>JAMPIV010015016.1:287500-344653 GCA_024509875.1 Oreohelix idahoensis | reverse complement strand
GGGTGGTTTTTTGTATTTTTAGTTTCTTTTTTTCTTCTGTTCTTTTGGGAGGGGGGGTTTAGTGGATTGTTTTTTTTTTTTTGGTTTTTATTTTTTTTTTTTTTTTCTTTTTTTTTTTACTTTTGTTTGTGTTTTTTCTTTTTGTTTTGTGTGTTTTTGTTTTTTTTCATTTTTTTTTTTTAAAATTCTGGACAATTTTTGTTTTTTTGAAAATTTATTTCACAACATTTCTTATCCTTTTTTTTTTTTTTTCTTTTTTTTTTAACACATATTGTTTACTTACATTTTTTTTTTTTAACTTTAATTTTTTTTTTTAGTTCCTTTTTTTTTTTCACACCATTATACCTTAGATCATGTTTATTTTTTTTCTTTTGTGTTTTTTTCAACACTTTTTTATATCTTTTTTCATGATGCTTGTTTTTTTTTATTTTGGGATTATTTTTAAATTTAAATAACACATTTATTTTTTTTTTTTTTATTTTTTTAAAAAATTTTAACAATATAACTGTCCATATACTTTATTTCATTACAATATATGACATTATTAAATATCTCTCAACACAAATTAACAATTAAATCGCTACGTCATATATAAAAAAAAACAAAACAATCGCCGTGGATTCATCAAAAAAATTTTAAATAAAATTTTCAAACATAAAAATACTAAAAAAATTTTATTATATAACAAAAAAACAATTTAACACAAATACACAAATTATTATAATTTTAAAAAAAAATTTATAATTTAATTAAAAAAAAAATATATATAAAAAACCCAATTTATTAAAAACAAAAAAAAAACCAAAACAAAAAAAACAAAGCCACAAACCCCAAAAAACAAAACCCAAAAAACAAAAAAAATACATCAAAAAACCCAAATAAAATAAAACAAAAAAAACAAAAAAATTAAAAAAAAAAAACAACAAAAAAAAAACAAAAAACAACAACAAAAAATACCAAAAAAAACCACAACCAAAAAAAAAACCCAAACAAAAAAAAAAAAAAAAAAAAAAACAAAAAAAAAAAAAAAAAAAAAAAAACAAAAAAAAAAAAAAACCCAAAAAAAAACCCAAAAAAAAAAAAAACCAAACACACAAAAAATTGCTGCTCAACACTCCCAATGGTTGCCATGTACCCTCCGATCTTTGCAGTACTATCGGCGCCCCGCCACTTATAACCCAAAATGTTGTAACTGTCTTATTGCTTCTGGAAAAACGATTTGAGTTGTCTACTCCCAACAACCTAAACAGTACACACCCTCCACTTCTTCCCCATGGTTAGTCTCGTCCCCACCATTTCCCACGATGTTTTGTTTGTGAAAAGGTACCCAAATGGTACATACGTACACTTGACGTTATCCCCATTCTGTAAGATGGCGGTTGGTTCTTCCCAAATTATTTGCCTTCCTATATGTTTAGTTTCTCGGCATTATGTCAAACCGAAATAATACATATATATGTGCACGTCAAAGTTTGGCGGCTAAAACAAATCACCATTGAAACACGAAAGCGGTTGCCACACAAAACATCAACACAACTTTGGGGGGGGCCCCCCCACATAGCCCCCCCCCCCCCCCCCCCCATAAAAATCCCAAAAACTTCTTGAGTGTCGGCGTGGGGGTTATGGATCAACTGGTTGGTGGCAATACATGTGGGAGCTTGTGTACCCTGAGCCGGGGGGTATAATTGCTCCGCCCCTGCGGATGCCCGCCGTTATAGTGCAGTGTCGGCCCCGGGATCCCCTGGCCCCCTATAGGGGGGGGGGTTGGGGGGTGGGGGGGGGGGGGGGTGGGGGTGGGGGGGGTGGGTGGGGGTGGGGGGGGGGTGCGGGGGGGGGGGGGGGGGGGGGGGGGGGTGGGGGGGTGGGTTTGGGGGGTCCCATATGTTGGTTTCAATGGAACACAACTTACTCCTGTTTAACCCCCCATTAGATAATTATTTGTTGTCCCAAATTTTTTTTTCCCCATAAACGTGATCATCATGTACAAACCCTTATTTATCTCCCCACCCTGATTCATTACCCCCCCATTTATATGTAATGGTTTTTTTTACTAGTTTTTGCTTCGACACTTAAACCTAATATGAGGACTAAATACTTAGATTTGATTGGGAGCGCAATAAATGTAAGGCTAAACACGATTAGTCCCCCCCCCCCCCCCCCCCCACCGGCTATAAATACTATCTTTTGTTGTCTAGGGGTGTAACGGGAGTAGAGAGAGTACTAGATTTTTTCAAACGATTGGGGTAAACATGGCACGATTGGTTAGGACCGCGAATATAGTCAATCAGAGGCGTCAGGTCACCACCACATGTTCAAATAAAACTTACTACAGAAACAACCAGTGGCGTTGAGCACCAGTGCATATTTTTCTAAATAAAAGCCTGGGACATCGGCAGATCGAAATTGTGCTATATTCATTGCCAGTCAACGTAACTGTGTATTATTCCATGAATTGTGGTAAGCTTGAAATATTCAATATCTTTTAATGAAAATTGAATGTAAATTGATAATTTATGTCTGTATATATGTGTGGTTCAGTAGCGAACATGATGTAAAGCCTATATAGTGCTCCAGCCTGAACAGAAGGTGTCGGAGGAAAGTAAAACTGCATGGAATTGCCAAACAGTACACTGACACCTATCTGATTGACTAGAAAGAAATAATGCTGGAATTGCAGAGGCGTAGTAACCATTAGGGAGGAATATACTGGTGTAAATTATTTCAGATGAAGCTGACAGTTGGCCTACCGCTCTGAACTCAGTGTTTGTTATGTATTGTGTTCAGTCTGTAAATGGATTATAAACTAGTTATGAAGTAGGAGGTACAACCTTCTTGTTTCAGGGACCGTGGTCCTAAAGCTATTGAGCAGCACCTGGTCTGAGCTTTGCTGAACCTAGAGGCTGACAGCATACTCCTGGTCCAGATAGCGACCAGTGGGGTGTCTCCAGAATACAGGGAGGCTATCGAGCAGAGGAGTCTTTTCCTGCCGCCATCACGAAACATAAGTCTATGTGGCCAGAGGAGCTCAACACTATGCGGCCCCCCCTCCCCGCCCCCCTAAATTCTGACTTAATAATAAACCAGAGAGAAATTACAGTGGTCAAATTGATAGGAACTGTGATCTTTTCCCCATACTATTTCCAAGATAAACAAACACTTGAAGTCATGATGACAAATAACAACATAGCTTGAAAAAAACAAAACCAGTATTACCTCATATTACTACTACACAACTGACACACATATGATAATATTAATAAAATATGTCACTACAAAGTTCATATTGATAAATCCTGTACATATAAATTGTAATTAAAATTGATTGTGATTCCTGGTTCATTTTGTAAGTGAATCAGGACATAAATATTAATGAAAGTACTTAATACATATTGATATTTGAAAATTTACCAGTGACTCATTTAAGATAGTCTTATAGAATGTTACATGTGTGTGAGTGTCACAGTGTTGTCAAGTGTGGTGGAATAAATTAAATTGTTTATCTGTCTGTTGTTGTTGTGACTTACACTTCATCATATACATACCCTAGACATTTAACGTAGTCATCACAATATTCCAGAATAATTCTGACCGAGGCATAATGTGGTAGCAAGTAAGGTTATCTGTAAAACACTACACCTATTAGATACAGACACCTTCACAGCTGATCTCAGTCAGTACACTAAGTCCCCTATAAATATTTATAACATCCCACTTTACCACAAAGGGGGATGTTGACACTAACTTAGACACTATATATGGCTGTAAATGTGTAGTACTGGAGATGTGGAGGTGGTGACATCATGGGTGAGTGTAGGATACAGAAGACGCGAAGGTGTATAGGAATCAGAGACTACAGAATACATCCATCTATCCACATGAAGTTTCAGTCTGTATGCTCTGTAAGGAAGAGTGGTGGTTGTTGAGATCAGGCATGCTCCAGTCTACCCAGCTGTAAATGGGTAACTCACCCTAGTCCTGAGTTAGGGAAGGCAAAGGCTCCAGGGGAAGCAGGCCCTAAACTTGGTCACTCAACCGACGCAGGATGGTGTATGTATGAAGTAGAAGTGTAGAGTGTGATTACCGCGAATGGTGTACTGTTCGTGTGCTGACCAATATAACCACTCATACACTTGTGTCTACAAGGCACCAATGCAGACTGCTGGAATCTTTGTTTACTCAATTTATTCAGACGTACACACTGGGACATACGAGTACATCATGGTATGTTGACATATCAATTTGTAGGTATACATAGCAGATCTGAAGTCATGACACATTCAGAAATAATGGGCAGTACATCAAAAGTTCAATGTCATGATATATTATGGCCGCATCCCCTTATCTGACTAAACGCGTCAGTGAAGGCAGATCGGTAAATAACCAAGGTTACTTGACGTCCATAGTTTGTAGCATATATTATGAAACCACGAAAGAGGGGGTTTCTAGCAAGATTGAGATCTCCCTGTCACTGTCCGATAATAGGATAAATAATCTGTTCTCTTGGCAGTGATCAAAACATATGATGACCGAAATCTAACATGGCCGCCTCCCTGAGTTGTCGTTCACTCATTCATAGGAAGGAGAATATAAGCCAGAGTTAATTTATAATGGGTATATAACTGATTTCATAAATGTTTCCATACAGCTCTACGATGATCAGGTTAATTCACGTAGCCATAACCGCTGTAGGAAAGTCTGTCATCTTTGTCGATACAAAACACGACCCTAGCGATACGAAGCACAATGTTCCATCTAGGTCGAATCGACATGAGATCATCAAAATAGGGTCTGGCAGTACATGGAGTCCGAATTATACATTGTACCGTACCTTAGGAGAGTCTCTAACATAAACTATAGTAGAGATACCATCTCCTTTAGAAGAAAACCACTTCCTGAATTATATTTCCTTAACAATCTACCAGCCCTTTGAAAAGTGCGTACCAGCCATTATCACGGTACATCGGAACTCATCACGACTTGTCAAGACAACTCATACTTCCGCTAGACCGGAATAATAAGAATCTAGTCCCTCCTACCCATCCAAAATATACAATATAGGACTGATTCTACTTGTACTAATAATATGTAATACATATGAATTCAGGCCATAAACATAATAAGCAAATTAATATATTTTCTGGCCCTAAAAAATAAGTACAAACGTAAGAGCAATCCATGCGCCGGATCAATATCAAGAACGATTACTCCTATAATCAAAAGTGTGAATCAAACATGGATTCTCTCGCTTTTACCATAGACAGCATTTTCATACACAAATGAATGAATGTCTATATTTTTTCCATATCAAATAGCCATATCGATTTTTGTAATATGTGCGTCAAAATATGCACGCAACAGATTACCACACCCCTCGGGAAAAAAAAAATGGTACATTTTTTTTTTTTTTTTTTGAAACACATCTAGGAGCAACATACAATAGGCTCACAACGCACCAATAACAATGCGCAGATGATAAGCATAAGTTTTTATGACCTTAGAGAAGGTACTTCTCTAAGTATTAATATTTCCAGAGAGGTGTCACCAACGCATACTACAATATTAGCAATGACCCAATTTCCACATTAGTTTATACATAAATTTCATCTAAGATATCTTAACATCATGATCATCAAAGACGAAAAACATTGAAAGATCAGCGGTGAATAAATATCAATGAACCGCTAAGTAGTGTTACAATCAATATATGATATATTACATATGTGTACACATTTCAACATAGAAACAACTGTATCAAAGTTGTATAACAGTTATGAATCATGTGGGCATCTAGACAAAATATCTGCCATCACATTTTCTGACCCACGGATAGCTCGCACCGAAAAATGAAATGGCTGTAGAGCAATCGCGTATCGCGTTGATCTCGCGCTCTTCAGATTTTTACTCTGAATAGCCGTAAGAGCTTTCTGGTCAGTTTCCACAATGAAATGCGCGCCCAGAAGAAATCTTTGCAGTTTAAGGATTGACAAACCATAGCCAATAATTCACGGTCTAGGACCGAGTAATTCTTCTCTGCGGCATTTAATTTCCGAGAAATATACATCACAGGATGCAGAGTTCCAGAGTACTCTTGCATTAGTGCAGCTCCAATCCCGGTGGATGAAGCGTCACTACGAAGAATAAATGTCTTATCCTTAGAAGGCAATACTAGGATAGGTGAAGTAGAAAACATAGTTTTAACCTTATCCAAAGAGGATTGACATTCTTGAGTCCAATGGACTACATTAGGAGACCCTTTCTTTAGCAAGGAAGAAAGAGGTGACATAATGGAGGACAGATTCGGGATGAATCGTCCATAAAATTGTATTAGACCTAAGAGACTTCGTACTTGCTTTTTAGTCTTAGGAATAGAAATGTTAAGTATCTTACTTGTATTATGGTCTTCTGTTTTTAGGAACCCATGACCAACACGGTGTCCTAAGAAAGATATTTCGCTAAAACCAATACATGCTTTCGATGGTTTCGCTGTCAGGTTATGCTCGCGTAAGATAGACAATAGTTCATTTATACCATTATAGTGATCGTTCCAAGTATCACTGAAAAGACAGATGTCATCAAGATACGCAATGACATCTGAGCGATGAGATAGGATTCGACGCATCATGCGTACAAATGTTGCAGGGGCGTTCATAAGACCGAAAGGCATGAAATTCCATTGGAATAGACCCCTAGGCGTCGAAAAAGCAGTAAACGGTTTGGCGTGTTCGGATAGTGGAACTTGCCAATATCCCTTAGACAAATCGAGTTTAGTAAAGAAGTGAGAATTCGATAGTCTCGTAAGTAGCTCTTCTAGTAAAGGCATAGGTTCAGCATCGAATTTAGTCACTTGATTCAATTTGCGATAATCCACGCAAAGACGTATATTATTGTCTTTTTTCCGTACTATAACCATCGGCGAAGAATATGCTGATGTGGATGGTTCAATAATTTTTAACTCTATCATCTCATCTAACTCTTTCTCTACCTGTGCTTGAAAATGTATCGGGATAGGATACGGTCTGACTCTTATAGGACTATGGTCAGTAAGAATAATGTCATGTTGAATGACATCAGTTTGACCAGGAATGTCAGTAAGGACATCCTGAAATTGTTCTAACATAGTAGAAACTTGTTTCTGCTCTCCTGGAGATAATTCTGGAGAAATTGCAACATCTTTCCATGATTCATTAGAGTGAAGAGGAATCATTGGAAAAGGTAAATTTACATCCGAGAAACTCGTTTCCTCATCCTGTATTACTGACAGAGATGAGTACTGTCCATGTTGGACTGGAAAATCGTCCGTTGCCTGGAAAACAGGTTGTAAATAATCAGGACGTTCATGGAATTCCGTGAGCATGTTGATGTGGAAGGTTTTACGCTTCCCGTCAATATCGACGATATAGTCAACATCGGAAACTTTTGATATTATATCGTACGGACCTTTCCAAGAAATGAGAAGTCTATTTTCCCTACAAGGTAGCAAGACAAATGCTTTGTCACCTGGACAAAGTTGACGCAAACATCTCTTTTTATTGGCAAATTCCCTTGCCTTCTGTTTCGCAAATTCAGAAGAAGCAGTTGCCAATTTGCATGCTTCAATAATCTTGTGTCTAAGTGCGATGACATATTCATAAGAGGATTTTGTGTCATCGACAATATTATCAGCAGTTATAAGATCATGAAGTAAGGACATAGGACCTCGCGGTTTCGCGCCAAAGACAAGTTCAAAGGGAGAAAATCCTGTATGTTCGTTGGCGACCTCTCTATATGCAAAGAGAGCCGCGGGTAAAACCCTATCCCAATCCTGAGGATGATCTTCTGTTATCTTACCTAGTAGGTTTTTCAGAGTTCTATTCAAACGTTCCACCATCCCATTGGACATAGGATGATAAATACTACTCAGCGATCTCTCTATCTTCAGAGTCGACATTACTTGAGACATGGTATCCGATATGAGTTGGGTACCATGGTCGGATAATATTTCTGCTGGAAACCCCAGACGAGAAAATATTAACCAAAGAGCATCTGCGACATCAGCAGTAGTTATGCTCTTTAGAGGAACAGCCTCCGGCCAACGTGTGCACATATCAACACACGTCAAAATAAATTGGTGTCCTCTAGCAGACTTTATCTTAAATGGACCAATGATGTCTATCGCCATTTTTTGAAATGGCCGAATGGGAATGTCTGCAGCCTGAATAGGTGCATCATGGCGTGGACCTCTGGATTTAATCTCTTGACATACTTTACAAGATCGACAATAGATTCGTATGTCCTTATTCACAGCAGGCCAAAAGAAAGATTGAAGAACTCTAGCTTTAGTACGGGAAAAACCCATATGTCCAGCACACTGCGAATCATGAGCGTGCTGTAAGATTTTAACTCTCATATTTTTAGGCACAAGGATTTGAGAATGAATGGACTTAGCGGAGTCTTGTACCATACGTACAAGTACGCCATTCTTCATCGTAATCCAAGATTTACGATTAGTATCCTTATTCGGATCACCTTTTGTTGCCAGAGTAAAGAATTTCTTTAGAGTAGGATCATCTTCCTGCTGTTTGATAAAGGAATCGTGGGAAATCTCCAAGGGATCATCTCGGATCTGCGCATCATTATCTTCAGAATGTGAAGATTGTGGCATATTAAGAGCTTGAGCCCTAGTGATTACTGCATTAGCCGATTGCATATTAACATTTTCCCAATTAGAAATTTGCTGTGGAGTGCATTCTTTCACTCCATGAATGCGACCGATGATAAGATCAGCGATCGGATTCGGCAAGAGACATGCTTGCACCTCTCCTGTAAAGAAAGGCGTAGCAATATTGATAATGGCAGTGGAGTACTTCTCCAATGTGCCACCAAATGTTACACATTTGACTATATTGCCTGTAGCTCGAGAAGGATTTACGAGTGATTGCCTCACTCCAATGGTAGTGCACCCCGAATCGAAAAGAATTGATACCGGAGTACCATCTATTAGGCCCCTATTAAAGACAAGAGCACCCCTTCCATTATGCGCAATTGACGCATGGAGAGCGGGAAGCGGGTGACCGCAGCTTAAAGTAGACACTGTGGTTGGATCGAATAATGTTTTGCATTGCGAACACTCAGATGCTCTAGCAAAATCGAAAGCGGAATTTGCTACACTGTTGGAGTCTTTTTTATCATTATCTGATTATCGGTGTCGTGGAACTCCTGTTGTGCAGAGTTAGCCTGGTAATACGATTTACCATGTCTTTTGTGTTGTGATCTACCTCGGTTATAATTGTCTCTATAATTATTATTGCCTCTGTTATAACCCCTATTTGGGTTTGAATCATAATATTCATGATCATAATCATCATGCTCGTTATATTGAGTATCCCTGTAATATTGTTTCTGTTGTCTCCATGAAGCACTTGGGTAGTTCCTATAGCTACTCCCTTTCCGAGAATTTCTAACATTATGGGTACCCCTCGCGTGTCGAGGACTATCAGCCCGATTCCAGTTCTTCGAAGAAGAACCCTGATTTGAGTGGTTATCTTGGTTTTGATACTTATTCCAATTAACCTTTTTATCAAATTTATTTTTAGCTCCTTGGAATTTGTGTGAGTAATTCTGATTATATTCTGTTGCCGAAGCAACTGGCATACTCTCTTTAATGTTAGAGTTACTAAGAATCATGTCAGGGTGTGCCGTGGCATACTGGTCACAATATTCTTCCATTTGCTTTATTGTACCAGGTTTACGCTCATGTAAGAACTCTAGGAATGATTTATTTACAGAAGACATGACCTTGTCTCTTAGCAATAAATCCGTAAGACCATCAAATGTTTTCTCTGTTTTGGATAATTCAATCCATCGTGAAAGTGTAATTCGTGCTTTTGAGATGAAATCTGAGAATTCTACACCTACCTCAGGTCTCATTGTTTTAAACAAAAGACGGTAACCTTCCTCAGACAGCTGATATCTCTTTATCAAAGCTGCCCTAACAGCATCATAATTATCTTTGTCGGCCTCTTCAACAAAATATAACTTACTCAGAGACTCCCCTTTTAGATTTTCAGACAACTGATTCACATACTGTGATTTGTCAACATTATGAGATCGACAAGCCCGTTCAAATCTAGAAAGCCAAAATGTTATGTCATCACTGGTAGGGTTAAACGCTGGTACCTTGACCTTGTACACAAAGGGTTTACCATTACCACCAGATGCCTGATTAACATTACTCATACATGTCAATTTTAATTTCTCTAATTCAAACTCATGTTCTCTTATTGCTTTTCTCTCTTCAGCTTCTCTATCTAATTTTTTTTGTTCTGCAGCAGCAGCAGCTTCTAATTTTTTCTGTTCTGCAGCAGCAGCAACTTCTAGTTTTTTCTGTTCTGCATCAGCTTCTAATTTCTTCTGTTCTGCCTCAAATCTTCTTTCCTCCACTTGCATCTGCAATTTCTTAAGTTCAGCAGCAGTATCAGCTTCTTTTTCTAATCTTTTTTCTTCAGCCAGAGCTTTTTTTTCTTCAGCAGCAGCTTCTCTTTCTAATCTTTTTTCTTCAGCCAGAGCTTTTTTTTCTTCTATTTGAAGTTTTCTCTCCTCAGCCGCAGCTTTTTTTTCCTCAGCAGCAGCTTTTCTTTCTTCAACAGCAGCAGCAATTTTTTTCTCTTCTGCAGCTAATGCTTTGTCATATTGAGCAACAGCCCATTGTTCTAAGTCTTTTCCAGTCTTATCAAGAGATTTTCCTTGTGCAATGAAATAATCTAATGTAGACATATTGTCTTCTTAAATCAGAAACCTGAAAAAGTAAATAAATTACCCTCTTTCACGTTAATGAGAGACAAGTCTATACCATAGACTTAGTCTTAGTCCAAACTTGTATGGTTTATAATAACCAATGATAACTTGAGTACCTATGGACACAATAACTGTATCTCAAATACTGTGGGAGACAAGCCTTACAAAGGTCTTGTATACCTCAATGTAATCAAAGATCCCTTGAGTACTTGTGGAAAAAATATTTCCCTTTACCAATCACTTTGGGAGACAAGCCTTACAAAGGTCTTGTACATTTTGTTTTATAACAATAACAATCATAAAGTACTGATCTGTACTATACTATCAGTGTATACCACTATACGTCATATGTCAACTAAAGACATTACAAAGGACAAACAAGAAAAGACAATATGAACACATTTGCAGAGATCAAATTAAATTAAATAGGAGAAATGAAAAAAAATGATCACAGAAACCGTGATGATAACTGCAATAATAAAATGACAAGACAAATAACGCCACAGTGTATAAACATAAGGGTGTAAAAAACTGAAATGAAAGGAAAGATGAGACCTACAATTATACAAACAAATCAAACAAAACTAAGGAACACAAAATTATTACCAAAAACAACGAAGAAAAGAACACCTCATCACAACTAACAGAAATAGCAGCAAATTGTTGCTAACAAATTTCCAATTAAGCAAAGTGTACCTATAGAATACTAGTCCAGACCAATGTCACTCGGCATACCTTGTACTAGTCACACAGAACATAAACTAATTTAATACATAACAAATAACATGTAAGCATAAATAGCATATAGCATACAATATAATTTATGTCATGAATGGAATGTGTTGCAGGTATAGTGTTGTAAAGCAGCCACAGTTTATTTTAATACTAATAACTTGCCACTTTATTCAGTAATAGATTTAATTTTAAACTATTACACTGTCAATTTTTCTCTGTTGAGCATATGAAGATCCAACGATGAACTATGCACTTTATGTTCAACAACACTGTGATTCTTCTGTACGTTGAGAAATGTCAACAATACTGCTCCAGATATTTTCTACACTTGATACCACTGTCCTGTGTAATACTGTCTGTACAGCGAAAAACTGTCAACAAGCGCTGACCTAGATACAGCATCCTATCGGTAATACAGGTCAAGCTGACATCGACTGTATAGCTGTCCTACTGGTGTTGATGTGTTCAAACAAATGTTCTTTCAGCTGTAAACTGTGATTCTCAACACAAAACTGCGTAAGCTGGACCCAGGAATCTGGCTCGCCACTGTAAAGTTTCTTTTCTTCTTTCCACTCTGTAAAGTGTCAGTCTGTATGCTCTGTAAGGAAGAGTGGTGTGTTGTTGAGATCAGGCATGCTCCAGTCTACCCAGCTGTAAATGGGTAACTCACCCTAGTCCTGAGTTAGGGAAGGCAAAGGCTCCAGGGGAAGCAGGCCCTAAACTTGGTCACTTCAACCGACGCAGGATGGTGTATGTATGAAGTAGAAGTGTAGAGTGTGATTACCGCGAATGGTGTACTGTTCGTGTGCTGACCAATATAACCACTCATACACTTGTGTCTACAAGGCACCAATGCAGACTGCTGGAATCTTTGTTTACTCAATTTATTCAGACGTACACACTGGGACATACGAGTACATCATGGTATGTTGACATATCAATTTGTAGGTATACATAGCAGATCTGAAGTCATGACACATTCAGAAATAATGGGCAGTACATCAAAAGTTCAATGTCATGATATATTATGGCCGCATCCCCTTATCTGACTAAACGCGTCAGTGAAGGCAGATCGGTAAATAACCAAGGTTACTTGACGTCCATAGTTTGTAGCATATATTATGAAACCACGAAAGAGGGGGTTTCTAGCAAGATTGAGATCTCCCTGTCACTGTCCGATAATAGGATAAATAATCTGTTCTCTTGGCAGTGATCAAAACATATGATGACCGAAATCTAACATGGCTGCCTCCCTGAGTTGTCGTTCACTCATTCATAGGAAGGAGAATATAAGCCAGAGTTAATTTATAATGGGTATATAACTGATTTCATAAATGTTTCCATACAGCTCTACGATGATCAGGTTAATTCACGTAGCCATAACCGCTGTAGGAAAGTCTGTCATCTTTGTCGATACAAAACACGACCCTAGCGATACGAAGCACAATGTTCCATCTAGGTCGAATCGACATGAGATCATCAAAATAGGGTCTGGCAGTACATGGAGTCCGAATTATACATTGTACCGTACCTTAGGAGAGTCTCTAACATAAACTATAGTAGAGATACCATCTCCTTTAGAAGAAAACCACTTCCTGAATTATATTTCCTTAACAATCTACCAGCCTTTTGAAAAGTGCGTACCAGCCATTATCACGGTACATCGGAACTCATCACGACTTGTCAAGACAACTCATACTTCCGCTAGACCGGAATAATAAGAATCTAGTCCCTCCTACCCATCCAAAATATACAATATAGGACTGATTCTACTTGTACTAATAATATGTAATACATATGAATTCAGGCCATAAACATAATAAGCAAATTAATATATTTTCTGGCCCTAAAAAATAAGTACAAACGTAAGAGCAATCCATGCGCCGGATCAATATCAAGAACGATTACTCCTATAATCAAAAGTGTGAATCAAACATGGATTCTCTCGCTTTTACCATAGACAGCATTTTCATACACAAATGAATGAATGTCTATATTTTTTCCATATCAAATAGCCATATCGATTTTTGTAATAAGTGCGTCAAAATATGCACGCAACAGCCACGTACATCTTTTCTTGCTGAAAAATATTGGCCAAAATGGCGGGCCTCTATCTGTAACCAGCTATGTATTCCTCAAGGTAGGCATGATCATCCATGCACAAGTATTACCGCCAACCTGCGGTTTCCCTCAATGTATATATATATATATATATATATATATATATATATATATATATATATATATATATATATATATATATATATATATATATATATATATATATATATATATATATATATATATATATATATATATATATATATATATATACTGAAGCACATTAAAAACGCACCACCTGTATAATCCAGGAACAGAGTGTGAAATGTAAATATAAGTGTGTACAAGTTTACATATTTGGAATCTTTATTCATTTTCCTATGAATCATGCTGGTCATTAATTTGTACATTTGATTGTTATGAAATTCATTGCATTCTGTGCAGGCAAGGGAGAAAACCAAAAATACAAAAAAATACACGTGCGTTATCCTGCTGGAGAAGCTGCAAGTCTGGATAAATTGTGAACGCAGGAGCAACCAGTGCATCCAGAACCTCATCTCGATATGTCACAGCATTAACATTTCCACGGAAGACGTGAAGAGGCAAGCGATGGTGAAAACTGAATCCTCCCCAAATGTGAATACTGCCACCTCGAAATCGGTTGACACAGCAATCTGCAAAGCGCTCTTCACACCGTCGCTAAATCCGCATACGTCCATCTGCAAAGGATATGTTGAATCTGTTCTCGTCTGTGAATAGGACAGCATTCCACTGCAGTCTATTCCATCTGATATGTTGCTCTGCCCATTGCAGGCGCTGCTAACGATGTCTATGAGTCAAGTTTGGCCCAACATAAGGTCGTCTTGCATTAAGGCCTGTATCTCTGAGTCGTTGTATGACTGTCATTCGAGAGACTTGCCCATGTCTACCCACTATTGCTCTTGCTGTTTGACTTGCCGGGTGACTCAGCACAATATGACGATCTTGCGCAGGGGTAGTAACTCGTGGTTGGCCACTCCGAAGTCTATCCCGGGCACTGCCAGTGGTTCCGTAACGTTCATTGAGACGTACAATAGTGCTGTGGTGGCAATTCATCCTTCTGGCAATGGCCCGCGAGCTCATTCCGGTCTCCAACATACCAATGGCTCGTTGGCGGTCGTTTTCAGATAGTCGTGACATTTTAAGCACATGTGATAACTATCTTTTGCTCATCAGTTGATAAATATAAGGTGTTCTGATTACAACCTCTTGTAATGGGCACCAGTTGATAACTATAAGCTCACTAGAACATCACCAGAGTTAAATGCTGTGTTGTTGTGTAACTCGTTGTTACGTGCAGTCTTTGATATCTTACAATATTATACATAGGTAATTTTTTAGTGCTTAAGGGAAAGTCATTATTGAGTTACTTCCCTTGAAAGTTGTGCCGTCTTTTCGATCGAACTCCGCGGGTGAGTCCAGTTTTCTGCGATTTATTCTTCGTTTGGGTAATAATAGATTGTTCTTGCTTCAGAATATCTATGGCCTGAATTTATGTGTATTGTTTGTCTGAGTAGGACGAGTCTGTCTTATATCTGTATATCTTTACATATCTAAGTCGAACTATATGTTCTGTTGTCTCTAGAGAGGTCAAAGGCTATTCGGCGGATGTGTCGCTAGAGTGTGGTGTGATTTGGCTTCGTCCCGATAGGGACTGTGTTTTCTATGTCGGCTTGTCGCCGGGAAAAAGTGATCTCAGTATTGGTGGGGAAAGTGATAGTCGTCTAGACCTATCGTGTATGCTTTACCCCAGTGTTTATTCGTATTGCCAAGGAATGGCATTTTCATATTTCTGATACCAAGGTAATAATAGACACTCTTATGAACTCTCGTACGAAGCCACCATTTTCGATAGGTACGATTTGAATGTCTAAGAGAATATATTTGACTCGATGAAAACGACTTCGATTCCTAGCAGCACTATATCCTGTAGATTGCAGTCAATTGTTCATGATCAAATCTACAGAGCAATGAAATGTTTTATGAATGACTAACTTTAGGACAGATTCATTATCTGTATCCAAACGTGAGTGACAGCTCACGAGTGAAGCCATCTTGGAACCAAAACATGTAGTGACTTTCAAGAAGAGAAAAGGGATGCCCGTATTATCGCTTGTTTAGTCCAGAGATCACTGCTACACATGAGAACCCGTTATTAGCGGTTCAATATTATTATATGGAAAAATATGTGCTGAACATTATGTTGAAGAATCGTCGCTAGACGAGATTAGGTTTAGAAGCCATCTGAAATATTGTTTATAAGCTGACGTGCTCAGTCAGTGAAGTCAGATGATATATATGTATGGGCGATACTGAGGGCTTGGCTACTGACAGTCCTTGATACTATTATTCCACACGAGTGCCCATGTAACATAACATTGCAAGACCAGTTATCCACTGTACCATGATGTATTATGCCAACCTGTGATTTGTCACTATCTGTGCTGTCGAGTGTGTACGTCCAATTAAACTTTAGAAAAGGTACACAGTCGTTGGTGTCGATGACTTCCAGTCATACATGAGTGTGAGAAAAGAACATTTGTCAACACCACGAACCCTTATTAACATTCGCACATTATACACTCAATCCATGTCTACACACCACTGCGTAGGTCAAGTTGACATTCCATACACTACAGTGGAGCAAACAACACCATAGAGATCTTATCAACTGATGATGATGATGATGTCTGCTTCCATCCACTTATATCTATCTTTTGGTGGATATCATTAACGGGAATAAAAAAAAACCAACTTTATCAACCTTATCAACTGGTGGACCAGCTTTCTGGGTTTGACCTCGCAGAAGTTCAGAAGTCAACAGAGTACCGATACCAGACCGTTTCCTGTGGCTGATACGACACACTTGCAGTATTGGTTTGCTATTTGTCAACACTTCGTCACGTGACCTGTCAAGTGAATGCAGTATGTAGGTCAGCGTTGTTGACATTTTTACATTAGACATTACAGAGTTTCACAGAACAGTTGGATCAATTCTTGTAATATTAACAGGAAGACAGTATTAGTGAACTAAGAAGTCCTATTTTCATCGATGGATCTTCTTGTTTTCTGTATATGAACTTTAATATTTAAGGCCAGAATGTTTAATTGAATAAAGTGGCAGTTTGTTTATTTTCATAAAAATAACTTTGCCATTACTGTAAAACTGAGCCTATTTTGCAACACATACTATCATACACATAATTTATATATATTTATGTTTACATGTTATTTGTTTGTATAGTATGTTAGTTTCTATGTCAGCGGGTTGTGTTTAAGGTTGGGCGGCGTCCTCACAACAGAATATCCCACGTCATAGAGGGTCCGTTGTGGGCGTTTTCTATAGGTGCAATTTTCTTGATTGAAAATTTGCTGCGACAACTGTTGCTTTTGTGTTAGCTGTGAAGTCTGTAATTATTGTTATTTTTGTAATATTTCTTTGTTCTTTAGTTTTGTTTTGATTTGTTTGTAATTTGTTGGTCTAACCTTTTCTATCTTTCAGTTCTATTCACAATTTATATTCATATATTGTGACGTCATTTGTGTTGTTATTCTTTGCAGATTCAGTGATTATTTTCATTGATTTCCCTATTTGATTTATTTTGATTTCTGCAAACGTTCTTGTATTGTCAGTCCTATTTGTACTTTATGTATTCTGTTGGTTGACATATGTTTTATATAGGTATATTTCATAAGACACAATTGCCTGTGCACTGCACTTGGATTATGGTATAAACCAGTACCTGATTATTATTACTATTATACAAGACCTTATTAAAGGCTTGTGACCCACAGATATTGAGATAGTATACTGATTAATCAAGTCATTAAGAACTTGTGGTATTATTATTATTTCAGGTGATTAGTATTATTGTTAGACATCATGTCTACATTGGAATACTTCATTACACAAGGGAAAGCCCTTGATAAGACTGGTCAACAATTAGAACAATGGGCTGTTGCTCAATATGACAAAGCATTAGCTGCAGAAGAGAGAAGAGCTATGGCAGAAGAGAAAAGATTAGAAAGAGAAGCTGAGGCTGCTGCTGAACAAAAGAAATTGCAGATGCAGGTGGAGGAAAGGAGATTTGAAGCTGAACAAAAAAAATTAGAAAGAGAAGCTGCAGCTGAACAAAAAAAAATTAGAAAGAGAAGCTGCTGCGGAACAAAAAAGATTAGACAGTGAAGCTGAACAAAAAAAATTAGAAAGAGAAGCTGCTGCGGAACAAAAAAGATTAGACAGTGAAGCTGAACAAAAAAGATTAGACAGGGAAGCTGAACAAAAAAGATTAGACAGGGAGGCTGAACAAAAAAGATTAGATGCTGAAGAGAAAAAAGCAATAAGAGAACATGAATTTGAGTTAGAGAAATTGAGATTGACAAGTATGAGTAATGTTAATCAGGCATCTAGTGGTAATGGTAAACCTTCTACTTACAAGGTTAAGGTTCCACCGTTCAATCAGTCCAGTGACGATATTACATTCTGGCTGGATAGATTTGAACGTTCTTGTCGTACACATAATGTGGATAAATCACAATACGCTAATCAATTATCAGAAAACTTGAAAGGTGAATCTTTGACTAGATTATGCCTTGTAGCAGAAGCAGATAAGGATAATTATGATGTCATTAGGGCGGCTTTGATAAAAAAATATCAGCTAAGTGAGGAAGGCTATCGCCTTTTATTTAAAACGATGGTGCCTGAGACGGGTGTAGAATTCTCAGAATTCACTGCAAAGGCACGTCTCACAGTTGATCGTTGGATTGAGCTTTCCAAAACAGAAAAAACGTATGAAGGACTTATGGATTTGTTGCTCAGAGATAAGATTATGTCATGTGTGAACAAACCTTTCCTTGAATTTATACATGAGCGTAAACCCAAATCTCTAAAAGAAATGGAAGAATATTGTTCCCAATATGTCACTGCACACCCCGACGTGACTTTTGGCAACACTAAGATTAAGGAGAGTATGCCAGTTGCTTCAGCAACACCATACAATCCCAATTATTCACACAGATTTCAGGGACCTCAAAACAGATTTGATAAAAAAGGTAACCATAATAGTTATCAAAACCAAGGTAACCAATCATTTCAGGGTTCTTCTTCAAAGAACTGGAGACGAGCTGATAGCTCTCGACACAGGGGTGGTCATAATTATAGGAATTTCCGTAGAGGAAGTAATTATAGAAACTATCAGGGTTATCCGTCTTGGAGTCAACAAGATCATAATTACAGAGATACTCATTATAATGAATATGATAATGGTAACCAAGGGAACTATGACTCAAACCCAAATAGGGGTTACAATAGAGGTAACAATAACTACAGAGGTGATAATAACCGAGGTAGATCTCAATACAAAAGACATAAACCACATTTTCAGGCAAACTCTGCACAACAAGAGTCCAATGAAGCCTATAAACAGAGTAAAGATAATAATGATGCTAGTAATATGGCATGTGCCGCTTTTGATTTTGGGAGAGCATCTCAGTGCCCCCAATGCAAAACGTTATTTGAGCCAACCACAGTGTCTACTTTAAGCTGTGGCCATCCTCTTCCTGCTCTTCCGGCATCAGTCGCGCATGATGGAAGAGGTTCTCTTGTCTTACATAAGGGTTTAGTGAATAACAATCCAGTCTCCGTGCTATTTGATTCTGGATGCACCACAATTGGTGTTAGGCAGTCACTCGTAGATCCTTCCCGTGCCACTGGACAAGTAGTCAAATGTGTAACATTTGGCGGCACATTAGAGAAATACTCTACTGCTATCATTAGGATTGCTACTCCTTTCTTTACAGGAGATGTACACGCATGTCTTCTTCCGAATCCGATCGCTGACCTCATCATCGGTCGCATTCACGGAGTCAGAGAATGCACTCCGCAACAAATTTCCACGTGGGAAAGGCAAAACATGCAGATTGCTAACGCTGTAGTCACTAGAGCTCAGGCTCTTAATATGCCTCAAACTTCATCTACTGAAGATAATGAAGTGCATAACCAAGATAATCCCTTGGTAATTTCTCGTGACTCGTTTATAAAACAGCAAGAAGATGATCCCACTCTGAAGAAATTCTTCATTCTTGCAACTAAAGGTGATCCGAATAAAGACACAAGTCGTAAATCGTGGATTACAAAGAAGAATGGCGTACTTGTACGTATGGTTCAAGACTCCATTACGTCAAGTCATTCTCAAATCCTGGTTCCCAAGAATTTGAGAGTTAAAATTTTGCAGCACGCTCACGACTCTCAGTGTGCTGGACACATGGGTTTTTCCCGTACTAAGTCAAGAGTCCTTGCGGCTTTCTTTTGGCCATTGGTAAACAAGGACATACGGATTTATTGTCGATCTTGTAAAGTATGTCAGGAAGTTAAATCCAAAGGTCCACGGCATGCTGCACCCATTCAGGCGGCGGACATTCCTATTCGGCCGTTCCAAAAAATGGCCATAGACATAATTGGTCCATTTAAGATCAAGTCTGCCAGAGGACATCAGTTTATCTTGACGTGTGTTGATATGTGCACACGTTGGCCAGAGGCTATTCCTCTGAAGAGCATTACTACTGCTGATATTGCAGATGCTCTTTGGCTTATATTTTCTCGTCTGGGGTTCCCCGGAGAGATATTGTCAGACCATGGCACCCAACTAATATCAGATACCATGTCTCAAGTAATGTCTACTCTGCAGATAGATAGATCTTTAAGTAGTATCTACCATCCAATGTCTAATGGTATGGTCGAACGCCTTAATAGAACACTTAAAAACTTACTGGGGAAGATAACTGAGGATCATCCTCAAGACTGGGACAGAGTTTTACCTGCGGCCCTCTTCGCTTACAGAGAGGTACCCAATGAACATACAGGATTTTCTCCCTTTGAACTCGTCTTTGGCGCGCGTCCGCGTGGCCCTATGTCGTTGCTTCACGATCTCATTACATCTGACAATATTGACGATGACACAAAGTCATCCTACCAATATGTCATCGCGTTGAGACAAAAGATTATCGAAGCATGCAAATTAGCAACTTCTTCTTCTGAATTTGCGAAACAGAAGGCAAGGCAATTTGCCAATAAGAAGAGATGCTTACGACAACTTTGTCCTGGTGACAAAGCATTTGTATTACTACCTTGTAGGGAAAACAGATTACTTATTTCTTGGAAAGGTCCGTACGATATAATATCGAAAATTTCCGATGTCGACTATATTGTCGATATTGATGGGAAGCATAAAACCTTCCACATCAATATGCTTACTGAATTCCATGAACGTCCGGATTATTTGCAACCCATTTTCCAAGCAACGGACAATTCTCCAGTACCACATGGTCATTACTCATCACTGTCCGTGATACAGGATGAGGAAACAAGTTTTTCAGATGTAAATCTTCCTCTTCCAATGATCCCACTTCATTCTAGTGAATCATGGAAGAACGTTACTGTCTCCCCTGATTTGTCTCTAGGAGAACAGCGACAAGTTTCAACTATGTTGCAAACATTTCAGGATGTACTCACTGACATCCCTGGACAAACGCATGTCATTGAACATGACATTGTTCTAACTGACCATACTCCTATTAGGATTAGACCTTATCCTATACCTATACATTTTCAAGCACAGGTCGAGAAGGAGTTGGATGAGATGATAGATTTGAAAATAATCGAACCATCCACCTCTGCATATTCTTCGCCGATGGTTATTGTTCGTAAAAAAGACAATAACATACGTCTTTGCGTTGACTATCGAAAATTGAATCAAGTAACGAAGTTCGATGCCGAACCTATGCCTTTACTGGAAGAGCTACTTACTCGACTCTCCAAATCTCATTTTTTCACTAAACTTGATTTGTCTAAAGGATATTGGCAAGTTCCTTTATCTGAACGCGCCAAACCTCTCACGGCTTTTTCAACACCTAGAGGTTTGTTCCAATGGAATTTTATGCCTTTCGGTCTTATGAACGCACCAGCTACATTCGTACGCATGATGCGCCGAATCCTATCTTATCGGTCAGATGTCATTGCATATCTAGATGACATCTGTCTTTTCAGCGATACTTGGGAAGATCACTATTCAGGGTTAGATGAATTGCTGTCTACTTTGCGTGAGCACAACCTGACAGCGAAACCCTCTAAAGCCTATATTGGTTTTAGCGAAATTTCTTTCCTAGGCCACCGAGTTGGTCATGGTTTCCTAAAGACAGAGGACCATAATACTAGTAAGATACTTAACATCTCAATCCCTAAGACTAAAAAACAGGTGAGAAGTCTGTTAGGTCTTATTCAATTTTATGGCAGATTCATTCAGAATCTATCCTCTATCATGGCACCTCTCTCAATACTTCTAAAGAAAGGTTCGCCTAATGTGGTCCACTGGTCTCAGGAATGCCAATGCTCTCTGGATAAGATTAAAACACTGTTTTCAACACCACCTATTTTAGTGCTACCCACTAAAGATAAGACATTCGTTCTTCGTAGTGACGCTTCATCCACTGGGATTGGAGCGGCACTAATGCAAGAGTACTCTGGAACTCTGCATCCTGTAATGTATATTTCCAGAAAACTTAATGCGGCAGAAAGGAATTATTCGGTTTTAGACCGTGAGCTATTAGCTATGGTTTGGTCGATCCTCAAACTACAGAGATTCCTTCTAGGCGCACATTTTATAGTAGAAAACGACCAAAAAGCTCTTACTGCTATACAGAGTAAGAATTTGAAGAGCTCGAGGTCTACTCGATATGCAATTGCTCTTCAACCTTTTCATTTCTCTGTGCGAGCTATTCGTGGATCAGATAATGTGATGGCAGACATTCTGTCAAGATGCCCACATGATTCCACATAACTATTAGGGCTTAGACTTCTTGATATGTCTAGTTCTATAGTAGTTCCTTTTCTATATCATGATAGATACACATTTGTAATTTAATAATATAATGATTGTATCACTACATAGCGGTTCATTGATGTTTATTCACCGCTGTGCTTTGATGATTTTTTCTTCATAAATCATAAATTTAAGATATCTAATGCGAAATGATGATATGAATTTTTTAGGCATTGTGTAATTGCCAGAATTGTATTATACTTTGATGACACCTTCCTGGAAAAATATACTTGTAGAGAAATAATTTCTCTCAGTTTATGAGACACATTCTCACCAGTCGCTCCATAAGTCGACTTAGCCTCATATTAGGCGTTATAGGTATTCCTGATATTTTCATCTGCGCATTATTCATGCGTTGTGAGCCTATTGTACGTTGCTCCTAGATGTATTTCAAAAAAAAAAAAAAATGTTCCATTTTTTTTTTCCCGGGAGGTGTGGTAAGACTGTTACGTGCAGTCTTTGATATCTTACAATATTATACATAGGTAATTTTTTAGTGCTTAAGGGAAAGTCATTATTGAGTTACTTCCCTTGAAAGTTGTGCCGTCTTTTCGATCGAACTCCGCGGGTGAGTCCAGTTTTCTGCGATTTATTCTTCGTTTGGGTAATAATAGATTGTTCTTGCTTCAGAATATCTATGGCCTGAATTTATGTGTATTGTTTGTCTGAGTAGGACGAGTCTGTCTTATATCTGTATATCTTTACATATCTAAGTCGAACTATATGTTCTGTTGTCTCTAGAGAGGTCAAAGGCTATTCGGCGGATGTGTCGCTAGAGTGTGGTGTGATTTGGCTTCGTCCCGATAGGGACTGTGTTTTCTATGTCGGCTTGTCGCCGGGAAAAAGTGATCTCAGTATTGGTGGGGAAAGTGATAGTCGTCTAGACCTATCGTGTATGCTTTACCCCAGTGTTTATTCGTATTGCCAAGGAATGGCATTTTCATATTTCTGATACCAAGGTAATAATAGACACTCTTATGAACTCTCGTACGAAGCCACCATTTTCGATAGGTACGATTTGAATGTCTAAGAGAATATATTTGACTCGATGAAAACGACTTCGATTCCTAGCAGCACTATATCCTGTAGATTGCAGTCAATTGTTCATGATCAAATCTACAGAGCAATGAAATGTTTTATGAATGACTAACTTTAGGACAGATTCATTATCTGTATCCAAACGTGAGTGACAGCTCACGAGTGAAGCCATCTTGGAACCAAAACATGTAGTGACTTTCAAGAAGAGAAAAGGGATGCCCGTATTATCGCTTGTTTAGTCCAGAGATCACTGCTACACATGAGAACCCGTTATTAGCGGTTCAATATTATTATATGGAAAAATATGTGCTGAACATTATGTTGAAGAATCGTCGCTAGACGAGATTAGGTTTAGAAGCCATCTGAAATATTGTTTATAAGCTGACGTGCTCAGTCAGTGAAGTCAGATGATATATATGTATGGGCGATACTGAGGGCTTGGCTACTGACAGTCCTTGATACTATTATTCCACACGAGTGCCCATGTAACATAACATTGCAAGACCAGTTATCCACTGTACCATGATGTATTATGCCAACCTGTGATTTGTCACTATCTGTGCTGTCGAGTGTATACGTCCAATTAAACTTTAGAAAAGGTACACAGTCGTTGGTGTCGATGACTTCCAGTCATACATGAGTGTGAGAAAAGAACATTTGTCAACACCACGAACCCTTATTAACATTCGCACATTATACACTCAATCCATGTCTACACACCACTGCGTAGGTCAAGTTGACATTCCATACACTACAGTGGAGCACACAACACCATAGAGATCTTATCAACTGATGATGATGATGATGTCTGCTTCCATCCACTTATATCTATCTTTTGGTGGATATCATTAACGGGAATAAAAAAAAACCAACTTTATCAACCTTATCACTCGTGGTTTGAGTATGGAATGTCAACTCGACCTACGAAGTGGTGTGTAAGCATGAAGTGAGAGTGTAATACGCGAATGATAAGAAGAGTTCATGGTGTTGACAATTGGTCTTTTTCTTTCACTCATGTATGGCTGGAAGTCATCGACACCAACGACTGTGTACCTTTGCTACAGTTTAATTGGACGTACACACTCGACAGCACGATACAGTGACAAATCACAGGTTGGCATAATACATCACGGTACAGTGGATAAATGGTCTTGCAATGATACATGGGCACTCATGTAGAATAATAGCATAATGGACTGTCAGTAGACAAGCACTCAATATTGCCCATATATATCATCTGAGTTTACTGACAAAGCACGTCAGATTATAAACAACATTCAAGATGGCTTCTAGACCTAACCTCGTCTAGCGAAGATTCCTTTAAATAATGTTCAGCACATATTTTTCATATAATCATATTGAACCGCTAGTAATCGGTTCTCATGTGTAGCAGTGATCTCTGGACTCATCAAGCGATAATACGGGGCATCCCTTTCTCTTCTTGAAAGTCACAAAATATTTGGATACAAGATGGCTTCTCTCGTGAGCTGTCACTCACGTTTGGTTACAGATAATGAATCTGTATTAAAGTTAGTCATTCATTAAATGTTCTCATTGCTCCGTAGATTCTATCATGATACAATTGACTTCATCATACAAGATATAGTGCTGCTAGAAATGAATGTCATCTTCATCTAGTTAAATACTGGCCACCAGATGATAACTCTCTTTTGCTCATCAGTTGATAAATATAAGGTGTTCTGATTACAACCTCTTGTAATGGGCACCAGTTGATAACTATAAGCTCACTAGAACATCACCAGAGTTAAATGCTGTGTTGTTGTGTAACTCGTGGTTTGAGTATGGAATGTCAACTCGACCTACGCAGTGGTGTGTAAGCATGAAGTGAGAGTGTAATACGCGAATGATAAGAAGAGTTCGTGGTGTTGACAATTGGTCTTTTTCTTTCACACATGTATGGCTGGAAGTCATCGACACCAACGACTGTGTACCTTTGCTACAGTTTAATTGGACGTACACACTCGACAGCACGATACAGTGACAAATCACAGGTTGGCATAATACATCATGGTACAGTGGATAAATGGTCTTGCAATGATACATGGGCACTCATGTAGAATAATAGCATAATGGACTGTCAGTAGACAAGCACTCAGTATTGCCCATATATATCATCTGGTGGACCAGCTTTCTGGGTTTGACCTCGCAGAAGTTGAGAAGTCAACAGACTACCGATACCAGACCGTTTCCTGTGGCTGATACGACACACTTGCAGTATTAGTTTGCTCTTTGTCAACACTTCGTCACGTGACCTGTCAAGTGAATGCAGTATGTAGGTCAGCGTTGTTGACATTTTTACATTAGATATTACAGAGTTTCACAGAACAGTTGGATCAATTCTTGTCAATATTAACAGGAAGACAGTATTATTGAACTAAGAAGCCCTACTTTCATCGATGGATCTTCTTATGTTCTGCTATTGTGTTGAACTTTAATATTTAAGGCCAGAATTTGTAATTCAATAAAGTGGCAGTTTATTTATTTTCATAAGAATAACTTTGCCATTACTGTAAAACTGAGCCTATTTTGCAACACATACTATCATACACATAATTTATATATTTATGTTTACATGTTATTTGTTTGTATAGTATATTAGTTTATATGTCAGCGGGTTGTGTTTAGGTTGGGCGGTGTCCTCACAACAGAATATCCCACGTCATAGAGGGTCCGTTGTGGGCGTTTTCTTTAGGTGCAATTTCCTTAATTGGAAATTTGCTTGCAACAACTAGTTGCTATTTGTGTTAGCTGTGAAGACTGTAATTATTGTTATTTTTGTAATATTTCTTTGTTCTTTAGTTTAGTTTTGATTTGTTTGTAATTTGTTGGTCTACCCTTTTCTATCTTTCAGTTCTATTCACAATTTATATTCATATACTGTGACGTCATTTGTGTTGTTATTCCTTGCAGATTCAGTGATTACTTTCATTGATTTCCCTATTTGAGTTATTGATTTCTGCAAACGTTTTCGTATTGTCAGTCTTATTTGTACTTTATGTATTCTGTTGGTTGACATATGTTTTATATAGGTATATTTCATAAGACACTATTGCTTGTGCACTGCACTTGGATTACTGGTATAAAAAAAAATTATACAAGACCTTATTAAGGCTTGTGACCCACTGAGATTGAGATAGTGTACTGATTAATCAAGTCATTAAGAACTTGTGGTATTAGTATTGTTTCAGGTAATTAGTATTATTGTTAGACATCATGTCTACATTAGAATACTTCATTGCACAAGGGAAATCCCTTGATAAGACTGGTAAAGACTTGGAAGAATGGGCTGTTGCTCAATATGACAAAGCATTAGCTGCAGAAGAGAGAAAAGCTGCTGCTGAAGAGAAAAAAGCTGCTGCAGAAGAGAGAAAAGCTCTGGCTGAAGAGAAAAGATTAGAAAGAAAAGCTGCTGCTGCTGCAGAAGAGAGAAAAGCTGATGCTGCTGCTGAACAAAAGAAATTGCAGATGCAGGTGGAGTAAAGGAGATTTGAAGCTGAACAAAAAAAATTAGACAGAGAAGCTGCTGCTGAACAAAGAAGATTAGACAGAGAAGCGGAAGAAAAAAAGCAATAAGAGAACATGAATTTGAGTTAGAGAAATTGAGATTGACAAGTATGAGTAATGTTAATCAGGCATCTAGTGGTAATGGTAAACCTTCTACTTACAAGGTTAAGGTTCCACCGTTCAATCAGTCCAGTGACGATATTACATTCTGGCTGGATAGATTTGAACGTTCTTGTCGTACACATAATGTGGATAAATCACAATACGCTAATCAATTAGCAGAAAACTTGAAAGGTGAATCTCTGACTAGATAATGCCTTGTAGGAGAAGCAGATAAGGATAATTATGATGTCATTAGGGCGGCTTTGAAAAAAAATACCAGCTAAGTGAGGAAGGCTATCGCCTTTTGTTTAAGACGATGGTGTCTGAGACAGGTGTAGAATTCTCAGAATTCATTGCAAAGGCACGTCTCACAGTTGATCGTTGGATTGAGCTTTCCAAAACAGAAAAAACGTATGAAGGACTTATGGATTTGTTGCTCAGAGATAAGATTATGTCATGTGTTAACGAACCATTCCTTGAATTTATACATGAGCGTAAACCAAAATCTCTAAAGGAAATAGAAGAATATTGTTCCCAATATGTCACTGCACACCCCGACGTGACTTTTGGCAACACTAAGATTAAGGAGAGTATGCCAGTTGCTTTAGAAACACCATACAATCCCAATTATTCACACAGATTTCAGGGACCTCAAAACAGATTTGATAAAAAAGGTAACCATAATAGTTATCAAAACCAAGGTAACCAATCATTTCAGGGTTCTTCTTCAAAGAACTGGAGACGAGCTGATAGCTCTCGACACAGGGGTGGTCACAATTATAGCAATTTCCATAGAGGAAGTAATTATAGAAACTATCCGAGGTATCCGTCTTGGAGTCAACAAGATCGCAATTACAGAGATACTCATTATAATGAATATGATAATGGTAACCAAGAGAACTATGACTCAAACCCAAATAGGGGTTACAATAGAGGTAACAATAACTACAGAGGTAATAATAACCGAGGTAGATCTCAAAACAGAAGACATAAACCACATTTTCAGGCAAACTCTGCACAACAAGAGTCCCATGAAGCCTATAAACAGAGTAAAGACAATAATGACGCTAATAATATGGCATGTTCCGCTTTTGATTTTGGGAGAGCATCTCAGTGCCCCCAATGCAAAACATTATTTGAGCCAACCACAGTGTCTACTTTAAGCTGCGGCCATCCTCTTCCTGCTCTTCCTGCATCAGTCGCGCATGATGGAAGAGGTTCTCTTGTCTTACATAAGGGTTTGGTAAATAACAATCCAGTCTCCGTGCTATTTGATTCTGGATGCACCACAATTGGTGTTAGGCAGTCACTCGTAGATCCTTCCCGTGCCACTGGACAAGTAGTCAAATGTGTAACATTTGGCGGCACATTAGAGAAATACTCTACTGCTATCATTAGGATTGCTACTCCTTTCTTTACAGGAGATGTACACGCATGTCTTCTTCCGAATCCGATCGCTGACCTCATCATCGGTCGCATTCATGGAGTCAAAGAATGCACTCCGCAACAAATTTCCGCGTGGGAAAGGCAAAACATGCAGATTGCTAACGCTGTAGTCACTAGAGCTCAGGCTCTTAATATGCCTCAAACTTCATCTACTGAAGATAATGAAGTGCATAACCAAGATGATCCCTTGGTAATTTCTCGTGACTCGTTTATAAAACAGCAGGAAGATGATCCCACTCTGAAGAAATTCTTCATTCTTGCAACTAAAGGTGATCCGAATAAAGACACAAGTCGTAAATCGTGGATTACAAAGAAGAATGGCGTACTTGTACGTATGGTTCAAGACTCCATTACGTCAAGTCATTCTCAAATCCTGGTTCCCAAGAAATTGAGAGTTAAAATTTTGCAGCACGCTCACGACTCTCAGTGTGCTGGACACATGGGTTTTTCCCGTACTAAGTCAAGAGTCCTTGCGGCTTTCTTTTGGCCATTGGTAAACAAGGACATACGGATTTATTGTCGATCTTGTAAAGTATGTCAGGAAGTTAAATCCAAAGGTCCACGGCATGCTGCACCCATTCAGGCGGCAGACATTCCTATTCGGCCGTTTCAAAAAATGGCCATAGACATTATTGGTCCATTTAAGATCAAGTCTGCCAGAGGACATCAGTTTATCTTGACGTGTGTTGATATGTGCACACGTTGGCCAGAGGCTATTCCTCTGAAGAGCATTACTACTGCTGATATTGCAGAAGCTCTTTGGCTTATATTTTCTCGTCTGGGGTTCCCCGGAGAGATATTGTCAGACCATGGCACCCAACTAATATCAGATACCATGTCTCAAGTAATGTCTACTCTGCAGATAGATAGATCTTTAAGTAGTATCTATCATCCAATGTCTAATGGGATGGTCGAACGCCTTAATAGAACACTTACAAACTTACTAGGGAAGATAACTGAGGATCATCCTCAAGACTGGGACAGAGTTTTACCTGCGGCCCTCTTCGCTTACAGAGAGGTCCCCAATGAACATACAGGATTTTCTCCCTTTAAACTCGTCTTTGGCGCGCGTCCGCGTGGCTCTATGTCGTTGCTTCATGATCTCATAACAGCTGACAATATTGACGATGACACAAAGTCATCCTACGAATATGTCATCGCGTTGAGACAAAAGATTATCGAAGCGTGCAAATTAGCAACTTCTTCTTCTGAATTTGCGAAACAGAAGGCAAGGCAATTTGCCAATAAGAAGAGATGCTTACGACAACTTTGTCCTGGTGACAAAGCATTTGTATTACTACCTTGTAGGGAAAACAGACTACTTATTTCTTGGAAAGGTCCGTACGATATAATATCGAAAATTTCCGATGTCGACTATATTGTCGATATTGATGGGAAGCATAAAACCTTCCACATCAATATGCTTACTGAATTCCATGAACGTCCGGATTATTTGCAACCCATTTTCCAAGCAACGGACAATTCTCCAGTACAACATGGTCATTACTCATCACTGTCCGTGATACAGGATGAGGAAACAAGTTTTTCAGATGTAAATCTTCCTCTTCCAATGATCCCACTTCATTCTAGTGAATCATGGAAGAACGTTACTGTCTCTCCTGATTTGTCTCTAGGAGAACAGCGACAAGTTTCAACTATGTTGCAAACATTTCAGGATGTACTCACTGACATCCCTGGACAAACTCATGTCATTGAACATGACATTGTTCTAACTGACCATACTCCTATTATGGTTAGACCTTATCCTATCCCTATACATTTTCAAGCACAGGTCGAGAAAGAGTTGGATGAGATGATAGATTTGAAAATAATCGAACCATCCACCTCTGCATATTCTTCGCCGATGGTTATTGTTCGGAAAAAAGACAATAACATACGTCTTTGCGTTGACTATCGCAAATTGAATCAAGTAACGAAATTCGATGCCGAACCTATGCCTTTACTGGAAGAGCTACTTACTCGACTCTCCAAATCTCATTTTTTCACTAAACTTGATTTGTCTAAAGGATATTGGCAAGTTCCTTTATCTGAACGCGGCAAACCTCTCACGGCTTTTTCAACACCTAGAGGTTTGTTCCAATGGAATTTTATGCCTTTCGGTCTTATGAACGCACCAGCTACATTCGTACGCATGATGCGCCGAATCCTATCTTATCGGTCAGATGTCATTGCATATCTAGACGACATCTGTCTTTTCAGCGATACTTGGGAAGATCACTATTCAGGGTTAGATGAATTGCTGTCTACTTTGCGCGAGCACAACCTGACAGCGAAACCCTCTAAAGCCTATATTGGTTTTAGCGAAATTTCTTTCCTAGGCCACCGAGTTGGTCATGGTTTCCTAAAGACAGAGGACCATAATACTAGTAAGATACTTAACATCTCTATCCCTAAGACTAAAAAACAGGTCAGAAGTCTGTTAGGTCTTATTCAATTTTATGGCAGATTCATTCAGAATCTATCCTCTATCATGGCACCTCTTTCTACACTTTTAAAGAAAGGTTCGCCTAATATGGTCCACTGGTCTCAGGAATGCCAATGCTCTTTGGATAAGATTAAAACATTGTTTTCAACACCACCTATTTTAGTGTTACCTACTAAAGATAAGACATTTGTTCTTCGTAGTGATGCTTCATCCACTGGGATTGGAGCGGCACTAATGCAAGAGTACTCTGGAACTCTGCATCCTGTAATGTATATTTCCAGAAAACTTAATGCGGCAGAAAGGAATTATTCGGTTTTAGACCGTGAGCTATTAGCTATGGTTTGGTCGATCCTCAAACTACAGAGATTCCTTTTAGGCGCACATTTCATAGTAGAAACCGACCAAAAAGCTCTTACTGCTATACAGAGTAAGAATTTGAAGAGCTCGAGGTCTACTCGATATGCAATTGCTCTTCAACCTTTTCATTTCTCTGTGCGAGCTATTCGTGGATCAGATAATGTGATGGCAGACATTCTGTCAAGATGCCCACATGATTCCACATAACTATTAGGTCTTAGACTTCTTGATATGTCTAGTTTATAATAGTTCCTTTCTATATCAAGATAGATACACATTTGTAATTTAATAATATAATGATTGTATCACTACTTAGCGGTTCATTGATGTTTATTCACCGCTGTGCTTTGATGATTTTTCTTCATAAATCATAAATTGAAGATATCTAATACGAAATTATGGTAAGAAATTTTTTAGGCATTGTGTAATTGCCAGAATTGTATTATACTTTGATGACACCTTCCTGGAAAAATTTACTTGTAGAGAAATAATTTCTCTCAGTTTATGAGATACATTCTCACCAGTCGCTCCATAAGTCGACTTAGCCTCATATTAGGCGTTATATTTATTCCTGATATTTTCATCTGCGCATTATTCATGCGTTGTGAGCCTATTGTACGTTGCTCCTAGATGTATTTAAAAAAAAAAAAAAATGTTCCATTTTTTTTTCCCCGGGAGGTGTGGTAAGACTGTTACGTGCAGTCTTTGATATCTTACAATATAATACATTTGTATGCTTGTTATGTTCGCAAATATTTTGTAAACAAAATAGATACTTTTTAGTGCTTAAGGAAAAGTCATTATTGAGTTACTTCCCTTGAAAGGAGTGTCGTCACTTTCGATCGAACTCCGCGGATGAATCCAGTTTTACTGCGATTTATTCTTTGTTTGGGTAGAAATAGGTTGTTCTTGCTTCAGTGTATCTATGGCCTGAATTTATGTGTATTGTTTGTCTGGGTAGGACGAGTCTGTCTTATATCTGAATATCTTTGCATGTCTAAGTCGAACTATATGGTCTTTTGTCGCTTGAAAGGTCAAAGGGCTGTTCGGCGGATGTGTCGCTAGAGAGGTGTGATTTGGCTTCGCCCTGATGATGGGGCTGTGGTTTTTTGAATCGGCTTGTCGCCGGAAAAAGTGATCGATATATGTGTAGGGGAAAGTGATAGACGTTTAGACCTATCCTGTATGCTTTACCCCTGTGTTTATTCTTATTGCCAAGGAATGGCAGAATCATATTTCTGATACCAAGGTAACAAAAGCATTTCTTATGAACTCTTACGAAGCCATCGTTTTCGATAAGCAGACGCACGATTTGTACGTCTGAGAGTATATTTAACTAGATAAAGATGACATTCATTTCTAGCAGCACTATATCTTGTATGATGAAGTCAATTGTATCATGATAGAATCTACGGAGCAATGAGAACATTTAATGAATGACTAACTTTAATACAGATTCATTATCTGTATCCAAACGTGAGTGACAGCTCACGAGAGAAGCCATCTTGTATCCAAATATTTTGTGACTTTCAAGAAGAGAAAGGGATGCCCCGTATTATCGCTTGATGAGTCCAGAGATCACTGCTACACATGAGAACCCATTACTAGCGGTTCAATATGATTATATGAAAAATATGTGCTGAACATTATTTAAAGGAATCTTCGCTAGACGAGGTTAGGTCTAGAAGCCATCTTGAATGTTGTTTATAATCTGACGTGCTTTGTCAGTAAACTCAGATGATATATATGGGCAATACTGAGTGCTTGTCTACTGACAGTCCATTATGCTATTATTCTACATGAGTGCCCATGTATCATTGCAAGACCATTTATCCACTGTACCATGATGTATTATGCCAACCTGTGATTTGTCACTGTATCGTGCTGTCGAGTGTGTACGTCCAATTAAACTGTAGCAAAGGTACACAGTCGTTGGTGTCGATGACTTCCAGCCATACATGAGTGAAAGAAAAAGACCAATTGTCAACACCACGAACTCTTCTTATCATTCGCGTATTACACTCTCACTTCATGCTTACACACCACTGCGTAGGTCGAGTTGACATTCCATACTCAAACCACGAGTTACACAACAACACAGCATTTAACTCTGGTGATGTTCTAGTGAGCTTATAGTTATCAACTGGTGCCCATTACAAGAGGTTGTAATCAGAACACCTTATATTTATCAACTGATGAGCAAAAGAGAGTTATCAACATGTACTGGGTGTTTTGTCTCAACGGCCTTTTTATACCGAGTATACTGCCACAACGCTTACACATTTTCAGGGTCATAGCTGTTGGGAATCGTGTTGCACGTGTAACTTTCATCGTTTTCATGTAGTCTGTACACACACCCGTGGGTTGAATCTTGCACTTTCCATTCCAGCAGCCATTCGCTCTCTACCTCATGGCAAACACGGGGAAAATCCATTCCCACACTTTTTTTGCCAGCTTCTCGGCATCAGTATATATAATAGTGGTGCGTTTTTAATGTGCTTCAGTATATATCATCATCATTGGGCTTCTGTTAAAAAAAGTAGATATATAGTCTTAGGATGGCTCCCTTGAGCACACCTAATGGATTCCGCATCAAAACAGTCTGTGAGCCATACTCACAGCCAAGTAGCCTTACAATGTTCTGCATACGATGCGTAAAGAGTAATAATAAAGTCTGTATTACCTTTAACAGAATCCAGGAATACACAATTACCAACTGTCGTCATCCCTCGACGAACAGAATATCTTTGGGGGAAAACACTGACATTACCGTCACATCACAGGCTTTACTTCCCCAAGATAAGGTAGAGAAGAACTATGGACATCTTGTCAATCAGAACCCAAGATCTCAACTCCCCCACGGAAGTCTATCAGTTTTTTCTCAAAAACTTTGCGCATGAGCAGACAGCCCCGAACTGACTACTTCTAACCTTGTCTTAAGACAGGTCAACAACAATGAACGAAACAAAGGGAAGATAATCCCTAATCAACCTGTCACAGCAAAGTTAATACTTAGTTCTCTAACTTTGATCATACAAAATAATATCAAATAGATTTGACATTTATAACCCCGTCAAAAACGACAGCAACAGATTACCGCACCCCTCGTGTAAAAAATGGAACTTTTTTTTTTGAAATAGCTCAATGAGTAAGATACCACACGCTCATAACGAATGAAAGATGCGTCGATGAAAGAACCAACCTAGTGTCAGGTTCAACGGACGCACAAATAGAGCGTCTGGAGAGAACAAAAATCATCTCACAAAATAAGAGAAAACATTTTCTCTAAATATCACATACACGGGAAGGTACCACCAAAGAAAACTCAGTTGCTGGCGATGCTAAGAAAAATTACATACATGTCAAAAAATCATGTCATATCATAATTATAGAAATGGCAAATGACAACATAAATCCAGAAGTCATAGCCACATACAAATCTATCGAAGTACAATGCTATAGTATCATCATATGTAATGGATGGACATGACCAAATTTATTAACGTCTTTATACGTAATCTGACAATAGAAATATATTATCTATCAAAAAGGGATACCATCTCTGGAACGAAAGGATGCTGTATCCCAAAGGTCACAACGTAAGCATCATCCAAAAAGTAAGTGCCAATGCCGGTCCCAAGCCCGGATGAAAAAGGAGGAGGGCGGCCTGCATGGAGGCCGTAAGGAGGCAGCCCCTCCACCATGCAAAGGCACAACAGGCCAATCACCTGTTTGCTTTAAATCACGATTACTAGCAACACAAGAGAGAAAACTGGACTGATTCTAAAGGCGACGAACTGGAACGGACTACGGACTACGACTTATGGAACTTGGAACACAAGAAGTATAAATGAGAAGGAAGAGGAGCTGGTGGAAGAGATGAGGAAAGCAAAACTAGAAATCCTGGCTATAACGGAAACAAAGAAAAAAGGACAAGGAGTCATGGATCTCGATGGCAACACGCTGCTCTACAGTGGTGTACCCATGTCTGAAAGAGCTAAAGGGGGCGTGGGTTGCATTGTGGCCCAAAATCAAAAAGATAGTATCAAGGGATGGAACTTTGTCTCGGAGCGCATTATGGTTGTTAAACTAAAAGAAGGAGAAACCATAGTCAACCTGGTCATAGTGTATGGGCCAAATGAGGATGAGAGAGCAGAGGTCAAGGAGGAATTCTTTGAGCTGCTTCAAAGGACAGTGGATGACTGCCTAGATGAAGTTATCATGCTCGGAGATTTTAATGCCAGAGTTGGAAATGACCATGCTAGATGGGGTGGAGTTATTGGAAGATATGGAGAAGATACTCTCAATGACAATAGAAAGCGACTCCTTAGATTATGCAGTGAGCAGAATCTGATCATTACAAACACAAAGTTCCCCCATAAGCGCATACATGCATACACTAGATGTGAACCAACCAAGAATGAGAAGTCAGTGATCGACTATGCCATTGTTCGGAGAAGCTCATTCAAATATGTCCGAGATGCTAGAGTCTGGAGGGGGCCAGAAATTGGAAGTGATCACTACCTGCTAATAATCAAAAGAACAACTGAAAGAGTTGCTCAGTCTAGGAACTGTCCAACATCACGCAAGAAACCAAGTAAACGAGCAGGAGAAATGAGCATTAGGACCTACAAGCTGAGAGAGCCAGAAATTAAGACCAGATATCAGGGGCTTATTGCTGCAGCGGTGAGCAACACAGAAGAACGACCTGATGACTTGGAAATCCTCTGGATTAAATTCAAGGATATCATAAAGACAGCTGCTGCAGAAGCATGCGGTGAAGTCCGACTTGGGAACAAGAGAAAGAGGACACCTTACTGGACAGAGGAAGTCAAAGAGAAAATAAGAGAGAAGAAAATGGCATGGAAACAATACTTAGGAGCTAAAAACACAACAGGACAAATGGAAAAATATAGAGAATATGTGACACTCAGAACAGAAGCAAAGAACAAAGTGCTAGCAGCAAAACAGAAGTCCTGGGAAGAATTTGGAGAAAAGCTAGAAAAAGATGCACAAGAAAACCAGAAATTGTTCTATAAGACCCTAAAGAACATGAGGAAGGAAAAACAATGCCCTCTCAAATTTATAAAGGACAAGCAAGGCAAATTGCTTACTGCCCCCGAAGGAAGTAATGGGAAGATGGAAAGAATATTTCTCAGAACTCCTGGATGGTGAGCATGGTGAAGAATCAGAAATGATAAACACTCAGCACAGAAGAGAAAACCAATGATGGTGAAGATGACATAAAGATGGAAGAACTGAAGGCAGCACTGGAGAAAATCAAGATGGGCAAAGCAGCAGGGCATGATGGTATAACACCAGAAATGGTTAAGTTCATGGGAGCATCAGGCGACCTATCACTCTTAAGGGTTTTACAGGCAGCGTGGTACAACAAGACCATACCAAAAGATTGGGAGATTGCCATCATAACACCAATTTTCAAAAAGGGTGACAATCGACAGTGTGGAAACCATAGAGGCATATCCCTTCTCAGTGTCCCTGGTAAAATCTACTCTAGAATCCTAGAGCAGAGACTCCGACGCCTAGCTAAGCCACAATTGGATGAGGTCCAGTGCGGATTCCGAGCAAACCGAAGTACTCAAGACCTAATCTTCACACTCAGACAGCTGAGTGAAAAGGCCCTTGAGTATAAGAGTGAGATGCATCTTTGTTTCATAGATCTGGAAAAGGCATTTGACAGGGTCCCCTGGAGCAAACTTTGGGACTGTTTGGCAAGGAAGAATATTCCAGAACCTCTGATTCATGCTATACAGAGCTTCTACAAGTCTTGCAGAAATTATGTGAGGACAGCAAACCATAAGTCGGAAGAGTTCAGGACCACCACTGGTGTAAGACAAGGTGATATCCTATCACCTTACCTCTTCATACTCCTTATGGACGATGTCATCAAGGCATGTAAGGAGAGAAAAATAAAGTATTCAGTGGGGTACTGGAAGATGAGACAGGTCTATATTTCGGAGCTGGCATTTGCTGATGATGTTGCCCTGATTGCTAAATCAGAGGCACATCTCCAATCCAACCTGCAAGTGTGGAAGGAAGAGCTGGAGAAGAGACGGATGGTCATAAGCAGCTCTAAAACAAAATCTATGGTGATATCACGAGAAGAAAGAAAACATCAGATTAAGCTGGGAGAACAGGTCCTGGAGCAGGTCGACCACTTTAAATACCTCGGAGCTATTATAGGCCGAAAGGGAGGCATCAAAGAAGAGTTGGCCACTCGAAAAGCAGCAGCTGGGAGACTTTTTCAGGCCATAAATCGAGGATTCCTCAGCAAGAGAGAGGTTTGTAAGAAAACGAAGATGGCTGTATACCGCTCCACCTATGTCCCAGTCTTGACATACGGATGCGAGTCATGGGCAATGACTACAACCCATAAAAACCAGATCCAAACCTCAGAAATGAGGTATCTGAGGAAGGTGGTTGAAGTAACAAGAAAAGACATGGTACGCAACCAGACGATACGTCAAGGCCTTAAATCCTACCCCCTGCAGACCCAAGTAGAACAGTCCCAATTAAGATGGTTTGGCCATGTCTGCAGAATGGGAGAAGATCGGATACCACGACAAGCATGGGAAACAAAGAGCCAAGGACCCAGACCCCGAGGACGACCCAGAGTCCGCTGGGAGGACAACATTAGACAATCTTTGAAGGATCGAAGACTAGAATGGAACCAGGCCAGGAGGAAGACAGCCGATAGGATAGTCTGGCGCTCTCTCTTCCAAACCTCTACACCTCACGGTAGAAGGGGAACGATTAAGTAAGTAAGTAAAAAGGGATACCATCTCTGGAACGAAAGGATTCTGTATCACGAAGGTCACAACGTAAGCATCATCCAAAAAGTAAGTAATGGCAACATATGGCATCATCAAGGTTCTCACAAACGCTGCGTACCTGGTACTAGTTTGCACTGAGAACAATATAAATGACACAATTAGTAACATGCTATAATTTACTATAGTCAATACAAAATTTATACATATTACATACGGCCGTTTTAATTTTTTTTGGACCTTCATATTATGTCAACCCAGCCCTCTCTGTTACACCAAAGATGGTAACAGGGAAAGAAAACAATTATTTTACAACTATAATGTGAAAACACATGTGTCAGTTATGATGTTAAAGAACAGACCTAAATCTAGAAATGTATCAGGAAATCTAGGACACCAGACTAAAGTGGAATCATGTGGGCATCTAGACAAAATGTCTGCCATCACATTATCTGAACCACGGATAGCTCGAACCGAGAAATGAAACGGTTGAAGAGCAATAGCATATCGAGTAGATCTCGAGCTCTTCAAATCCTTATTCTGAATAGCTGTAAGAGCTTTTTGGTCGGTTTCCACAATGAAATGCGCGCCAAGAAGGAATCTTTGTAGCTTAAGAATGGACCAAACCATAGCTAACAATTCACGGTCTAGAACCGAATAGTTCCTTTCTGCCGCATTCAATTTCCTAGAGATATACATCACAGGATGCAGAGTTCCTGAATACTCCTGCATTAGTGCCGCTCCAATCCCAGTGGAATAGGCATCACTACGAAGAACAAAAGTCTTATCAGTAACAGGTAGCCTTAAGATAGTAGGGGTTGAGAACAAATTCTTAATCTGATCCAATGAAGACTGGCATTCTTGGGACCAGCGCACCATATTAGGAGACCCTTTTTTCAATAGGGTTAAAAGAGGTGCCATAGTAGAGGATAGATTCTGTATGAATCTTCCATAAAATTGTATTAACCCCAAAAGACTACGTACTTGCTTTTTTGTCTTAGGAACAGAGATATTTAATATCTTAGAAACGTTTTGATCCTCTGTTTTCAAGAGACCTTGACCAACACGATGACCTAGGAAAGAAATTTCCTTAAACCCAACAAAGGCTTTAGAGGGTTTTGCAGTCAAATTATGCTCGCGTAGAGTAGACAGTAATTCCTGTAAACCCAAATAGTGATCTTTCCACGTATTACTGAAAAGACAGATGTCGTCTAAGTAAGCGATGACATCTGAACGATCTGAAAGAATTCGACGCATCATGCGTACGAAAGTAGCTGGAGCGTTCATAAGTCCGAAAGGCATAAAATTCCACTGAAACAAACCCCTAGGTGTTGAGAAAGCAGTGAGAGGTTTGGCGCGTTCAGTTAACGGAACTTGCCAATAACCTTTCGACAAGTCGAGTTTAGTAAAGAATCGAGAGTTAGAAAGTCTAATAAGTAGCTCTTCTAATAAAGGCATAGGTTCAGCATCGAACTTCGTAACTTGGTTCAATTTGCGATAATCGACGCAAAGACGTATGTTATTGTCTTTCTTTCGAAAAATAACCATCGACGAAGAGTATGCTGAAGTGGATGGTTCAATTATTTTCAATTGAATCATTTCATCTAACTCTTTCTCGACCTGTGTTTGAAAATGAATAGGTATAGGGTATGGTCTTACTCTGTTCGGATTATGATCAGTCAGTATGATGTCATGTTTAGTGACATGTGTGTGTCCAGAAATGTCGGTAAGGACATCCTGAAATGATTATAGCAAAGAAGATACTTGTTGCTGTTCATCCATGGACAAATTAGGAGAAACAGTAACGTTTTCCCATGATTCCATAGAATGAAGTGGAATCACTGGAAGAGGAAGATTAACATCCGAAAAAGTAGTTTCCTCATCCTGTATAACTGACAAGGATGAGTAATGTCCTTGTGGGACTGGAGAATTGTCCGTCGCTTGGAAAATAGGCTGCAAATAGTCTGGTCGCTCATGGATTTCCGTAAGAATATTTATATGGTAGGTTTTATGCCTTCCATCAATATCGACAACATAGTCGACATCGGAAATTTTCGAGACTATTGCATATGGACCTTTCCATGCAATGAGAAGTCTGTTCTCCCTAGAAGGAAGTAACACAAAAGCTTTGTCTCCCGGACAAAGTTGACGTAAGCGTCTCTTCTTATTAGCGAATTGCCTTGCCTTTTCTTTGGCAAATTCAAAAGATGAAGTTGCTAGCTTGCATGCTTCGATAATCTTATACCTGAGAGCAATGGCATACTCATATGAAGATTGTGTGTCATTGTCAATGTTATCAGAAGTTATCAAATCGTGTAGCAAGGACATAGGGCCGCGCGGTTAAGCGCCAAAGACAAGTTCAAAAGGAGAAAAGCCTGTATGCTCGTTGGGAACCTCTCTCTATAGGCAAAGAGAGCCGCGGTTACAACCCTGTCCCAATCCTGAGGATGATCCTCAGTAATCTTACCAAGTAAGTTCTTAAGTGTTCTATTAAGACGTTCAACTAACCCGTTAGACATTGGGTGATAAATACTACTGAGAGACCTTTTAATATCTAGGATAGACATCACCTGCGACATAGTGTCTGATATCAATTGGGTACCGTGGTCTGACAATATTTCTCTGGGAAAACCCAAACGAGAAAAATATAAGCCAAAGAGCGTCTGCAATATCGGCAGTAGATATGCTCTTTAGAGGTATAGCCTCTGGCCAACGAGTGCACATGTCAATGCATGTTAGGATGAATTGATGTCCTCTGGCTGACTTAATCTTAAAAGGGCCAATAATATCTATTGCCATCTTTTGAAACGGACGAATAGGAATGTCTGCAGCCTGAATTCGTGCGGCATGTCGTGGACCTCTAGACTTGACTTCTTGACAAATCTTGCAAGATCGGCAATAAATTCGTATATCTTTGTTTACGAATGGCCAAAAGAAAGAGGCCAGAACTCTCGACTTAGTGCGAGAAAAACCCATGTGTCCAGCACACTGAGAATCGTGTGCATGTTGAAGAATTAAGGCTCTCATACTTTTGGGCACGAGAATCTGAGAATGCATAGACGCGTCTGAGTGTTGTACCATACGCACTAGTATACCATTCTTCATAGTGATATATGATTTGCGATTTGTATTCTTTTTCGGATCACCGTTTTTAGCGAGAAGAAAGTATTTATTTAAAGAAGGATCTTCTCCTTGCAGTTTCACAAACGAGTCATGCGAAATCACCAAGTGATCATCTTGGCTACAAACTTCCTTACCATCAGTAGGTGAAGTTGAAGGAATAAGAGCTTGTGCTCTTGTTACAACGGCATTGGCTGTTTGGATATTATTTTCTTCCCAAGCAGCAATTTGCTGCGGGGTGCATTCCTTAACCCCGTGAATACGACCGATTATAAGATCCGCAATAGGATTAGATAAAAGACACGCGTGAACATCTCCCGTAAAGAAGGCAGTAGCCATGTGAATAATAGCAGTAGGATACTTCTCCAAAGTGCCACCAAATGTCACACATTTGACCACTTTTCCTGTGGCACAGCAAGGATCTATCAGAGACTGCCTAACACCAATAGTGGTGCATCCAGAATCAAAAAGTACTGAGACTGGATTATCATTCACTAGACCTTTATGTAAGATGAGAGATCCTCTCCCGTCATGCGCAGCTGTAGCAGGAAGTGCGAGAAGAGGATGACCTCAAATTAAGGTCGATACAGTAGAAGGCTCGAACAATGTTGAGCATTGGGGGCATTCGGCTGCTCTCCCAAAATCGAAAGCAGAACCAGTAATAGCATTAGAGCTCCTACTATCGTTTACTTGACTACAGGCTTCCTGAGACTCATGTTGTGTAGAGTTTGCCTGTTGATAATATTTTCTTTTGTTATGTCTAGGTCTGCCGCGATTATCATTTCCCCTGTAATTGTCATTATATTGCCTACTGTAATCATTATTCTGGTTTAAATCACCGTTTCCATAACCACCATCGTAATATTCATGACGGCGAGGATAATTATCTCGAGAAGAAAAGCTCGGATAGTTTTTATTGTGATAACCTTTGCGAAAGTGTCTATAATTATTAGCCCCAAAATTACGAGGACTATCAGCTCGCCTCCAGTTCTTTGAAGAAGGGCCATTATATGATGGATTACTTTGATTCTGAGTGTAATTCTGATTACTTTTCTTATTGAAATTTTGTTGAGCACCTTTAAATTTACAATTGAAATTAGGGCCATATGGTGTTTCTGAAGCAACTGGCAACCCTTCTTTCACTTTAGAATTACTAACCGTAGCATGGGGATGCGCAGGGACTTACTGGCAACAGTATTCCTCCATGTCTTTTATGTTTTTAGGTTTACGCTCATGAAGAAAAGCAAGAAAAGATTCGTTGACAGATGACATAACTTTGTCTCGAAGTAATAAGTCAATTAAGCCTTCATATGTTATCTCAGCTTTAGTCAGCTCAATCCAACGCGTGAATGTAAGACGTATCTTCGTAATAAAGTCAGAGAAACTTACTCCATTTTCTGGCAACATTGTCTTAAAACGAAGACGATAATCTTCTTCTTTTAGTTGATATCGTTTAAGCAATGCTGCTCTAACAACATCATAGTTATTCCTGTCATGTTCCTCTATTGCCATAAGAGTAGTTACTGGTTCACCTGTAAAAAATTGCAACAGTTCTTTGGCATAATGTTCCTTTTTTATCTTATGCGTATCGCATAAAAATTGAAATCTATCCAGGTAATCCGTTATGTCGTCCTTTAGAGGATTGACATGAGGTAATTTAAGCTTATTAGCAATCTCCTTTGTCGTACTCGAAGTTGCTTGAGAAGCACCTATATTCTCAATTTTAATTTCTCTAACTCCAAAGTTAAGAGTTTCTCATCATGTTCCATTTCTGTTTCTCTCTTCTTTCCTCGGCTTCTCTGTCTAATCTTTTATTTTCCATTTCAATTTGCTGTTTCCTCTCATCAGCTTCTGCTTCTCGTTTTTGTTTTTTCTCCTCTGCTTTTTGCGCCTTGTCATATAGAGCAACAGCAAATTCTTCTAACTTATCACCTGTCTTCCCAAGGGCTTTCCCTTGCTCAATAAAGAAGTCTAGTGTACACATTCTGTCTAACTATGTGAGATCAGACCTGAAAAATAAATTACCTTATCCCACTTCAATGGGAGACAAGTCTGTAATACAAGACTTGTATACTTACTTCACTTTATTTCACTCTCTTTGAGAGACAAGTCTTAGTCAAAGACCTTGTATATTTACCTTGTTTCTCTATAATATTATCACCATCAATAACCTCTATCTGAAAAGTGTATCATATAAATAATAATAATAATCCCTGACCAAGCATATAAGTATAGACTGTGTATGACAACAATATATATAATATCAGTTAACAAAGACAAGCATATAAACAAACGAAAACATTCGCAGAAGTCAAAAAAATTATAAAGCGAAACTAAGGAAAAAAATATCACAAAGCATGTGATGATAACTGCGATACGTAAACAAAACAAATGACACCACAGTGTATAAACATAAGGGTGTATAGAAATAACAATAGAAAAGAGCAGACAGACAAATACAAACAAATCAAATCAAAACCAAAGAACAGAGAAAATATTACAACAACAACGAAAAGGTACACTTCGTCACAACTAAACGTAAATAGCAACAAATGTCGCTTGCAAATTCCACAAAGGGAAATTTGCACTGTCCCTAAAGAACACTGTTATAGGACCTCTGTCACGTGGTATACCCTATAACAGACGCCGCCCAATCAAGAAACCCGCAGAAATACACACACTAATACCACAAGCAATGTAAACAAATAGCATATAATAGAATGTGTTACAAAGAAGGCTTAGCTACACACAATATAATGGCACAGTTTCCAAAAATAAACTGCCGCTTATCTTAAAGTAACTTCCTGGCCTTTTTGTCAACACAGAAGTGCAATGCAAGAACAGCACTGATTGGTTGATTCACCGTCGATGGTCACCTCACGACGACAATATGAAGTGGTCTTCCAACTCACAGTTACCACGTCCTTCTTGACAAGCAGTTGAGACCAGATGATCCAACACTGAACAATCTGCAAACTGTAAAATGTAAACGCCAGCCGAATTGTTTACAATGATAGCTTGCCAGAGTAGAACTCCTATAGTAGAAGCGTCACTTCACTTCTATAGCAGTTGTGGTCCACGTAGCAATAACATGAAGATGCTAACGCCAGTTCCCGTAGCAGCTGTGGTCCATGTAGCACTATTATAGCAACGCTAACGTCCGTCTTTTTCAGTCTGGGTCAGCAGTCGTTGACCTATTTATCAATGTTCTGTGTAGTCGAAAACCCCACGAATCTGGCCCACCAGAAATGTAAAGTTCAGATTTGTATAGGTCGATTTTCATACAGCAGAAATGTTACTGACTGGTATAGGTACCAATGTTATGGACTTGTGGGTTGACGATCTGCTTACGTAGTACTGCCACTAACACGTAACAAGGCTTGCCTCGCTCCAGTACAGTGTTAAGTTGTCCAGGTCAGGTTGCCAACTATTGGGGCGCTGACAAGGGGGATGTTGACACTAACTCAGACACCATGTATGGCTGTAAATGTGTAGTACTGGAGATGTGGAGGTGTTGACATCATTTGTGAGTGTAGGATACAGAAGACGCGAAGGTGTATATGATTCAGAGACTACACAATACATCCATCTATCCACATGAAGAAGTCAATGACGTGTTGTGAACGACTGGTCACGTTACAAGCATTTAATATCGGACATAGACGACGTTACACTCACAGTCACTTCACAAGGTTGCAGCATAGTTCATGGTAATAATAATAAAGATGGTGATGACATCTAGCATTCAAACATATAGAGCATCTATTACAACAGGACATTAACGGCCTGTCAGTTCGATGTTCTAGTTGTAATCTCATCCAGTTATGACTGACTGAACACGTCAGTTTCCCTGTAGACTAGCCGCACAGCAAAAAGCGGGCTTTCAAATATGCCTAACAATAACAATAAGGCTGCAATTCAATTGACATAATACGCCACGTACATCTTCTCTTGCTGAAAAATATTGGCCAAAATGGCGGGCCTCTATCTGTAACCAGCTATGTACTCCTCAAGGTAGGCATGATCATCCATGCACAAGTATTACCGCCAACCTGCGGTTTTCCTCAATGTATATATATATCATCATCATTGGGCTTCTGTTCAAAAAAGTAGATAAATAGTCTTAGGATGGCTCCCTTGAGCACACCTAATGGATTCCGCATCAAAACAGTCTGTGAGCCATACTCACAGCCAAGTAGCCTTACAATGTTCTGCATACGATGCGTAAAGAGTAATAATAAAGTCTGTATTACCTATAACAGAATCCAGGAATACACAATTACCAACTATCGTCATCCCTCGACGAACAGAATATCTTTGGGGAAAACACTGACATTACAGTCACATCACAGGCTTAACTTCCCCAAGATAAGGTAGAGACGAACTATGGACATCTTGTCCATCAGAACCCAAGATCTCAACTCCCCCACGGAAGTCTATCAGTTTTTTCTCAAAAACTATGCGCATAAGCAGACAGCCCCGAACTGACGACTTCTAACCTTGTCTTAAGACAGGTCAACAACAATGAACGAAACAAAGGGAAGATAATCCCTAATCAACCTGTCACAGCAAAGTTAATACTTAGTTCTCTAACTTTGATCATACAAAATAATATCAAATAGATTGACATTTATAACCCCGTCAAAAACGACAGCAACAGTATGTTAGTCGACAGTTGTTGCCAGCTGAAACTAGATACTCTACAATTGAAAGAGAGTGCCTTGCGATTGTCTGGGCGGTGTCTAAGCTGGCACGATACCTGTTGGGGGCACATTTTTTCCTTCAAACAGATCACAAACCACTGCTATTTTTGCAGTCGGCTAAATCCACCAGTGCGAAGTTGACAAGCTGGGCATTATTGCTGCAGCAATTCAATTTTACTATTTTACCTATTCAGGGAGTACATAATATTGTAGCGGATGTCTTGTCCAGGTTATGAAGTTGGTGTGGGACAGGAGCATCCGTAGAAAGTATTTACATTGGTTTATGGAAGAAATGTAGTATAATCATTACAGTTGATGTTTATGAAGATGTATTTGGTTACATGATTTATGTGTCATTATGCCATAAAGGCAATGCGTAGAAAATTATAGTCAACGTATGCTTAAATCATGTTATAATATCGTGTATATTTATAGCGTGTTAAAAAGATTCTTTACAATTATGAGATGATTGATGTCTTGTTATGGATGCTTAGATATGTATAGTTAATTTGTAACTTAAGTTGTATTTGCTAGACCAGGTTTGGACAGTCGTTGTTATTTTTCACGACTACCAGTACCTGGGGTAATTTGGGTCATTCTCATGTTGTATTTAGTACATAGTGTGAGAAGGCATGAACGACAATGGTGATTGGACAATTTTGGCATTCTCTAACTAGATGAGGAGGTGCCATTTCGGCATTTTGTTCGCCCATACTCTGAAAGGGGTTGAGCGAGACTCCTCCTGTGGAAGAAAGCTTCGTTTTCTTTCTTAAAAGGGGGGGGGGGGGGGGGATGTCACAGTATAGATGTTCTACAAAATATTAAGTTGGTCACGCTGTGAGTGGTGACATTGAGATAATTTAAAACCCGTTTTGGTCATGTGATCTGGAAGGAAGTGCGCCCGAATTCTGGCGCGGAAAGTTAGTTGTTTTTCTGGATACCGACCGGAGAGATCGCTGTGTTGTTCCCTGTCAGCATTTTCGCTGGGATATTTGGATGCCATTATTGTTCATGGATAGTGCTTGTCATTTATTCATGTGGTCAAGTTTGGTTTGCATATGTCTAGAACAGTGGTGTAGTTTCTAGCAGCATTCTTTCGTAATTCATTGATGAGAAGTCATTTGTAGTTAAGTATGGCTTTATTAGATTGCAGAACTTAGCCGGTGAGCGAAAGTCGTTGTGTTGTTCAATCGGTATGACATACCCGCAATTGTGATAATGGTAAATTGCGTTGTTGATTACTGCAAGTTATTTTGGCATCCATGTTGCATTGTGTTGCATATGTATTTCTAGCCTTGTGTGGCTACGTTGTGTGCATGATTATTTATTAAAGGGAACTTAGCCTGCTACAGGTGTTATGGTGAGTTTATGTCAGCTAGTCTTTGTTGTGGTCGTATCCTTAGATAACGAGTCTTGATATTGCTAGTATTATGATCCATATGCTGATGGTGATAAATCCACAACATTACTAGTTCCTGCCACTACTGCAGATCAAGAGTTTAAATACGTGCAAGAACAACACAAACGGCGGCTATCGATACACTTGAAGCAAAATAACAATCCAAAATGATCTCTCTTTGAATTATACTCATTATCTGCCTTTTATTTTCCACGTTCATATATGCAAGAGAAGCTTATGCTTTGACGGAAGATTTAGAAATAATATGTTAATTTGTTATTATAGAAACAGTTCTTGGAACAGTATACATAAAATCAGTGTCGGTCCTGTGGATTTATAAAGGTTGTGCGAGGTGTTGTTTTGCCCATCCCCTTCCTCAGTGCTATATCATAGTTCTCTTATGAGGGTCAATTTTATGTTATTGGTCTGGGTCACACTATAATGTTTGCATTTTAAAAAATGTGGGCACCCGCTTAAAATAGCACCAGGACGGTCGTATTATCCACAAGCCGGCTCTGCATGAACTGTATTACCAATAAATCAACATATGTTATTAGAAATGCTCTAGGATCATATGAAGACCTTACAACCATAAAAAGACGGAAGCTGGCGTGACACTGCCACCTATGCTGATCAAATGGACTGCCAAGACACAGTGCCAGACTGTAGCGAGATTTGGTACCTCTTGCTTTGTTTGTGAGAAAAATGTGTAGTGCGACACACACACACCAAATCCAGAAGCCAAAGTGAGAAACTGGAAGACAGCATCTGCAAGAAAAGTTCTTTTTTCACGCTGCATTCAGGGCAGATTAAATTCAGCCAATACAGTCTCACCGTGAGCTTATTAATCCTAAGATGGTTTTTATGATCAATGTTTATGATCATTCCTGATCGAGAAACTAAAGACTTGAGGACCGTTGATCCTGCTAACTGAAGCCTAGAGGTCAACCAATCTTCAACACCTTAGTCCCCCGTAGTTATAGGGCGGGCTGAAGGACAGTCTGTTTATTCAAGTGTGTCTCAGGAACCTCAAGCAGACGTGGCTAATATCAGATGAGTTTTATGTGTATCCATCCAACAAATCCTGTGAGCCGTTTCTAAAGCGATGGTCAATGATGATATCATCTAGAAACTAGATAGCAACACATAAACAGTATACTGTGACAAACATTTATTACAATTATTTCCTGCGAGTGCCTGATAACATACCTTTATATTTGTTTCATATTAATATACTGTGACAGACTGTTCTAATTGCATTGGAAGTTTCATCCAAGATTTTTTCTATTATTTATTTTAATTTGTAACTATAAATAATCATACATTTTACCCTCTTCCAACACCCATTTCTCATTACAAGAATATATAGATGTACATAATAAATTATGAAATTGTACTCATTTGACTTGGTAAATTTTTAACTTAAATTTTGAGTTACTTTTTCTAATTTAATTATATTATCACATAGGGTTATTATAGTGAAAGTGGCAACTTATACTTCTGAAGTCTAAATCTATTGTCCAGCTCAGAGTATTCACAGCTGTAACTCACTTGTGATACCAGTGTACTTCTCGGGCACTAGAACTTCATACTTTCTGGAGAGAGATTCTACTTCTGCTCTACCACTATTATCATACTAGGAAAACCTTTCGCTACACAGACAAAGGTGGGCAGGGCAGACAGAAATATAAATCTACGTACAAAATAAAAGAATAGGCAAATTAATATGCTACGGTACTGAACTAATAATCTACAGATAATTCTAGTGATTATTAGATAAACGCTCAATTATTGTGATACCCATATAGTAAATATACGTGCCGCATATCTAAAACTAAGAATTTACAGATAATACTAGCGAGTCTTTGCCAACCGCTCAATGATTGTGACACCGCTATAGAAATATACGTGCCGCAGAACTAAACTAACAATTTACAGAAAATACTAGCGAGTCCAAGCCATCTGCTCAATAATTGTGGTGCCCCAGTAAGAAATATACTTGTCGCGGTGCAAAATTTACAGTCTAAAGACAATAATAACGATTATTAGACAACTCGCTCATTGATTAAATACCTCACTGATCAAATGTTATTCACTATTCACTCAAGAATTCCACGGATGGGGAAAGAAATTGAGAACAAAAATGACACACCAAAAAAGAGAATGATTGATAACCCAAATCAATCCAAAAAATTACAAGGAATGGTAAAAATATGGAAGATTAAAGCTAATGACAGTCAATTAGTGTCTAAGGAGCCGACATTGCAACCATCATGCTGGGCTCTGGGACTGACACAAGTGTCAAGTTCAGTACAACCAGCTGTCTCCCTGGTCCCATATCAGATACTGGGTGCCTATAAATCACAGCCTTTGGATGTCCCCAACTCCGATACACAGGATTCGAGGTGTCTGAAATCCTTCTATCCTGTTGGCACTCTATCCCATGTACACTGGCTAACGATATCAAATGCCCTCTCTACGTACCCGTAATAACAGTGACAATATTAGTAATAATAATAACAATAGTAATACTATATAAGAAAAACAAATCAAACCAAATAATAATTAATAAACAAAAAAATAACACACCATTTAAAAAATAAGGACACGCACTAAAAAAGAACACCTAATACTCATAATAAATGGGAAAATAATGAAGTTAAATAAACAAACAAACAAAATAAACAACACAACTGAAAAAATTCTAATATAAACTGACACTAAATACTCTAATTATAACCGAGAAATAGGTTGAACGGGTTACACCAAGATGATGGCGGACCCACGGAGACAATGAAGATCAGAAGATACTAGCCCGCTCTCCTCTTTACAAAATTAAAAAAGTTCACTATCTTGGAACTTGCTGTGGAGTACAAACCGTAAACAAACTCGCAGCAAGCTATCCCGTCTTGTCCCTTTTGTTCAAGGCTCTTACATGCCTATCTCCGTCACGTATGTCCCCATTCCCCTTCTCCATGCTATTCTACGGATCTCTGTATTTCTATGTATTTCTACTGCTCTATGAATTCCAGAACAAGGACTGAAGGTAATGCTGTCAGCTGGGTACGTTAATTTTGTCACACACACACACACCCACACACACATATGTGTGTGTGTATATATATATATATATATATATATATATATATATATATATATATATATATATATATATATATATATATATATATATATATATATATATATTGTCGTACATCTTTTAGATAGGTATGGAGGTTTATTTGGTCCCGTCTGAGTAGAGTAGAAGGTGGGGGTATATGAGAAAGAAAGGTGTTAGAATAGATTCCACGAGTGAATAGATTAAGGTGAAGATCCGTCTCTGGAATGAGTGGTTTCTCTAGTTCAGCCTATCTATACGACTATCTTTAGAAGAAGACGATCTGTCAAAACCTCCCTATAAGTATAATTATAAGTTTACGAACCACCCACTCACACAAATTATGAGACAACAAGACACACAAACGTGAAAAACTCTGGTAAATGGATATGGGTCTGACCAACACACTAAGTTAAGTTTTGTTTAGTTTATTATCACTTAAACTTTACAACATCAAACATATATATATATATATATATATATATTTATATATATATATATATATATATATATATATATATATATATATATATATATATATATATATATATATATATATATATATATATAATCATGTTTACAGACATAGAAAAATAACCCAATAGGTGCCCTCCCCCTTGTTGAGAAAAAAAGGATCCCAAAGGAAGTTAATAACCCAAAAGGTCAAAGATTAACACTAGGGTATAGAATAGCCAGTAAAGAAAAGAACAAGTTCCCACTAAACTGCTATCCAGTACAAAAAAAAAATAAACAATAGTTAAAAACAGAAGTATGCAGGTACAATGTTTCCTGTACCAAAAGAAAATATTTCACTCTCTCTTTCTCTGTTATACGTGGCCACGCATTCGCTCCTTACCTAATCTGGTGAAACGATCTTTTGGAAAAATAATCCATGAATGTGCATATAAAGTCCCGTAGTTGGTATCATCCGAATCGGGCCCCAGTCTCTCCAATAATAATTAAATTTTACACGGGGAACGCCTAATTTGGTGGTAGATTTCTGGATACACAATTGTCACCTAGAATAGTTAATGCCAGAACTCTCTGTGAAATGGCATTCCCAGTAAACAGCAGGAAAACATTTGATTGCTAAAAAGAAAACTTTTGATTATGATGATGATGACAATCCTCTCGGCTTGCTCTGGGGTGAGTACTGATTATGAAACAGCGTATTCTTCTGAATAAAATCCACTTGGGTAAACGACTGTCGAGAAGTCGGGAAAAATTGTATGTATATTGCCACAGCGGGCTGATAAAATTGAATGGAAAAATCTGGGTATTTTGAAAGTCCCGTTACTCAAATTTACAGTTAAAAAATGTTAATGTGTCGCCTTGGCAATTCCTGTTCACACCGGTACGGAGACGAACGCCAAGGAAAAAACGACAACTATTATTCCTTCAGTAACTGAGGAAAGGACCACAATAGAAAACCGCTCGCCGCTGAGTTTTGATCAAGCACTGTATTAGGAAGAAAACAAAACATGTAACCAAAATGACAATCCCTGTGCTATCAAGCATAAGGTATGATCTCTTATCCTCTCCATCACCTAATTAAATTAAAAGGCACACGGTATCTTCAGCCTGTACTATCGCGCGTCTCTTAACGAGTACGGGTTTGGTAAAAGCCTGCCGCCTTTCCCCCCTCCGACCCGGTAAAACACTCAGCGCACAATGTCAGTTATAATTTAATTATGACTACGCTCCCAACTCCGCCAATGCCGGTCCCAAGCCCGGATGAAAAAGGAGGAGGGCGGCCTGCATGGAGGCCGTAAGGAGGCAGCCCCTCCACCATGCAAAGGCACAACAGGCCAATCACCTGTTTGCTTTAAATCATGATTACGCGAACTACAAGAGAGAAAACCGGACTGATTCTAAAGGCGACGAACTGGAACGGACTACGGACTACGACTTATGGAACTTGGAACACAAGAAGTATAAATGGGAAGGAAGAGGAGCTGGTGGAAGAGATGAAGAAAGCAAAACTAGAAATCCTGGCTATAACGGAAACGAAGAAAAAAGGACAAGGAGTCATGGATCTCGATGGCAACATGTTGCTCTACAGTGGTGTACCCGTATCCGAAAGGGCTAAAGGGGGCGTGGGTTGCATTGTGGCCCAAAATCAAAAAGATAGTATCAAGGGATGGAACTTTGTCTCGGAGCGCATTATGGTTGTAAAACTAACTTACTTACTTACTTAGTCGTTCCTCTTCTACCGTGAGGTGTAGAGGTTTGGAAGAGAGAGCGCCAGACTATTCTATCAGCTGTCTTCTTCCTGGCCTGGTTCCATTCTAGTCCTCGGTCCTTCAAAGATTGTCTAATGTTGTCCTCCCAGCGGACTATAAAACTAAAAGAAGGAGAAACCATAGTCAACCTGGTCATAGTGTATGGGCCAAATGAGGATGAGAGAGCAGAGGTCAAGGAGGAATTCTTCGAGCTGCTTCAAAGGACAGTGGATGACTGCCTAGATGAAGTTATTATGCTCGGAGATTTTAATGCCAGAGTTGGAAATGACCATGCTAGATGGGGTGGAGTTATCGGAAGATATGGAGAAGATACTCTCAATGACAATGGAAAGCGACTCCTTAGATTCTGCAGTGAGCAGAATCTGATCATTACAAACACAAAGTTCCCCCATAAGCGCATACATGCTTACACTAGATGTGAACCAACCAAGAATGAGAAGTCAGTGATCGACTATGCCATTGTTCGGAGAAGCTCATTCAGATATGCCCGAGATGCAAGAGTCTGGAGGGGGCCAGAGATTGGAAGTGATCACTACCTGCTAACAATCAAACGAACAACTGAAAGAGTTGCTCAGCCTAGGAACTGCCCAACATCACGCAAGAAACCAAGTAAACGAGCAGGAGAAATGAGCATTAGGACCTACAAGCTGAGAGAGCCAGAATTTAAGACCAGATATCAGGGGCTTATTGCTACAGCAGTGAGCAACACAGAAGAACGACCTGATGACTTGGAAACCCTCTGGAATAAATTCAAGGATATCATAAAGACAGCTGCTGCAGAAGCATGCGGTGAAGTCCGACTTGGGAACCAGAGAAAGAGGACACCTTGGTGGACAGAGGAAGTCAAAGAGAAAATAAGAGAGAAGAAAATGGCATGGAAACAATACTTAGGAGCTAAAAACACAACAGGACAAATGGAAAAATATAGAGAATATGTGACACTCAGAACAGAAGCAAAGAACAAAGTGCTAGCAGCAAAACAGAAGTCCTGGGAAGAATTTGGAGAAAAGCTAGAAAAAGATGCACAAGAAAACCAGAAATTGTTCTATAAGACCCTAAAGAACATGAGGAAAGAAAAACAATGCCCTCTCAAATTTATAAAGGACAAGCAAGGCAAATTGCTTACTGCCCCAAAGGAAGTAATGGAAAGATGGAAAGAATATTTCTCAGAACTCCTGGATGGTGAGCATGATGAAGCATCAGAAATGATAACCACTGACACAGAAGAGGAAACCAATAATGGTGAAGATGACATAAAGATGGAAGAACTGAGGGCAGCACTAGAGAAAATCAAGATGGGCAAAGCAGCAGGGCATGATGGTATAACACCAGAAATGGTTAAGTACATGGGAGCATCAGGCGACCTATTACTCTTAAAGGTCCTACAGGCAGCATGGTGCAACAAGACCATACCAAAGGATTGGGAGATTGCCATCATAACACCAATTTTCAAAAAAGGGTGACAATCGACAATGTGGAAACCATAGAGGCATATCCCTTCTCAGTGTCCCTGGTAAAATCTACTCTAGAATCCTAGAGCAGAGACTCCGACGCCTAGCTGAGCCACAATTGGATGAGGTCCAGTGCGGATTCCGAGCAAACCGAAGTACTCAAGACCTAATCTTCACACTCAGACAGCTGAGTGAAAAGGCCCTTGAGTATAAGAGTGAGATCCATCTTTGTTTCATAGATCTGGAAAAGGCGTTTGACAGGGTCCCCTGGAGCAAACTTTGGGACTGTTTGGCAAGGAAGAATATTCCAGCACCTCTGATTCATGCTATACAGAGCTTCTACAAGTCTTGCAGAAATTATGTGAGGACAGCAAACCATAAGTCAGAAGAGTTCAGGACCACCACTGGTGTAAGACAAGGTGATATCCTATCACCTTACCTCTTCATACTCCTTATGGACGATGTCATCAAGGCATGTAAGGAGAGAACAAGAAAGTATTCAGTGGGGTACTGGAAGATGAGACAGGTCTATATTTCGGAGCTGGCATTTGCTGATGATGTTGCCCTGATTGCTAAATCAGAGGCACATCTCCAATCCAACCTGCAAGTCTGGAAGGAAGAGCTGGAGAAGAGAGGGATGGTCATAAGCAGCTCTAAAACAAAATCCATGGTGATATCACGAGAAGAAAGAAAACATCAGATTAAGTTGGGAGAACAGGTCCTGGAGCAGGTCGACCACTTTAAATATCTCGGAGCTATTATAGACCGAAAGGGAGGCATCAAAGAAGAGTTGGCCACTCGAAAAGCAGCGGCTGGGAGACTTTTTCAGGCCATAAATCGTGGATTCCTCAGCAAGAAAGAGGTTGGTAAGAAAACGAAGATGGCTGTATACCGCTCCACCTATGTCCCAGTCTTGACATATGGATGCGAGTCGTGGGCAATGACTACAACCCACAAAAGCCAGATCCAAACCTCAGAAATGAGGTATCTGAGGAAAGTGGTTGAAGTAACAAGAAGAGACATGGTCCGCAACCAGACGATCCGTCAAGGCCTAAAATCCCATCCGCTGCAGACCCAAATAGAACAGTCCCAACGAAGATGGTTTGGCCAGGTCTGCGGAATGGGAGAAGATCGGCTACCACGACAAGCATTGGGAAACTAAGAGCCAGGGATCCAGACCCCGAGGATGACCCAGAGTCCGCTGGGAGGACAACATTAGACAATCTTTGAAGGACCGAGGACTAGAATGGAACCAGGCCAGGAAGAAGACAGCTGATAGAATGGTCTGGCGCTCTCTCTTCCAAACCTCTACACCTCACGGTAGAAGGGGAACGACTAAGTAAGTAAGTACTACGCTCCCTTAACAAATATCGCCTGTCCTTACTAGCTAGTTGATTGTCGGCGTCTATCGTTTTTACACATGATCTTAAATGCTAGTCACTATATAATTACACACAATGAAATATAATGCGCATTCTACTCTGTCACTTTATCCGTCACTCATAGCATTTTACGTAGCTAAATCGTCTCTTCTGGTGTAAAAAAATGGTTGATGGATTTTTACATTAAGCTGAACAACTGGTAAGAAAATATGTACGCGTTTGTTATTCCGCTAGTATTAACGCTAGGGACTCACAGTGAAAAAAAATGTAAAACTTTAACACATTTAACACTTAAGCACAACTTATATTATTACCAGAAAAACAGAATAATCCCCACGAAGGCTATTAACGCACTATTTCACATAGGTTCTAGTGTACGCGTTTAGATTATCCAAAATTTCCTGAGAAACTTGATGACTGACTTGGAGAGAACGCAGTATTATATACAGATTTTGTGCAATATCTCTAAAAGATGGGACAATTCACACCTTGGACGTAGCAGGAAAAATCAACGAGCTTGGCTTCCGAGATAAAGAATTCTACGGTTCGCTCACTCGCGATGCCGAACGACATTAGAAGATATGCCGTGCGAACGGGCCTTCTTAGATTCCCCCCCCCCCCCCTGCCGTAGATCAAATACTTAAGTCCCCTGAAAATGTCGGACATCAAATGTGGTCGGGAAGTTATTATTATCGCCATTGAATTTGCTACCGAGTCTGATCTTTTTCCCTACGTGCTTTTTGTCACTATCCGATGATTGACAGATCAGCTCGCGTGAGAACTCAGGTAAACAGACCGGTTCGATCCCCTGTTATCTGGCATGTTGCGAAAAAAGGTAAACAACTCGTTAGCGCAAGAAAGATAGGAAAAATAGCCGTTGCTTCAAAAGTGTGTCAACAGACAGCGAATTGCGTGGTTTTGCCTTCGCAAAACGTAAACACTAACTGAGGAAGCGAAGGTGGTCGGATTTCTTTAAGATTACTGTGGCCATATTTACATACGTCATTCATATATATATATATATATATATATATATATATATTTATCCGAACCCCTTGGGACCGAGCATCGTTCGGATAATCAAATGTTCGGATAATTGGATTACATAATGTATCGAGTACATGTACACATACGCTCGTATTTCTAAAAATAATTAACCATCACAAGGGAAATACACATTAAAACATATTTACTTGTACTGTAATAATAATACCCACACTGTATTAGATCACCGTATCACCAAAATCTTTTATTACACAGCAGTGCATGTACTACTTGTATTAATTATGTTTTTTTAAGAAAGAGAAATGTTTTCAAAATAACATTACAAACGATTCAAAACCATGCGCAACTTACGTATACATGTACTTGCACAGATGTAGCCCACTATTTAAAATAATGAGGAATCCTCTTTTGCACCAAACTGGATAGTCTCCTTTTGGCTGCTAAGTCCCGCATTCTCTTCAACAGCAGAAGCTGTGTAGGACAGCTGTCATCTTCTTGCTCGTACCAATCCATCGCTGTTTCTAGTGCTATAAAGGCCTCTTC
>JAMPIV010015016.1:0-282500 GCA_024509875.1 Oreohelix idahoensis | reverse complement strand
AGGAGGCCACACACCATACTAACGGGAAAGCCCGTATGTCAAAAAAACACTCGTGACCCAGATGCAAAACAACTGTCAATTGATTGGTTGAACCCTAAGGTATTCTTGTGTGCAATTTGAACAATTATCTCATTAAATTAAAAAAGTTATTGAATGTCAAAATTATGGCTATGTGTGTGCCTTCAGTAGCTATGCGTTTCTTTTTTTGAACAGTATATATATATATATATATATATATATATATATATATATATATATATATATATATATATATATATATATATATGTATATATATATATATATATATATATTATATATATATATATATATATATATATATATATATATATATATATATATATATATATATATATATATATATATATATATATATATATATATATATATATATATATATATATATATATATATATATATATATATATATATATATATATATATATATATGTATGAACTCCGCCAAGGCTGTCCCACGCCCAGCTGAAAAAGGAGGAGGGCGGCCTGCAAGGAGGCGGTAAGGAGGCAGCCCCTCCACCATGCAAAGGCACAACAGTCCAATCATCTGTTGCTTTAAATCATTATTACGCGAACTACAAGAGAAAAAACCGGACTGATTCTAAATGCGACGAACTAGAACGGACTATGGACTACGACTTATGGAACTTGGAACACAAGAAGTATAAATGGGAAAGAAGAGGAGCTGGTGGAAGAGATGAGGAGAGCAAAACTAGAAATCCTGGCTATAACGGAAACAAAGAAAAAGGGACAAGGAGTCATGGATATGGATGGCAACATGCTGCTCTACAGTGGTGTACCCCCATCTGATAGAGCTAAAGGGGGTGTGGGTTGCATTGCGGCCAAAAACCAAAAAGATAGTATTAAGAGATGGAACTTTGTCTCGGAGCGCATTATGGTTGTAATACTAAATGTCTCGGAGCGCATTATGGTTGTAATACTAAAAGAAGGAGAAACCATAGTCAACATGGTCATATTGTATGCGCCAAATGAGGATGAGAGAGCAGTGGTCAAGGAGGATTTCTTCGAGCTGCTTCAAAGAACAGTGGATGACTGCCTAGATGAAACTATCATGCTCGGAGATTTCAATGCCAGAGTTGGAAATGACCATGCTAGATGGGGTGGAGTTATCGGAAGATATGCAGAAGATACTCTAAATGACAATGGAAAGCGACTCCTTAGATTCTGCAGTAAGCAGAATCTGATCATTACAAACACAACGTTCCCCCATAAGCGCATACATGCATACACTAGATGTGAACCAACAAAGAATGAAAAGTCAGTGATCGACTATGCCATTGTTAGGAGGAGCTCATTCAAATATGTCCGGGATGCTAGAGTCTGGAGGGGGCAAGAGATTGGAAGTGATCACTACCTACTTTCAATCAAAAGAACAACTGAAAGAGTTGCTCAGCCTAGGGACTGCCGAACATCACGCACGAAACCAAGTAAACGAACAGGAGAAATGAGCATTAAGACCTAAAAGCTGAGAGAGCCAGAAATTAAGACCAGATATCAGGTATTTATTGCTACAGAGGTGAGAAACACAGAAGAACAACCTGATGACTTGGAAACCCTCTGGCTTAAATACAAGGACATTATAAAGACAGCTGCTGCAGAAGCATATGGTGAATGCGACTTGGAAATAAGAGAAAGTGGACACCTTTGTGGACAGAGGAAGTCAAAGAGAAAATAAGAGAGAAGAAAATATCATCAAGGCATGTAAGGAGAGAACAAGAAAGTATTCAGTGGGGTACTGGAAGATGAGACAGGTCTGTAATTCAGAGCTGGCATTTGCTTATGATGTTGCCCTGACTGCTAAATCAGAGGCACAAAATCCAATCCAACCTGCAAGTCTGGAAGGAAGGGCTGGAAAAGAGAGGGATTCTCATAAGCAGCTCTAAAACAAAATCCATGGTGATATCACGAGAAGAAAGAAGACATCAGATTAAGCTGGGAGAATAGGTCCTGGAGCAGGTCGACTACTTTAAATACCTCGGAGCTATTAAAGCCTGAAAGGGAGGCATCAAAGAAGAGTTGGCCACTCGAAAAGCTGCAGCTGGGAGACTTGTTCAGGCTATAAATCGAGGATTCCTCAGCAAGAGAGAGGTTGGTAAGAAAACGAAGATGGCTGTATACCGCTCCACCTGTGTCCCAGTCTTGACGTATGTATGCGAGTCATGGGCAATGACTACAACCCACAAAAGCCAGATCCAAACCTCAGAAATGAGGTATCTTAGGAAAGTGGTTGAAGTAACAAGAAGAGACATGGTCCGCAACCAGACGATACGTTAAGGCCTAAAATCCCACCCCCTGCAGACCCAAGTAGAACAGTCCCAACTAAGATGGTTTGGCCATGTCTGCAGAATGGGAGAAGATCGGCTACCACGACAAGCATGAGAAACCAAGAGCCAGTGATCCAGACTCCCAGGACGACCCAGAGTCCGCTGGGAGGACAACATTAGACAATCTTTGAAGGACCGAGGACTAGAATGGAACCAAGCCAGGAGGAAGACTGCCGATAGAATAGTTTGGCACTCTCTCTTCCAAACCCCTACACCTCACGGTAGAAGGGGAACGACTAAATAAGTAAATAAATAAATGTATATATATATATATATATATATATATATATATATATATATATATATATATATATATATATATATATATATATATATATACACACACACCTCTTTGTAGGCATACAATGTTAGCTATGTTCCTGCGTCTTTCTGTAATGGAAAGGTTAATTGTTGAATACTCTATTTTTAACTAATATGCCAACCAGTCTCAATAGAGTAATGTACAGAGCTGATGGTAAATTAATGATTGTGTTTGTCGCGAGAGGTTTGGATGTTATTAAAATAAAGACTTTCCTGGACACAAAGGTGTATCAGATGATACCAGGATAGTGCCATATAAGAGACTGGTCTTATAAGAAATACCCCCTTCTCTGAAAAGAGCAGGGGTGTATCGACATCAATAGTGGGATTAAGCTATGTAAACCTTCAAATATGATGATAGTGTGGGGTACTGAAGGTCTATCTGCTACCTCTCTAGACCCCTCATTGATTAATGAATGAATAACAATTCCTGTACTCCTATCTTATGATCGTGAACAGTGTGTAATTCCAGGATGAAATACTCATTCAAATACCCTATTCAAACTTACAGTCGTAATTTTTGCCCTACTTACAAATATTATACACATTTTCTAACGCTGGCTTTCGTTTCAAAATCACACAGGTCTGCCTCAATGCGACAACACACTAGTCCTGTAGTTTCACTTTCTACACATCACCGAACACATAAGCGGATATACACAGGCAAATAATCAACAATATATACAAATATATATTTCTTTCTTACCATCAGGCTGAATACAGGCTTTCAATGAGAATTTTAAGTCTGCTTCCAGATCACAGCGGCGCAAGACCCTGCAGTAACAGTTTGCGCTCGATTCATGCAGCTGAGTATTTAAATTTTTTGGCGGACTCCCCTAAGTCCCAGTTCTATATATAGCACCGTGTCCGCCCAATCTGAAGCACGGTCCAAATGTGTGTTTAAGAATCAAAACCTAAACGTTTTTCAGCTGACCCGTATAATGTGACTAAGTTTAAATATTCTATATCTAACTTATTACTGGGCCGTTTTTAGTTATTTAAAGTGATATTTGAACTGCTAATTTATCTCTATCTTTCTATATCTTTGTTGTTTAGTTATTACCTGGCATTTAAATCTATGCAGTCTTTAATTAGCTAAATCGGGACTTATCCTGATGTAGAAATATCACTAAAACCAATTTTTCTCTTTAAATAAATTACTATTATGAGGCCGTTTTTACACCTACTTATTAAGTAATGTCCCAGATGTTATAATAGTTATGTATTTCCCTGTGTATATCGTTATTCTTTATGAAAAAAAATAACTCCTTCGTATCAAATACACAGAAAAGGCCCTTTCTGTCAAACATAAAAAGGTTTCTTTATACATACTAGAAAAGGAGCGTCCTGATTGGCTATTCTATCGGTCTATTTATCCTATAGTGAGCGCAGTAAATATGACCGTGTTGTTAGACAGATTCAAAATACGACATAGCTCTCCCGTTTAAAAAGCGTGAATGTCACAGTATAAATATTATAAAATATTAAGTTGGTCACGCTGTAGAGTGGCAACCTTGATAATAATTTAAAACCCGTTTGGTCATGTGACCTGTACGGAAGTGGGCCCGAATTCTGGCGGGGAAAGGCAGTTGGGTTTCTGGCTACCGACCGAGTTGGTCGATGTGGTGGTCCCTTTGTCAGCCATTTTTGCTGGGATTATTTGAATGCCATTGTGGTTCACATTTCTTGCCGGTATTCTTGTGATCAGGATTATTTTGTGTATCGCTAGAACAGTGGTGCAATTTCTAGTGGTTTTTTCCTGTAGATCATTTACGTTAAGTATCTTACGTTTGAGTATTGCTTTACTACAGGACAGGGCTTAGCCGGTGAGCGAAAGTCATGTTTGATTCATTGGATAGAATATGTCGGTGATTATGTACTGTTATATTGAGCTGTTGATTATGGCAAGTAGATTAGCATTTCCATTGCATTGTTATTTCATGTGTATTGCTAGCCGTGTGCGGCTTTTGTGTGTGTACAAAATTTATTAAAGGGTCCTTACCTGTTCCAGGTGTTATTAGTTACTTAATTGTCAGCTATTATGTGCTGTGGTCATACCTGTAGATAGTGAGCCTAAATCTATAGATTTGCCATGTGTTAACCTGTTAAATCCACAGTACAAATAGGGTTTGATCCGACAGCACAAGTAGTATTGTGTGTGTTCTGCCAGCTGCGGGCTCATCCACTCTTTTGGCCGTGGGGCCTGTGTTTTGGAATAGTTAATTCTCAGCTAGCTGGCTTCTAGATGTGAAAATTATTGATAGCAAGGCCGTGGAGCCTGTGTTGGCCATAAATAGGCTAGAATTGTACACACAGAGTATTAAAAGTTTGCAGCCATGTTGGCTCATTCATATTCACTGCCAGTTCACGGTAGTGAGTTATTTTCAGTTGTCCAGTAGAGAGTCAGTGTGTTTGTCAATCAGTATAGTGTACTGTTTACGGTTGTTTGACCTGACCTCGATTACGATAGCTGACCTAGTTACAGGGTCTCACCGGTAATGGCTATGTTCAGTTGGTAAATACTTTTAAGTGTCGTAGTTTATACCGAGTTGCACGTTTAAGTTTCAAGTTGTTTGCTCTGTTATGTCTGCAGTTCGAGATACGGGTGTGTTGAAGTGATAAGCTAGGGGTGAAGCGTGCGTCAGACTGGTCAGTTTGGTGTATCTCATAGTCTTATTGGTTGTTAACAGTGATCCAGGTGGAGCAGCGGAGCTTGGGGTGTTGGTACCATCTAGTTAGATTGGCCCAGACGGCAAATTGAGTGTCATATGAGAGATAGCTTGGTCAACCTCGGTATAGGGTGGAAGGAGATTGGTGTTAGGAAATTGTAGTTGTTAGGAGGTTGATAGGGTGTCTGGTACCTCAAGTCATCGTGTTGGACTTCTGGTCTGGTCATTACTACTTAGATGTGCCCAACCAGGGGTGAAAGCCGGCGCCTGTGACGTTTCCTTACCACGCAGACGTACCCATCCAGGGGTGAATTTTTATGTGCAGTGTGTCCTGCTGACTTGCGGGGGTCCAGTATACGTTACCTTGTAGACTGTGGTGATCCGTGGTGTGTCGAACTGTGAAATAAACTTTTCGTGGTACAGTCATATTACAGTGCCAAGGGACTTACACGTGTTTATACGACGTATATACTGGTGATACTAGCTGTGCAGCTGTTTCTGTTTATATTGTGGACAGTGCTGTGTGAGCACCGTTTAGAACAGTGTAGTCATCGTGCTAGAGGTTATCATACCGTGACAAGGAACTCTGTTACAAGTTACTGACACACAGACTTTCAGAGAAACTTGTTTCCTGGACGTAGATTCTTTTGGAGTGTACGTTTTCTAGTGTGGAGTCTGGTTTGTACCGTGTTCATCATCATCGTCAGTGCTGAGGATACTTCTTGATCAAATGTCGTTGGACCTTCAGATAAGTTATTGTTTGTTTGCTTTTGTATAATGTATTATATTGATATTTTCTTGTTTTTCCTGAAACTCTAAATTTTCTTGTCTGTCTTTCTATCTGTTACTAACTATCATTTAGCCTAATCTGTATAGTAATATACTGCTGATTCTTTATTTGCTTTTTGGTTTGTTATTGTTTTCTTTCCTTTTGTTGTGTCTTTTTCCCTATTTTCCGAGTATGACTTAGTTGTATATATATATGTACATGAAGAGTTAGTTGGAGTAGATCTTTCCCTGAATTCTTTAGTACGTGGAGTGATTATATGATTTAGTTTAGTGTGTTATAGAGTTAATTTTGCTGATACGTTATTTAGTTTATTTTCACTGGAGTGGTTCATCAGTGCTTAGTGGAAGAGATAGCTTCCAGTGCCTCATTGTTGATTGTAGTTTTTGTTGAATCTTTGGTGTTATACTGTATTGGTGTGTTCAAGGGAGGAAGGGTGGTGAGTTTAATCCATTCTTGGCCTCTCGTGGGAAAAGATTGGATTAGACCGATTCCTTATAGTGTGTGGCGGTGTTTGTTTTGTGGTGGAATCAGGCAGGCGGGATTTCCTGCGACTGCCCTGCTTAACATTCCAAGCCCTGTTGGTGTTAGGCGTATTCGTGTAGTGTGTATTTATATTGTCGTGTACATTCAGTAATTATTTTGTTGTGTTTAAGTGGTGTTTTCTCTTGTTCCATCTTGCTATCTTGTAAATACGTTTACATGTATCCCTTGTTTTCGTTCGTGTGCAGTCACGCATTGTATATATTAATCTACCTCTTCTTTTCGTGGTCTATCATCTTATTCCTCGTGACTGGAATTTTGTTTTCGAAGTGTGGTGTGTGTGTTTCTTTCATCTGTGTAGTGCTCATTTTTGCCACAGGTAGTACTTGCATAATATGGGTTATTGAGATTAATGGTAAGTGAAGTATTATCTGAATATAGCACCGGTTTGGGTGCCAGTAACAGACTTTGACTAAAAGCTGATTGAGTATCAAGTTGGTATAGTGGTTTCATAGTACCAGAAAGTTTCATAAGTTGTTATTATACAACTGTCGACTATTGTAAGTTTGTTTGAATGTATCTCAGAGATTAAGTGGTCAGTTAGACCAAAGTTTCACAGTGATGAGACAGTAGCCGAGTGGCAAAGTAAAACTATATACTACAAGAGATAAAAATTGATGATGTGTATACAGTGAGAGGTGAGGTGTTATATACTTACATACATAAATATATATGTGTATATTGGAGTACTGAAATCAATGTTTACTGTTATTACTGCATATTTTGCAAGCAGAGAGTTATCTGGTGATATAAGTGGAATATATACGACTGAATAGTGGTATAAAAAATATATAGCCAGAGATAATAAAGAGCATTCTGAGTGTACACCATGGACCTACAGGCTTTCATTCAGATTGGGAAAGAATGTGGGTACATCCAGAAAAAACTCATGGATTTTGCTGAAGCAAAATTTTATTCAGTGGAGAATCAAAAAGCTCTGGAGAAAGAGAGGATTGAGAAACAGAATGCTCTAAGAGATGCTCGAGCTGAAGAGCTAAAGCTAAAGAGGAAAGAATTCGAGTTACAAGAAAGGAAGATGAAAGAAGATAAAGAGTTACAAGAAAGGGAAATGAAAGAAGAAAACGAGTGGAAACAGAGAGAGTTCGAATTGCAAGAAAAGAAGATGAGAGAAGATAGAGAATTGCAAGAAAAGAAGATGAGGAAAATAAAGAATAGGAAGAAAAGAGGATAGAGCGAGAATTGCAAGAAAAGAAGATAGAGAGAGAGAGAGAGAGAGAGAGAGAGTTAGAGTTAGAATTAGAGAGAATGAGGATGGATAAGGAAATACACTTGAAGAAATTGGCAGTGGGTGCGAGTGGTCAGAACTCGACTCCTGGATAGGCCCATCGTCCCTTTAGGCTGCGTCTGCCGAATTTTAATGATAAAATTGATAGCTTAGATTTCTTCCTTGAAAAGATTTGAGGACGAATGTGTGGCCTATAAGGCTGACAGAGATCAGTGGCCATCTCTGTTATCGACGCTGCTAGTGGGGCCTGCGATGGAGACTTCTATAGCCTCCCTTTAGAGGAAAGGGCCGATTACGACAAAGTAAAGGAAAGGTTGCTCCGGAAGTTCCGTCTGACTGCTGACGGTTACCGGACGCGTTTTAAAAAGGCGATGCCGGCGCAGACCAGGACTTCGAGGACTTTATCTCAAAGATAAAGCTCCTGCTAAATAGATGGATTGAAATGGAGGAATTCCTAAGGACTAGAATGGCTTGCTAGACTTGGTGCTGCGGGACAAGGTGTTGTCCTCGTGTTCTAGTGAGTTGGTGGCGTTTTTTCAAGAACGCCAACCAAAGGACATCTAGTCCATGGCCTAATTGGGGCACCATTATGTCCTCGCCCATCCGGGCAAACCCATTCAGAAGTCAGGTCTGTCGGACGCGTTAGTTGCCAGTGTCGACAAAGTTCAGCGCTATTCTTGGCGACATCAGTCAGACAGAGGCCAAGAACAGAAGTATGAGAGGCCCTCCAGTCCCTACCAGCCGCGTAGAGGTAGCTATGGGAATTTCCATTCTCATAGGAACGGTCGGCCGAGGTGGCGAAACCAACAATATGGTAGTTGTAACGACAGAGGGGAGCGCCAAACGCGAAAGCAGGTACGCTTTGAGGACTCTCGGGACGAAGACCGGTTTTGGTATAAAGCAAAACATTCCAAGCAGAGGAGTGGTTCCTCAGAGAGTCGATCTTCCGAATCGGATGCGGGGTCTTCGTCATCGAAAGGCTTCAGCAAAGGTGCACGCGATGAGAAGAAGAAGGAGCGCATGTGTTCCATTTGTGGTGGCAATAATCATTGTGCAGATAGGTGTCCCACCCCGATTGAACACGCGAATTCCACGTTTGTGTTGGACACAATTAATAGTGAGGACTGTGCCGGGTGTCGCCCTCTGTTTCACGCGAACGAGAGGGTAGTGCTTTAATGTGGGCATGCGGCACCATGTCTGTAAGCAGTCCATGAGACTGGTAAGGTGATTCTCCATGAAGGCAAGGTGGAGAATAGACCAGTCCAGGTGTTGCGGGACACTGGTTGCACCACAATTGGGGTGCGTCGATCATGCATCGACGACTCCTGCCTTACAGGCAAAACGGTAAAGTGCACCACGTTCGCGGGCAAAGTGGAGTCTTAACCCCAGGCGAGTATTAATGTGGACATTCCGTTCCTCTCGGGTAGAGTGAACGCGTTCGTCCTTGGGGATCCGATTGCCGATTTAATCGTCGGTAATGTACAGAGAGTGCACAAGACCATGGGTGACATGAGTAGGAGCAGTAGGAACTTATACGAGGGTCCGAAAGCTAGTGAATCGCACAGTTTGGGTGCGTAACGTTCTCTTGAGTGCGAGTTGGCGCACACTCAGAAGGGTGTTTGATGAGGTCGCGCCGGTTAGATTTGTAGAGGTACTGTCGTTGCGCGACAATACCAAAATGGCGCGGGTGACTTTTGCGAATAGTTGGGGTGCGCGTAAGGCAGATAGGCTGAAGCATATGTCCTTGCTTCAGAATCATCTGCTAATAGTCCAGCAATAGCTAGGGTTAGATTTCGGGTTCGTGATCAGTAAGATGTTTCGGTTAATACGAACCGAACCTGAGTGGCTCTGACCCACGCCCCCAGTTCGATGTTGATATGAATATGTGTATCTTGTAGACTTGTACAGGTTATGAAATGCTGTACAATGCATAGTTATGCTGTATTATGCTATGACGTACTTTGTATTAATGTGGCATGATGCCATACAGGCACGCTGTGGGCAGGTACACTGTAGGCGGGCATACTGTAGGCAGGTGCGCTGTGGGCAGGCATGCTGTAGGCAGGTGCGCTGTAGGCGGCACGCTGTAGGCAGGTGCGCTGTGGGCAGGCATGCTGTAGACAGGTGCGCTGTAGGCAGGCACATTGTAGGCAGGTGCGCTGTGGGCAGGCATACTGTAGGCAGGCATACTGTAGGCAGGCACACTGTAGACAGGTGCACTGTATGCAGGTGCACTGTTGGCAGGGGTAGCGTGCAGTTATCAGAGACCTGTGGAATATGATTGTCTCGTAATATTTAAGGGTCATGTTGATACTTTACTATGACTTGTTCTGTAATTTATATGTCATGCTTTACAATATATGTCTATCGAAAGTTGTTGCCAGCAGAAACCAGATACTCCACGATTGAGAGGGAGTGTCTGGGCGGTGTCTAAGTTGGCACGATATCTGTTGGGGGCGCATTTTTTCGTCCAAACAGATCACAAACCACTGCTATTTTTGCAGTCGGCTAAATCCACCAGTGCTAAGTTGACACGCTGTGCATTATTGCTGCAGCAATTCAACTTTATTATTTTATCTTTTAAGGGTGTACATAACACTGTAGCAGATGTCCTGTCCAGGTTATGAGGTTGGTGGGGGACAGGAACATCTGAAGAGAGTATTTATTATGGTCGATGTAAGAAATGTATTATAATCATTACAGTTGATGTTTATGAAGATGTACTATGGTATGTATTATTTGAATGCCTCAAAGACATAGGTATTGATGGCAAAGATATAAGAATACTCAATAACCTTTATTGGGAGCAAACTGCCACAGTAAGATCGGGAAGGAATTATTCACCATACATAGACATAAAAAGAGGTGTCAGACAAGGTTGTGTGCTGTCCCCCTGCCTATTTAATTTATACACCGAACAGATACAGGAAATACCAGGACTGAACATCAGTGGAAGGTCAATAAACAACCTTAGATATGCAGATGATACCGTGTTGTTAGCTGAAAGCGAACAGGAGTTACAAGAACTAGTGAAGCAAGTGAACAGTATAAGTCATGAATATGGACTCGACATTAATATTGAGAAAACAAAAACTATGATAATTAGCAAAACAGACGATAAACCCACATTATAGATAAGCGTAAATGGGAAAATCCTGGAACAAGTCAAGAGCTACGTATATCTTGGTCATATAATAACAGAAGATGGCAGATGTGAAACAGAAATCAAGAAGAGAATAGGAATGGTTAAAGCTACATTCAACAACATGAAACATATACTGACATCCAAACAGTTATCTCACAAATTAAAACTGAGAATCATAAAGTGTTATATATATTCTGCATTTCTGTATGGTGCAGAAACATGGACGACGAATAAGCATTTGGAAGAAAGAATTGAGGCTCTTGAAATGTGGATATATAGAAGAATGGGGCGTATCTCATGGAAAGAGATGAAAACAAATAGAGGTCCTAGAAAATCTAGGTATGAAAAGAGAACTAGTGAGGGAAGTCAAAGTTCGGCAGCTAAAATACTTTGGCTACATAAAAAGGCATAACACCTTGCAGAAGACCATTAAGAAGGGAGAGTTGAAGGCAAACGTGAAAGGGGAAGACAGCGCTATAAGTGGGAAGATAACATCAAGAGATGGACAGGAAAGAGTCTATCAGAGTGCACCACCAAGACAAGAGACAGAAGACGTTGGAGATTCATTACAGCCAACCTTCGTTGTGAAGAGAGCAACTGATGATGATGATGATTATGGTATAGGATTTATATATCAGGATGCCATAAAGGCAATATGTATGAAGTTATTTATGAATCATGTTACCAGATACCCATGTCTATATTGTGTGGAAAAGGATTGTTTATACGATGACATGATGCCTTATTATTGATGTTTGCTGTGGTATTACTGAAACATAGGATGCATTGTGTGAGAGACCAGGGTAGGACAGTCGTTGTTATTTTTCACGACTACCTGTACCTGGGGGTTTGGTTCATGTCTGTTTCGTATTTAGTCCATTCAGTGAGAAGGCATGAACGACAATGGTGTTGGACAACTTTGGCATTCTCCAGGTTGATGAGGAGGTGCCGTCTCGGCATTGTATTCGTCCATACTCCGAAGGAGGTTGGGCGTGACTCCTCCGGTGGAGGAAAACTTCGTTTTCTTTTTTGGGCGGGGGGGGGGTGGATGTCACAGTATAAATATTATAAAATATTAAGTTGATCACGCTGCAGAGTGGCAACCTTGATACTAATTTAAAACCCGTTTGGTCATGTGACCTGTACGGAAGTGGGCCCGAATTCTGGCGGAGAAAGGCAGTTGAGTTTCTGGCTACCGACCGAGTTGGTCGATGTGGTGGTCCCTTTGTCAGCAATTTTTGCTGGGATTATTTGAATGCCATTGTGGTTCACATTTATTGCCGGTATTCTTGTGATCAGGATTATTTTGAATATCGCTAGAACAGTGGTGCAATTTCTAGTGGGTTTTTTTTCCTGTAGATCATTTACGTTAAGTATCTTACGTTTGAGTATTGCTTTACTACAGGACAGGGCTTAGCCGGTGAGCGAACGTCATGTTTGATTCACTGGATAGAATATGTCGGTGATTATGTACTATTATATTGAGCTGTTGATTATGGCAAGTAGATTGGCATTTCCATTGCATTGTTATTTCATGTGTATTGCTAGCCGTGTGCGGCTTTTGTGTGTGTACAAAATTTATTAAAGGGTCCTTACCTGTTCCAGGTGTTATTAGTTACTTAATTGTTAGCTGTTATGTGCTGTGGTCATACCTGTAGATAGTGAGCCTAAGTCAATATATTTGCCATGTTTTAACCTGTTAAATCCACAGTACAGATAGGGTTTGATCCGACAGCACAAGTAGTCTTGTGTGTGTTCTGGCAGTGAACCACTAGTGAAGCTTTCATGTCTGTATTACAATCACGTCATATTACTCCAAATTGTATTTCACTCTGCCTTAGTGTTATCCTGGTTTCCTGCAGGTGGGTGCGTACTTAAGAAATCTGCCCCAACGTTCTGCGATCCAGGAATGTACTCAATGGTAAACGAGTAAGGTTGTATGAGAAGAGACCACCTTAGCAATCGTGTATTACCATGTTTTGCCTGAGCAAGAAAAACCAGTGGATGATGATCGCTTTGGACCACAAAATGTCTACCATACAGATATATTTGGAATTTCTTAATTGCCCGAACTAAGGCTAAACATTCTTTTTCTACTGTGGAGTAATTTTTCTCCGCTTTGTTCAATTTGCGGCTGGCTTAAGCAACGGGGTTCAATTCTCCAGCTGGTAATGGAGATCTTTGTAACAATGTTGCTCCCAAACCCACATTACTAGCATCCGTTCTCACCACGAATTCCTGATTCAAATCTGGTAGTTTCAATATAGGCTTACTGGTGAGTTTGTGCTTTAGCTCAGTATATGCCAGCTCACATTCTGCTGACCACTCTATTCTGTCTGGCGTGCTTTTCTTAGTCAAATCCGTCAGAGGAGCAAACACAGAGTTAAAATTCTTGATATATTTTTGGTAGAATCCACATAGTGAGACAAAGGATCTCACATCTTTCTTAGTTTGTGGTCTGGGTGCTCTCTGTAGTTTTTCTAAATTCTTACGATCAGGGGTCATGCTGCCCTGATATACAGTGTGTCCCAAGAACTCCAATTCCTTGCAGCCAATACAACGTTTAGTGGGTCTAGCAGTCAAACGTGCCTCTCTGAGTCTGTCAAATAACATATTTAGAGAAGCTAAATGTTCCTCAAATGTTTCAGTGGCGATGAGGATGTCATCCATGAAATTGGTAATACATGGATTTTTCAGGGGATCCAATAGTTTTCGCATCATTCTGGAAAACACACTCGGAGCATTCTTCAACCCATTAGGCAACATATTAAACTGATAGTGCCCTTCCGAGGTGTGGTGGATTTGATGTTAAATAGCTAAAATGTGACTTTATGCAGATGTGAGGTCAAGCTGTGAAGGCCCCTGAGTCTAATAATTAGTAGGGTATGTATTTTCAGAGAACCTTGCTGCTACCACCCTACGACCTCAACCTGCGGCGTATTTTTCTCCTACGTAAAATGATGGTGTATGTATGTTATCTGGCTAGTGTCTAGGGTAATGTAAAATGTGATGTAATAATATGACAACTAATACACCTAAGTCTATGGGAAAAGTAATTAACAACACCCAGAAAGAAGTTTAAAATGTGAATTATTTTTTTACAATTTATTGTTCCAGTATCATAATTTTGTATATACTGGAATTGAACGTCGAAATGATCAATCAAAATATTTACATCAAAATGATTCAATTTATAACTGTATATATTATTATTCACAAATTTAATTACATGTGTCAATCTGGAACAATGTCACTGTACTATTGCTCCAATGAATGGGTACTGTTAGGAAGAACGTCTGAGTTCATCACAATCTGAATAATTTATTAAACACTGGGGAAATGAGAGTAATTTGGTTTGATCTATCAAATGCCTGCAGACACTGGCTTAACTTTGTGGCTTCTGATGTGCAGGATGAAGTATAGTCACACCACCCGCTTCCAATAACAAGTCAGGTTTCTGATCTTGAAATAACAAGGAGGCACACCGTTGATACTGCCTCACTTCTTTAGATGCAGAAATATACAGATCTCAGTTGGCCTGGGCTCACGTCTAGTCATAGATGAAACCCTGGAACAATATAAATGCGGCCTACTTCACCCTCTGATATACTCTCTCTCTTTCCCTAACTATACATTTTCAATTCATTCTGATTCAGTATGGTAACTACACAATTAGTTAACGTTCTTAATTGGTTTGTTACCCCATTCATGGTCAAATAAACTTCAAACTACAATTTGACACTTTCCTTGACAAAGGAAATATTTAAGTTAATAATATCAAGTCATGTACAAAGACGGTGACTTGCTGAAGAAGACGGCCAGTGGTTTTCTTGGTCTTTTGTCACAATGCTGTACAACCATTTCCCCATTACTATTTAATTTTATTTTCTCCCAAAGTGTCAGAAAACCTGTCGGGCTTTTCTACAACCTGTTACTATATTTCTTAACAACTCTGTGAAACAACACAAAGTTTGATGTTGGCTTCACTCTAGATAATCTTTTTCCCACATAATTTTCATACATATTCAATAATACATACATCTTAATAGTCATAATAATGATACAAAGGTTTTATTTCTTACCGCATCAAATAAAAATTTCCTACTAATAAGGTTAATTGCGATACATATGGTCAAATCCAGATCGCTTGCTGGTGCAGATCAGCAAAATCAAAACAGTACTATTCTCTTGCTTTTAACACAACTTTATTGTAGAAACAATTTTCTAAAGTGGCGGCTAACGCCTTTCCCAAATGATTTTTATCACCCTCATAGTATATTTGACTCCAGCCAATCAGGACCTGTTTGGCTTCTAGCGTCTTTTTTTCAAACTGAACTCAAATTTTTAAATCTTGGACTACCCTACCCTTTCCCAGTATCTGTCAAGCTGAGAAAGAAGTAGTCTGTTCGTCCATCTGTCTTCTGTCAATATCTCCTTTATTTACTACTAGTTTATAATTCTGACAAGTAATGTGTGATCCTGTTGTTTCTGTCACACAGTGGTTACATTTTTATAAGTTTATTCATTATATTTACTATTATCGTTTTCCTACTATCTAACCTTGTATGCTTTGCTTTTGGTTCAAATTCAAATTTCTGTAAACAACGAACTAGTGACACGGCCACCAATGCTCCATTACCCCTCTCTCTTACTATAAATTTGTTTAAAGAAAATTTCCACGTTATATCGTAATTATTTTCTTTTTCTTAACTGCCGTTCTCATTCAGAACGAAAAGCGCTTTTGTAGTACGTCACACAATTCCGACAACGCGTTTTCTTTACGTTACCTTATAGTTAATTTTTTAGCCTGGAATACACTGTGTGTGTGTATATATATTCTGGCGTGTCCAACAGTGTGGATATAGTACGAGACCCGAGTGTTGAGCGAAGAGGGGTTTTGCAAGGCGGTGTTAGTATTGGCGTTAATTATTACTGCCGTTTCGTTCTACACTACTGGAAAATGTCCGAATTACTACTGTTAGGAGTTGTTAAAGTTAAAATCTTACGTTAATTCAGACGGTATTTTTGTGTCACAGTTCTGGCAGATCGTTAATTGTTAGTCTCAAGGACAAAACTAGAAAAGCGTGCAATATTTAACGGCGGATTCTTGTCTACGCGTTACTACGATATAAAATACAGCGCTCTACTGGAGTAAGGGAAGCAGATAGGCATACAACCACGGGCGGGTTTATTTATTATCATAGGAGTAAAATATTACTGAATTTAGCGATTGTTTCACAGATTTCGCTACACGAGGTACTAAAGGCCACATAAGGTCTGATCTCAGGCTTCACTGGAATCTGATAATATCCCTTACTGAGATCTACCTTCGAAAAATATTTTGCCTTATTCAACCTGGCAAACAGTTGATTAGTATCATGTAACGGATCCACCTGACTCTGTGACAGCATTCAGTTTCCTGTAATCTATACACAGTCTATGTTCCCCAGAGGGTTTCCTCAACAATACCACACTGGAGCTGTAAGGAGATTCACTGTGGGAGATAATGCCTTCCTGCAATAAATATTCTAGCTCTCCTTTTAAAGCTTGTTCCTTAGCGAATGGGATAGAATAGGCTCTCATACAGATGGGTGTTGAGTCTAGCAATTTCATATCATACTCCAACAAGTTGGTGTGCCCCGGTTTTTTTTTTTTTCGTACGCCCGCTAATACTCGAGGCGAAATCTCAGGTTATTATTAATGTCTAACCTGACATTGATTTTTACGTAAGTATCCTATTTTCTTGTACAGAGACAAGTGTCCCTCGCCATTCAGGCAGATACTCGCCGTTTTCGGAGGTACCCATTAGAGCTGGGTCGGCTCAGGAGCCACCAGTCCCTGGTTGACGACACTCCTTCGAATGTCCTCGCCAGGTCTCGAGTTAATCCAGTCCAAATCCCGGTCGACGAAAAATCCTCAAATGCCGTCACCCGGGTTTGATCCTGAATCACCCGGTCGCCAGAGCGGTGTTGTAACCACTACGCTAGCGCGGCTCCATGTGCCCCGGTTTGTCCGTTAACACGTCTGTATGATTCTCCAGAACCTTCTGAATCTTCACCCTCGGCCCTTTTGTCAAGTGATTGCTGACTTTTACCTGTGCAGGAGTTTTGCATGGTTTCAAGGGGTATTCATAAGAGGTGAGAGGTTCATTTCTCATTTCAGTGGCTATGGCCAGGGTCATCAAATGTGCACATTCCAACACTTTCCTATCATGATATTTCTTGAGGAGGTTCACATGATAAACTTTTTCCTTTCCCTTTTTGTCTATCTTATAGTTAGTTCTAGATACCTTTTCAAGAACAGTGTATGGGCCTTGCCAGCCTATTTGAAGTTTATTGCTGCTGCCGGGTAATAGAAGAAGCACCTTCTCTCCCACAGCTAGCTCTCTATCCTTCGCCTTCCTATTATAGTACTCAGCATGTTTCTTTCTGGCTTTCCTCAGATTATCATTTGCTAGTTTCCAGCCAGTTTTTAACCGAGAGGTCAACTCGTTCACATACTGATATGATGAGGTTGCAGTCTCTTCTGCTTTCTTATCTGTCTATAGTCCTCAATAAGGCTTCTAATGGACCTTTGATGTGGTCGACCCATCATCCATGTTGCCGGTGCCATTCCGGTAATGCTCATGTATTTGGAAGTATTGTGGTGGTGACTTTTCTCCAGTTAATTTGCTATCACACACCAATCGTCCGCTACCAATTTTTCTGGGGTTTCCCCGCAGTTTCAGTTTCACAGTGAGAGGACTTCCCTCTCTTCTTTTTTTATCCCGTTCAAGGAATTCCAACCAAGGGATTGTCGGGTTGTACTGGGTTGAGGTCACTTTTTGTACAATACGCATAGTGGCCATGTTACCTCGTTTATTGGAAGACTGGGTGTGAAAAGGGGTTTTCCTATTCACGATGTCTACCTTATCATATTTATTTTTCCTTTTATTTTCAGGCCTGTTTTCACTGTAGTGCTTTTGTAGGTCCTGATAATTTTCCCAACGTGTGGGCTTTCCCTTGTTGCATTGGTCACAGGCCTCCACAAATTGTGCAATGTCCGCAGCTACGTCTGGCCAAAAGAATTTCACAGATGCTCTTTGATAGGTGATACCAATTTTTTCATGTCCACCTTCTGATACAACATGTGATCTCTCCATAACCTTTTCCCTATATGAAGATGGCAGAACTAGTTGTCCATGACCATTGGATCCTGTTCCAGCTTTCCTATAAAGCAACTTATTCTTCATATAAAATTCTGCTTTATTAGGAGGGGTATGGCTTTTTGGTAGTTTTCTAAAGCAAGGCTTTAATGAATTATCTTCAGCCTATGCCTTCCTCATCTCCTCTGGATGGGTATTTATTGGGTTATCTTCCTCCCTCCTTGACTGTGACCTGGTCTGTACTGATGCCATAATCACTGGTCTTTTGGGACTTCCCAAAAACACATATCTACACCCCAATATCAGAGGGTAGATTGGTTCATTTATCACTGCTGCTCTAATCACTCCTTCCACATAGCGAGTTTTTACATTTATTCTTGCAATAAGAAGTGTCATGTTGCTACATCCTTAGTTGCCCCTTGTATCTCCACTGTTTCTTTGGTATATTGATCTGGGTGCACCAGGTTAGAACACACAACTGAGTCAAAATCCAATCCAGTATCATAAAGGCACTTGATATTGGCCCCATTACATACTACTTCTTCACATACAGGGGGATGATGAGGTTCTTGCTGCCCTGTAGACAGTTCCTTCTTTCCCTTGTTTCCTGTTTTGAGGCATGCAGTGAAACAGGGAGGGTTCTTTTTCCTACACTCTTTAGTATGGTAATTATTCATCTTACAAATTTTACACCATTTCCCTTCTTGTCTGTAGGGTTTCTTTTCTTGTACCTGGGGGTTTCTGTCTCTTTGATCATATCTAAGCCTGTCATTACTTTGTTTGAATCTAGGTGGTTGATCCCTATTGTCGAACTTATTCTGTTTTTGTGAAGTTTTATTACTATCTCCCTGTTTCTTCTTAATTCCAGCTACTTCTGACTGAGCCGCTTGATATCTCTCAGCAACTGTGAGAATCTCCTCCAACCTCTCTGCACCTTGTTCCATAAGAAATTTTCTCATGTCTGGAGGCATAGACTCTCTTACTTGCTCCATCATGACCGTGTCTTTTAGGTCTTGAGTCTTCCCAGGAGTAGTCCACTTCTCCAAGTAGGTCTCCAATCTTGCAGAGAATTGGTGGTAAGTCTCTCCAGACAGCAGCTTGGTAGTTCTAAATTTCTTCCTATAAAGTTCATCATTCTTCTCATATCTGACTAACAATGATTGTTTTAATAGTTCATAATCTTCTTGGTCTTCCCTACTTAATTAGAAAAAACTTCATAAGAAGTTCCTCTCAGCCCTTGTGATAATTTTAGGCCCCAATTTTCTTTCTCTAGGCCATAGTTAGTAGCTAGTCTCTCATACCTACTTAAAAATGATTCAATATCATCTTCTTTCTCCACAAATGGGTCCAAATGGAAATTCATGGCTGAATTTGAGGCGCCTTGATTTGCACTAGTTTCAGAGGTAGTTGGGCTGCTCCCATTTACTGCAACAGGTCCTTGAAGTTCCAGCTCTTTCAATCTTAACTCATGTTCCCTTTGTAACCTCTTTTCTTCTTTCTCAGCCTCCATTTGCAATCTCTTTTCCTCTTTCTCAAACTCCATTTGCAATCTCTTTTCATCTGCCTCCCTTTGCAATCTCTTTTCCTCAGCCTCCATTTGCCTAGCCTCCCTATCAGATTCTAACTTTAACCTTTTTACTTCTCTATCTGCTTCTATCTGTTTAGCCTCCCTATCAGCCTCTAACTGTAGCCTTTTAGCTTCTTTATCAGCTTCTATCTGTAGTCTTCTCTCTGTTTCTAATCTCTTTTCTTCTCTGTCTATGAATTTATCACATTCAGTATTAACATATTAAATCAGAGAATCCCCACTCATGCCAAAATCTTTTGCCGCCTGCACTGTAGCAGACCTAAATTTTGCTAAGTCTGCCATTCTCTTGCAATCTTATACAAATTATAAACTAAATAGGGTATCACTAAATTAAAATATAAACTTAATTAACTATAACCACTGACAGCTCATCCAGTCACCACAATTTGGTTAATATTTTTTATTGACTTTCTTAATCTTATTAAATTACCTTATTCCTACTTTTACTCTAACTATCTCAAGTAAAGGCCCCAGGGTATGAATGAAAAATCCCGGAAAGGACCCCAAATGTCGCGAGAGGTTTGGATGTTATTAAAATAAAGACTTTCCTGGGCAAAAAGGTGTATCAGATGATACCAGGATAGTGCCAGATAAGAGACTGGGTCTTATAAGAAATGCCCCCTTCTCTGAAAAGAGCAAGGGTGTATCGACATCAATAGTGGGGTCAAGCTATGTAAACCTTCAAGTATGATGATAATGTGGAGTACTGAAGGTCTATCTGCTACCTCTCTAGATCCCACATTGATTAATGAATATACTTTTGTTTTACTGGCTAATTATCTATGGGGAAATTGAATTAATTATATGTAATAAATCTCAATACAGGACATTAACTTAATAAGAATTATTAAGCAAGACTGACTGAATTTATTTACAATTTATTTGTCCTCTGTCGATTTATTTTTTCGGTCAGGATTTCTAAAAGAAATCAAATGGTATTTACAACATTAAATAAATAATATGCAATGTACTTTTCCATAAGGAATAATATGGTAAAGGTAGCGAGATAATGTCAATTACTTTCTTTACTAATCTATAATCAGTGTCTCTGGACTGTAGAACTGTAGTTTTTTGACGGGATGTGCTGTTCAGTGAAACTAGATGCCACCTATCTTATTAGATGATGATCTGCATCCATTAGGCCGGTTTACACAAACTGCAACACCAGGCTGGGAATCGTGGAATGGCTCCAGATATATAAGGAGCTGTAGACACCAACAGTCTTCCTCTCAGTGGATGTTTCGTCTTTGTAATATCGAGACAGAACCTGGAATGAAAGATAACCACATTCCATGTAGGCTCCAGCACCACTTTACACACACACACACAACATCACATATAAACATTCTTCAGAAATTGTGCTACCAGTTTGCACTGGACATATAACTTCATTTCTCTCATAGCCAGTTCCATGTGATTATTCTTTTCCTGTAAACATCCTTTGATAGATTCCTTAGCCCATAATTGGCTTCCATTCAATGATTTGGTTAAGTACACAGTAGCAAGTGACAACTTGATTACATCATGTTAACAATTCCTGTACTCCTATCTTATGATCGTGAACAGTGTGTAATTCCAGGATGAAATACTCATTCAAATACCCTATTCAAACTTACAGTCGTAATTTTTGCCCAACTTACAAATATTATACACATTTTCTAGCGCTGGCTTTCGTTTCAAAATCACACAGGTCTGCCTCAATGCGACAACACACTAGTCCTGTAGTTTCACTTTCTACACATCACCGAACACATAAGCGGATATACACAGGCAAATAATCAACAATATATAAAATATATATATCTTTCTTACCATCAGGCAATAATACACAAGCTGAATACAGGCTTTCGATGGGAATTTTAAGTCTGCTTCCAGATCACAGCGGCAAAAGACCATGCAGTAACAGTTTGCGCTCGATTCATGCAGATCGGTATTTAAATTTTGTGGCGGACTCCTCTAAGTCCCAGTTCTATATATAGCGCCGTGTCCGCCAAATCGGAAGCACGGTCCAAATGTGTGTTTAAGAATCAAAACCTAAACGTTTTTCAGCTGGCCCGTATAATGTGACTAAGTTTAAATATTCTATATCTAACTTATTACTGGACCGTTTTTAGTTATTTAAAGTGATATTTGAACTGCTAATTTATCTATATCTTGCTATATCTTTGTTGTTTAGTTATTACCTGGCATTTAAATCTATGCAGTCTTAATTAGCTAAATCGGAACTGTCATAAGAGGTTTTGATGTTACTAAATGTATAGGCCATCCTGGACAAATAGGTGTATCAGAGGATACCAAGATAGTGCCAGATAAGAGACTGTCTTATGTAATACCCCCTTCTCTGAAAAGAGCAAGGGTGTATAGACAATCAAGATGGGGTCAAGCTATGTAAGTTCTCAGAGTAGATGATGATGATCTCTGAGTCCCTAACCGCTACCTCTACTGATCCCAAATGATTTAGCTACGGGTCTAGGGGAAATGTATTTACTTTATTTAATGATTAATTTTAAACAGAACTTCAACTTAATAACAATTAATTAAGCAAGGCTATATGAAAGTTTCTGTACAATTTAATTTTCCTGAACCTCAATCTTTTGGGTCAGGAATTATCAAAATCAAAGAAAGGTTATTTACATAATGAAATAAATAATTTGGAAACTCTGTTCCATTTCTTTTAAAGGGTCACTGGAATGACTACACGTACTGTTACTGTTCTTAATATTTATGCTGCTACCAGTCTTACACTGCAAGGTCTACTACTTTCATCATCCCACAATGGTTAAGTTTTATTGGGTGAATGAGGTTGGATTAATCGCCATTGCCTTTCTAAAGGACTGATCTTCAGAATGTTGCTGCTTCAGTTCTTTAAATAGTAGTCAGGATCACCAACTCTGTGACTCCTGGCTGAGAAGATGGGGTCTATCTCCAGTCTTTAGATGGAGCTCTCAACTCCCACAAGCTCTTCTTCTCAAGAAATTGCAGCCACGAGGTAAATTCATGATTGTAACTGTACTTTTTCTCTTGTTGAGGTGATCACTGGCCCAAGACAGTATACAGGTTGTTAGGTGTGTAGTGCGAGCGGATGATGAACTGAGTGTGGGTGCGAATGAAGACGCGAATGTGTTTAGGTTCGTATGTATGTAGACCCTGCAACCCATACACTCACATGCAGTAGTCAAGGATGCTTGGACACTGCAGACACGTTTCAAAACATTTATTGACGAGAACACACATGGTATCAACAGGAACAGTCATTGTAAACAAGGTCATGCTGACCGGAAATCGATAGGTATACATTAGGCATTCAGCAAGCTGGTAAACATTTGAATATTCGTGCATGGTCAATACAATGTTCTTCAATAAGGACAGTTCGTGGCGTCGCCCTGGGATTACTGACTAAACGCGTCATATACCTAAATCACTTTGACACATAGGTGCAACTTGGCATTCCCCGCCAATTGCACATTATCAGGCTGTAGTATAATAGCCGAAAACACAGGCCTCGTTCTGACGTCGGCTGTGTACTTCTGATAAGCAGGTTACCATCAACCCTGCAGTAATGCTTATTGTAGACATAAATTCCGCCAATCTGCGGTTCCCACAATATATCTTCGTCACTGGATTTCTGGACAATATAAATACTAATAGTCTTGGATGGCTACCTCGAGCACAAAATATAAGTTCTGAAATGGAGGACCGGTGAGCTGCAGTTCACAGACTAGGCAATCTTCTAACATGTTCTGCTACCGAAAGCATAGTAATGGAAAAAGTCGGTATTACCTGTAACCGAGTCCACAGAACTTAACAAGGAACTCTGCTGTCATTCCAACGCACAGAGATTCACTGGGGAAAACTGCCAGTGCAGTCACTTCGAAGATTCTTCCCGAAAAACACAATGGACTCTCGTCCCTTCAGAAACCAGGACACTTCCCGGCTTGCCGGAAGTCTAACTCAACTCCCGCTTAAAAAAACCTGCCCATGGGCATACGCCCGAACTGTCTACCTTTGACCCTAAAGGTCAAACACAATGAATGAATAAACAAGGGAAGACAACCCCTAATCAACCTGACATCGCAGGTAAAGACACAATTATTCTTATGATAAAAACATAAGCAAATAACTTGACAGATGACTCCGTCAAAAATGACAGCAACATATTACTACCCCCCCCCCCCCCCCCCTGTAAAAAAAAAATGAAATTTTTTTTTTTAATATGTCCATGAGCAAGATTGCACAAGTATCACTTATGTGCTCATGAAAAAAATGAACCTAATATCAGGTACAATAGACGCATAAACAAAGCGTCTGAAGAGGATACAAATCATCTCCCAACATAGGAGAAAATATCTCCTTTAAGCCAAACAAACTAAGGGGGTACCATTAAAGAAACCTAAGTTGCTGGCAATACCAATCATATATCAATCATTACTAAATACTATAATTATAGCAATGTACAAATGTCATGAATTACAATGCTATATTAGCAACATATCACTGATGGATGGACAAAATGAAATTTGTTAAATTATCTAAACATCATCCAAATACATTTGTATTACAACATATTAGGATATTAAGACAGACAAAAGTCTGAAAGTGTATCAGGAAAAACTAGGACACAAGATTTAACTGGAATCATATATGTCCGCCATCACATTATCCGAACCACGGATAGCTCGCACCGTGAAATGGAAAGGCTGAAGAGCAATAGCATAACGAGTAGATCTCGAGCTCTTCAAATCCTTACTTTGCATAGCCGTGAGAGCTTTTTGGTCGGTTTCCATAAAGAAATGCGCGCCCAGAAGGAACCTTTGTAGCTTAAGAATGGACCAAACCATAGCCAACAATTCACGGTCTAAAACCGAGTAATTCCTTTCTGCCGCATTTAGCTTCCTAGAAATATACATTACAGGATGCAGAGTTCCTGAATATTCCTGCATTAGTGCCGCTCCAATCCCAGTGGAAGAGGCATCACTACGAAGAACAAAAGTCTTATCAATCGTTGGTAGTCTTAAGATAGGATGAGATGAGAACAAATTCTTAACCTGATCCAATGAAGATTGGCATTCCTGGGACCAACGCACCATATTAGGAGAACCTTTTTTCAATAACGATGAAAGTGGTGCCATAATGGAGGACAGATTCTCAATGAATCTTCCATAGAATTGTATCAATCCCAAGAGACTACGCACTTGCTTTTTTGTCTTCGGAACCGAGATATTTAATATCTTCGAAATGTTTTGGTCCTCTGTCTTCAACAGACCATGACCAACTCGATGACCTAGGAAGGAAATTTCATTAAACCCAACAAAAGCTTTAGAGGGTTTTGCAGTCAAACTATGCTCACGTAGAGTAGATAGCAATTCCTTTAGACCCAAATAGTGTTCTTCCCAAGTATCGCTGAAAAGACAGATGTCGTCTAAATATGCGATGACATCTGCACGATCTGATAGAATTCGTCGCATCATGCGTACGAAAGTCGCTGGGGCGTTCATAAGCCCGAAAGGCATACAATTCCATTGAAACAGACCCCTAGGTGTCGAAAAAGCAGTGAGAGGTTTGGCGTGTTCCGTCAGTGGGACTTGCCAATAACCTTTCGACAAGTCTAGTTTAGTAAAGAATTTAGCTTTAGAAAGTCTAATAAGTAGATCATCTAATAATGGCATAGGTTCAGCATTGAACTTCGTAACTTGATTTAATTTGCGATAGTCAACGCAAAGACGTATGTTATTGTCTTTCTTTCGAACAATAACTATCGACGAAGAATAAGCTGAAGTGGATGGTTCAATTATTTGCAGTTGAATCATTTCATCCAATTCTTTCTCGACTTGTGCTTGAAAATGAATAGGTATTGGGTATGGTCTTACTCTGATCGGATTACGATCAGTAAGTATGATGTCATGTTCTATGACATCTGTGTGTCCAGGAATGTCGGTAAGGACATCCTGATATGATTGTAGCGTAGAGGATACTTGACGTTGCTCCTCAAAAGACAAGTTCGTAGAGATTGTAACGTCCCTCCACGATTCCGTTGAATTCAGTGGAATCGCAGGAAGAGGTAAGTTAACGTCAGAAAAAATAGTTTCCTCATCCTGTATAACGGACAGGGATGAGATGTGACCATGTTGGACTGGAGAGTCGTCCGTCGCCTGGAAAATAGGCTGCAAATAGTCTGGACGTTCAATAAACTCTGTTAGCATATTTATATGGAAGGTTTTATGCTTTCCATCCACATCGACGATGTAGTCGACATCGGAAATTTTGGAGACTATAGTGTATGGACCTTTCCATGAAATGAGAAGTCTATTCTCTCTTGAGGGAAGTAAGACATATGCTTTGTCTCCAGGACAAAGTTGACGTAGGCGTCTTTTCTTGTTCGCAAATCGCCTAGCTTTTTCTTTCGCAAATTCGGAAGATGAAGTTGCTAACGATTCGATAATCTTTTCTCTAAGAGCAATGACATATTCATATGACGATTGTGTATCATCGTCAATATTATCAGAAGTTATCAAATCGTGTAACAAGGACATCGGACCGCGCGGTTGCGCACCAAAGACAAGTTCGAAAGGAGAAAACCCTGTATGCTCGTTGGGAACTTCTCTATAGGCAAAGAGGACTGCAGGTAAAACCCTGTCCCAATCTTCAGGATGATCCTCCGTTATCTTGCCAAGTAAGTTCTTTAGTGTCCTGTTAAGACGTTCTACCAATCCATTGGACATTGGATGATAAATACTACTGAGAGACTTTTTAATGTCTAGCGTAGCCATTACCTGAGACATAACGTCCGAAATTAACTGAGTGCCGTGGTCCGACAGTATTTCTCCGGGAATCCCAGACGAGAAAATATGAGCCAAAGAGCATCAGCGATATCGACAGTTGATATGCTCTTCAGAGGAATAGCCTCTGGCCAACGCGTGCACATGTCCACGCAATTGAGGATAAATTGGTGTCCTCTGGCTGACTTAATCTTGAACGGACCAATGATGTCTATAGCCATTTTCTGAAACGGCCGAATCGGAATATCTGCAGCCTGAATAGGAGCAGCATGTCTCGGACCTCTAGACTTGACCTCTTGACAAATTTTGCAAGATCGGCAATAAATTCGGATGTCTTTATTCACGAATGGCCAAAAGAAGGACGCAAGGACTCTAGTTTTAGTTCTGGAAAACCCCATGTGTCCAGCACACTGAGAATCGTGTGCATGCTGAAGAATTAAGGCTCTCATACACTTAGGCACAAGAATTTGCGAGTGCATAGACTTGTCCGAGTGTTGTACCATCCGTACCAATATACCATTCTTCATAGTAATATACGATTTGTGATTAGTATTTTGATTGGGATCCCCTTTCTTTGCAAGAAGGAAGAATTTCTTCAAAGAAGGATCCTCTTCTTGACGTTTAACAAACGAGTCATGGGAAATCACCAAGTGCTCGTCTTGGCTATCAACTTCATTACTATTATCCGATGAAGTTGGGGGATTAAGAGCTTGAGCTCTTGTCACCACTGCATTGACCGTTTGAATGTTTTTTCCCTCCCAACTAGAAATTTGTTGCGGGGTGCATTCCTTAACCCCATGAATACGACCGATTATAAGATCCGCAATAGGATTAGGAAGAAGACATGCATGGACATCTCCTGTGAAGAAGGGAGTGTCAATCCTAATAATAGCAGTAGGATAACTTTCCATAGTACCACCAAATGTAACACATTTGATTGTTTTTCCAGTGGCACAGCAAGGATCTATCAGAGACTCCCTAACCCCGACGGTAGTACATCCCGAATCGAAAAGTACTGAGACTAGCCTATCATTTATTAGACCTTTATGTAAGATGAGAAATCCTCTCCCATCATGCGCAACTGTAGCAGGTAGAGCAGGAAGAGGGTGACCACAACTTAGAGTAGATACAGTCGATGAGTCGAACAATGTTAAGCATTGGGGCATTCAGTTGCTCTCCCAAAATCGAAAGCACAACCAGTGATAGCCCTAGAGTTACCACTATCATTTACTGTATTACAGGCTCCATCAAACTCTTGTTGTGCAGAGTTTGCCTGTTGGAAAGGTCTTTTTTTTGTTAAATCTAGGTCTGCCTCGATTATCATTTCCCCTGTAATTATTTCGACTATCATTTCCCCTGTAATTGTTATCATATTGCCTATTGTAATCATCATTCCGGTTTGAATCCCGGTTTCTAAATTCACCATCGTCATAATCTTGACGTCGAGAATGGTTATCTCGAAAGCTCGAATGGTTATTATTACGATAACCCTTGCGAAAGTGTCTAAGATTATTACCATTAAAATTACGAGAACTACCATCTTGTCTCCAATTCATAGACGAAGAACCATCATGTGTTGGATTACTCCGCTTCTGAGTGTAATTCTGATTACTTCCCCTATTCCAGTTTTGTTGAGCACCCTGAAATTTTTTTTTGAAATTAGGGCCATATGGTGTTGCCGAAGCAGCTGGCACCCCTTCTTTCACTTTAGAATTGCTAACTGTAGCATGGGGATGCGCGGTGGCATACTGACAACAGTATTCCTCCATATCTTTTAAGTTTTTAGGCTTACGCTCATGAAGGAATGCAAGAAAAGAATCATTAACAGATGACAAAACCTTATCTCGCAATAATAAGTCAATTAGACCTTCATATGTTTTCTCAGTCTGAGACAACTCAACCCATCGTGTAAATGTACGACGTATTTTTGTAACAAAATCAGAGAAATCTACTCCATTTTCTGGCAACATTGTCCTAAAACGAAGACGATAGTCTTCTTCTTTTAGTTGGTATTTTTTTAGCAATGCTGCTCTGACAACATCATAATTAGTCCTGTCATGTTCGTCTATTGTCATAAGAGTAGTCACTGTGTCACCTGTAAAAAATTCCATCAGTTGTTCAACATATTTTTTCCTTTTTTATGTTATGCGTATCGCATAAAAATTGGAATCTATCTAGATAATCTGATACGTCATCCTTTAAAGGATTGAAATGAGGCAATTTAATCCTATTAACAAACTCCTTTGTCGTACTCGAAGTTGTTTGCTGAGCACCCGTACTCGCCAATTTCAATTTCTCTAACTCCAAAGTTGCGAGTCTTTCATCAAGTTCCATTTTCTGTTTTCTTTCCTCATGTTCCATTTTTCTAATTTCAGCCTCAGCAGCAGCTTGAAGCTTTCTCTCCTCTGCAGCAGCTTGAAGTTTTCTCTCCTCTGCAGCAGATTGAGCTTGAATTTTTTTCTCCTCTGCAGCAGCTTGAAGTTTTCTCTCCTCTGCAGCAGCTTGAGCTTGAATTTTTTTCACCTCTGCAGCAGCTTGAAGTTTTTTGTCTTCCATTTCCATCTGGAATTTTCTTTCATCAGCTTGAGCTTTTCTCTCCTCAGCAGCAAGGAGTAAAGAAAATGTTACACAAATGTGTAATGATGACCGCGAAAAATAAACAAGACAAATGGCAACACTGTTATAAACGAAAAGGTGTAAAGAAATAAATGGAAGGAATGAGAGAAGAACAGATACAAACAAAATTAATCGAAAATCAAAGAACGGAAAAATAACGAAAACAACACTAACTGATGTCGTCACAGCTAAAAAAAAATATATAGCAACAAAAGTCGCTAGCAAATTTCAATTAAGAAAATTGCAATCCCTACAGAACGCTTACAGTAACCCTCGATTAAGTGGCATATTTACTGTAAGACCCACCAACCGAAAACCCGCAGTCCTCCATTACGGCACCACTTTCATCGTTATTGAAAAAAGGTTCTCCTAATATGGTGCGTTGGTCGCAGGAATGCCAATCTTCATTGGATCAGGTTAAGAATTTGTTCTCATCTCATCCTATCTTAAGACTACCAACGATTGATAAGACTTTTGTTCTTCGTAGTGATGCCTCTTCCACTGGGATTGGAGCGGCACTAATGCAGGAATATTCAGGAACTCTGCATCCTGTAATGTATATTTCTAGGAAGCTAAATGCGGCAGAAAGGAATTACTCGGTTTTAGACCGTGAATTGTTGGCTATGGTTTGGTCCATTCTTAAGCTACAAAGGTTCCTTCTGGGCGCGCATTTTTTTATGGAAACCGACCAAAAAGCTCTTACGGCTATGCAAAGTAAGGATTTGAAGAGCTCGAGATCTACTCGTTATGCTATTGCTCTTCAGCCTTTCCATTTCACGGTGCGAGCTATCCGTGGTTCGGATAATGTGATGGCGGACATATATGATTCCAGTTAAATCTTGTGTCCTAGTTTTTCCTGATACACTTTCAGACTTTTGTCTGTCTTAATATCCTAATATGTTGTAATACAAATGTATTTGGATGATGTTTAGATAATTTAACAAATTTCATTTTGTCCATCCATCAGTGATATGTTGCTAATATAGCATTGTAATTCATGACATTTGTATATTGCTATAATTATAGTATTTAGTAATGATTGATATATGATTGGTATTGCCAGCAACTTAGGTTTCTTTAATGGTACCCCCCTTAGTTTGTTTGGCTTAAAGGAGATATTTTCTCCTATGTTGGGAGATGATTTGTATCCTCTTCAGACGCTTTGTTTATGCGTCTATTGTACCTGATATTAGGTTCATTTTTTCATGAGCACATAAGTGATACTTGTGCAATCTTGCTCATGGACATATTAAAAAAAAAAATTTCATTTTTTTTTACAGGGGGGGGGGTGGTAGTAATATGTTGCTGTCATTTTTGACGGAGTCATCTGTCAAGTTATTTGCTTATGTTTTTTATCATAAGAATAATTGTGTCTTTACCTGCGATGTCAGGTTGATTAGGGGTTGTCTTCCCTTGTTTATTCATTCATTGTGTTTGACCTTTAGGGTCAAAGGTAGACAGTTCGGGCGTATGCCCATGGGCAGGTTTTTTTAAGCGGGAGTTGAGTTAGACTTCCGGCAAGCCGGGAAGTGTCCTGGTTTCTGAAGGGACGAGAGTCCATTGTGTTTTTCGGGAAGAATCTTCGAAGTGACTGCACTGGCAGTTTTCCCCAGTGAATCTCTGTGCGTTGGAATGACAGCAGAGTTCCTTGTTAAGTTCTGTGGACTCGGTTACAAGGAATTTCTACAAGAAATGATAGACCCACAGTTATGATCTTCCCTCGATGTTTAGCCCACAGTCCAGTAGGAGAACGATGATAGCCCAAAGAGTCACAGATACATATGATTTGGGTCTAATACTTTCCCCTTTTGAAGGTATGAACTGACTTTGATAGCAGTATCTATTCTAAGGAAAAATATAGTTTAGCAACAAAATCGTGCATAAGGAAAGTTACAAAGTGAGTGAATCAAACGAAGAACATCCTTCAGTCTACTTTCACTCGGTTCTTTCATCAGGGCCCTGACTCACATAACCTTACCTACAATCGTGCGGTTGTTCGCCGTCTGGCGCAAGCCTTAGTGTACACTTCGTTTAATCTGTCTATCTGTGGAAGAAATGGATACCCAGCTCTGCAGATATTGGTTTCATTCACCGTGTCCGGGGAGCGTCCTCTTCAGGCGATCGTTCTTTCTTTACAGATTTAAGTTAATGTCATTTACGAGGTAAGAGTTTGGGTTTCAGTGGGCACACAGTGTCAGAACACGAGGTTTCCCTTAATTAGGAAGATGACCGGTGGACAACTTCTCTCAACAGATAATCTTGGTTCACCACACACTTGGTCAAATAATGTCGGAAAAGTTAATGTTTTTTCTGTAATTATTTTCGCCACAAGGCAGCATGTACATTAGAGTTTGTGAAGAAATATGATCTGGCTCAAAGGCCAAGTATAAGCATTTATTCTTTAAAAAAAACCGTTAGTGGGATTGGTATTCTGTCTATCTGTGAAGGCACACGCCCTGTCAGACAGGTGTTACTTGAAAAACCCACGTGGTTAAAGATATAAAATGTTTATGTTTCTCACAGGTTTGTCTCTGTACTAAACGCCGGCAAAGTTGGGTTACCCCTATCACCGTAGAGTTTGGATGAACAGTGATTTAGTTTTGATGGGACAAAAGAGTATGAGAAAATGGTTTAAGAAATATAAATAATTTATTAAATGGACTATTTGTTCTATAGATGGGAGATAAAAGCCAGCATATATGTGCTTGGTTGGTAAGGGAGAGAACTCTTTTTGATGTAAATATTTTCTGTAAGTACATAGTTCTGGTTTACAAAATTTGCATAACATTCGTTTTTAATAAGCTTGAAGTAAGAGAACATAGTATTTGAGCATAAACCACTAAGGGGGATAACCATAATATTAGCGCCTTTTAGAGTTAAGCGAACGGAGAGCACAATAAACGCACGAGAAAAGTGAGCGAAGTATAAACAGTTACAGAGAGAAGCTCACTGAGTTGTTTATGAAGGTATTAACCGTGATCGGTGAGTGAACTGAACAATGGACCAATCGTATTGACTAAAGCAAGGACCGAATCACGGGATAGGAATAGAAGGACAAAGAGGTTAGTCCCGCCAGAAAAGATGACAGAGCAAGACGTGCCTTGCTGGGCTCTCACTAACAGTGAAACCTGCGGTTTGCAGGAAGCTCTACAGGGGAGAACGAATTTGGACAAGCGAGAGAGCGGTCGCAGCTGTCCACTCTTGCCGAGTTCGTTAATTCTTGGATTGTGGTGCTTTTTTTTCCTCGGACATTGGTGTTAGTTAGGCGTTAGCTTAGCTACCATCTGTGACTTTGGTTTTTATTTCCAGTTGGTTTCAGGGCCAAAGAGGAAATTATTATATAAAAATGTCTGCACCTATTGTGCCAATAATTTTGATTGACATGGAGAAAGATCTGGAAGGAGGTAGTTTGCACAGGCAGGGTACCTTAGTAATTACCATTACTGGGCCGCAGGCCAATAAAGCATCATATAATCTTATCACGAGTATTCTGGCTGGGCCAGCAGGAGTTGGGTTGAGTGGCATTGCCACACTTTACAGATTTGCCGGACCTTTCAAATGGTACGCTACGCTGACGGCGGCCGCACAGATGAAGTATTACCAGGGCCTACATGGCAAAAAGTTCGAATGGTCTAACCCGCAGATGTCCATATACATAGAACATTTGGATAAAGAAAAATCTAAGGGCGTACTCCACTGGATGCCCCCTACAGTAAAGCCTGAGGCAGTGCAGAGGATTGCGGCCGAGGTATCGGGAGACAAAGATGCGGAGGTCTTCCGGATCAAAACAGCCTATGACAAATGGAACTTTCTGTACAGGCCTTCTCAACACCAAATTCCGCACTTTGTACACCTGAAAGCGGCGGAGAACAAAATCTTGAGGGTATGGGTGGCCCTGCCCGGGCGGAGAATTCAGTGCGCGATATGTGGGCTTGACACGCACTGGGTCAGCCAGTGCTTAAAGAAACGGGCGTCCCACACCCAAGCAAAACAAACAAGGGAGGAAGAAGCAGTCGCTGAGAAAACACCGGCGGAACAGAACAGGGCAAGTGAGCTCCCTGCCCCAGATAGCCCCGAATCCGGTGAAACTGACAGAGATTTCACAAAAGTTTTCTCCAAGAAAGACAAAAAAGAGAATAGGAAGCGACTCCTTCTCCAGGAAATGGGGCCTGGAAAATCTAAAGAAGTTAGATGCAGTGAGAGTGCGTCCCCTAAAAAATGCTCGCCGAGCAGGAAAGATCTCCCTCCATCACCCAAGGCGCCCGCAAGGTCCCAGCCCAGCAGCCCTAGAAGTTCGGTGCGGTCTTTCATGACAGGGGCTTTCAAGCCGAGCCAGATTCCAGAAATGCCAGTGGTGCAGCAGACACAAGACGGGATATGCTCAAATTGGGCGTCCATGACTGAAGACGATGTCATGGAGTCTATGATGTCGCAAACCAGCCTATTTATAGATGGGCAAGAATTTAATGACGTGAGTTCATGAGTGTGCGTTTACGAGCCTTTCTTCCCTGCACTGGGGGCCAGTGCGAGCCAGAGTTTCCTAGATGTTCCAGATCCAGGAGTACGATGACGACCGGTGTAAGCGTGCGCATTCCCGGACTGCACCCCTGTGTTATCCCCTCTTGCGAGCCTGCCGGGATGATGGTCAGCACACTACCAGTGCAAGGGAAGATGCCTCACCTCCAGATTGGCCAAGATACAAGACTCGCCAATAATAATGTAACTTTAAGAGTAAATTATAAAAACACCTATAGTTTAGATAGTGTTACTTGTGATTTGAGTTTGGGTTTTTGAAATGTAAGTAGTTTTTTTGATGTTTTGTTTGTTCACATTACACACTTAACATGCGCACAGTTTTAATTAAGCAGCCAACCCCCCCCCCCCCCCCCCGTCAGGGTGGAAGTGTCTGACAGTGCAGCTTCGCCTGCACTAGGCCCTAATCATTAGGGCACAACGACCTTTAGCCAGCAATCAGTCACTAATGTGTCGAGTAGTTCAAATACAGAAAGTGGTCAGCCCTTAAGCACCACTTGGTCAAGAAGTGTAGTCTCGGATGTGTCAGGTTGTTTAGTCATAGCAGAAAACGGTCAGCAATCAGACACCGCTCTGCCGAGTAGACTAATTACAAGTGACCAACCTACCTGTTTACCATGTACAACAATTATAACACATGATAAGCCATCAACTAGCACTTTGTTGAGAAGTTCACTTATGGCAGGTAGCCAGCCCCAGATCACTACTCTGCCTTGTAACTCAAGAAAGACAGGCGGTCTGCACTCAGTCCCCGCTTCGTCAGATAGTTTAGATATGGCAAGTGACTACTCTGCCACTTTGCCAAGTAGACAGTTTACAACGGGTGGCCAACCTCTGTTTACCACTCCGTCATGCAGTCTAGTGATAATATCTCTCAATATCAATGGTTTGAGAAATAAACTAGACCATGTAATTAAACTGATTAAAAAAGACAAACCGGATTTCTTGTTCTTGCAAAAGATTACTTCTGACTATCATGCCGGTCAGATAGTAACTAAGTTAGGACTTAAACATGGTTGGTTCGCCCGGGGCACCTGCCATGGCGTACTGCCATCCTTCAAATTAATGAAGATTGGGAAACAGTACATTATAGAACAGACGGTTGTGGCAGAACCGTCATAATTCAAATACAAAACAAACACAACAAACAAGACACACACACACTAGTCAACATATACGCACCTGCAGTATACATTGACCAACCAAAATTTTATGACGGACTGTATGACACTATAGATAGGTATTAAAAAGGAACCAAAATAGTGTTAGGAGGAGATTTTAATTGTGTTTTGACCAGTTTAGACAGTAGTTCCTTTGGCCCCGAATCACAGAGAAAGAAAATTCAGATACCCCTATCAATACGACACTTACAACCTATTCTTGACAAGCACGACCTAGTAGACGTTTACAGAAAACCACAACCGCACACACAAGCATTCACATATCACGACAAGGTAAACCCATATTTTAGACGAGCTTCTAGACTGGACAGAATATACGCAACAAACAGTTACAACATACACAAAACTTATCACATTAAAAACACGCTTAAATACACTGACCATCAAGCAGTATACACAGTTCTAAGTACGGGACACACACATACAAAATTAAAGAGATCCCCGCATTGGAAATTCAACAACAACTTGTTAAAAAATAATTTCTTCACAGATGCAATATCACAACTCATTCAGGGTTATACACAGGACATTCCCAATAACAACATTGCAGAATATTAATAATAATAATAATAAATTCTTTAAGCGCCAAACACGGCGCATAAGGCAGAAACCAGTGCTCTCCAGGTTGTTCGTTGTGACGCCACTCCTCTTAGCTCTTGCACATTATTTAGGCCCAACGTTCTTTCCTTCTCTTATTATTGTTCTTCTGAGTGTTTTCTTTTATTGGTCTTCCTTTTTTCCACGCTTACCCTCAGGAACCCAAGTGAGTTCGCTTGTAGTGGTATTCTGTTGTTTTGCATTCCGTTATAGGAACATGACCGATATATGACCATTGTCTTTTCCTTATATAGTCGGAGACATATTTCTGCCTAGAGTCTTCTCTTATTTGTCGATTAGTCTTGAATTCTTTCCAACTGATGTTCATGAGTTTTCTAAGACTTGTTCTCGAATGTATTCAGCTTGTTCTCCAATGATTTTGTTATTTTCCAACTCTCACATAGCCGTATGTTAACACTGAGATAACATTTGAATTAAACAGACGAAGCTTGGTATTGTATATTCGAATGATCGTAATTTCCCAAATGGTTAGATAATCTATTGAAGGCGCTAGCTGCCAAAGGCAATTCTAGTATGGATTTTTTTTCTGTTGTTTTCACCTATCCATGAGGGTTTTGTGTGTTTTGTGCCTACCCAATTTTTGAAACCTTTCAAGTTTTTTCATTTTTTATTAGCCTTTTCATTTACCTGCCAAATAATTTTCCAACTTTTTTTTTTTAGTTTATTTTTTCCCCCGTTTTTCAAAAGATGGTAGAACCAATTTTCAAAGGTTTCTTCGTTTTAGGGGGAAAAAGTTTTTAGCTTTAGTTTTAGGGGTTTTTATTTTTGGAGACCAATTTGGTTAATGTGTGAATCTTTAGGGTCACAAGGACTACGAGGGAGGAGTGGGGGAGGGGTTAATTTTATTGATTGGGTTTATTGTCTTGGTGTTGAACTTAAGAATGCTACATCATCTGCGAAATCCAGGTCCCCCAGGAATTTTTAATTTTATAGTTTGTTAATTTTATGGTTTTAATTTGTCATTGTGGGTATAGTTTTTTTAGTCCGGTATAACCCCAATCAATAGTTTATTAATAAATTAAGTAGTGGGTGACATATTATTGGGACCTGTTTATTGTGGGGTGACATTTTGATACAGTAAGAGATTAGAAAATAGGAGATCTTAGTTGTTTTTGAAAATACTACAAGACATTTAAAAAAAGAACAAATTGGTATTAGGATTGGAGAAGATGGGGTTAGTTAATAGATACTTTATATTTTTTTTTAAAAATAACCCGCAACATTTGTATACGGGATTTGAGAAGAGGACAGTGGATTAGTGGGGGTCTTTAAAGGGGGGGGGGGGGGGGGAATGGGGAGGGAGTTTTAAAAATATTGTGGTATTGTGATGGGTTTGTGACAAGAGATTTAAAACAGTTATGTAACAGGGGGCTTTATTAGGACTAAATTAAGCACTATTACGAGATGGGAGATACCTAGCAGGCAATACTTAGAAATAGAACAAAATGTACAACGCAGTAGACAGATACATGAAATAGTTGATAGGAATGGGCAACAACAGACAGAAAATATTAGTATAAGACACGCTTTTCTGGAATACTACACAAAATTATACACTAAAGAAGAGACCAACGTAAACATACAGAATACATTTTTACACTATACAAAACGTTTAAGTGAAGATGAGAGCAAGAAATTAGATGAAATTTTAACTTTGGAAAATTTAAGGGAAGCTGTCAGTACTTTCCAAAAAAATAAATCACCTGGGCCAGATGGGTTAACTGCCGAATTTTACGGTTTCTTTTTTCCAATGTTAGGCCCCCTTTTAATTAAAGTATTTGAGGAAGTATCACATTCCTTCTTACACAAAACCTTACAAGCAAACAACATAGGGGAATACTTTAGAGAATGGGTAAAGATTTTATATAAAAAACCCCATAGTAGAATATTGATTAATCACAGATTAACTGACCCATTTAGGCTGACAAGGTCAGTAAGACAAGGGTGTCCTTTATCTCCCTTGTTATATATATTAACAATAGAACCAGTTCTGGAAAGAATAAGGAAAGATGTAAACATCACGGGAACCTTTGTTCCCGGAAAAGGGGAGAGAAAGTTGTTAGCGTATGCTGATGACATTTATTTTTAGGAATACGTTTAGAAGTATAAAGCATTCAACTTTAATGCAACCCAAGAACAAAGGGGGGAATAGCCTTACAGGACATTAACACTGAAATTAAAGCTTTAACGATTAAGTATATAGGAAAGGTTATAAAAAATTCAAGTATGTACCCATTAGCACATTATTATATCGGATTAAGGTTAATTAAGTTACATAAACTAGAAAAGTTACATAAACTAGAAAACAATCAACCTAATTTCTTTGGTACCCCATCACCCTTTTATAGGATATGCCTACAAAATTTAAAAGGAAACGAACAGTTAGTAAAACAAGACACCAAACTAATATACAAACTTTTAGTAGGAGCACAAGAACCTTATTTAGGTACACGGATAAAACGGGGGTACAACCTTTTCATAACAGACCACATGCAGAGTTTCACAAACATTCATGCAATAGACGTTAAGCCACAAGTTAAAGAAGTTACATACAAGTTACTGTACAGTTTAACACCTATTATGAGCAAACAATCAGCAAAAAAAGCAGGCAAAGCGCCACCAAAGTGTAAACTGTGCAGTAACAACGCAATAGAAACAGAGGACCACTTGTTTTACACTTGTAAAACAGTGGCCCCCACTATAAACAGACTAAGAACACTGATAGCTTCCAGGACACCGCGATCACTCAACATGTACCAAGCGGTCATGTTGAATACTTTACCTACGTTACAGAGACAAGACAGAACTTAAATTATTAACTCTATTAGCTAAATTTAGATATTTAGTGTGGACATGTAGGAATAGGGCAGTACATGACGGCATACATTACGACAGTAGAATATTTTCACAAATATATGAACAAATAACAGATGACATAACAAGACAAGTTTAAAATAAATAAGTTTTTGTTGTGTAAATAATATACTTTAAATATTATGCATCACGCCTTCTGTGACCCTGTGGTCTTTACAGAAGGCAATGCAACCTTGATAATTGACTGTGTTCATACTATAAATGCCCATTGTACCATCAATCATTCTTACTTTCATCTACCATCAACTATGGTTTGTCTATTGTGTATTTTATAATTACTATTCCTTTATTAAGTAACGATGAATATTAATATCGACGAAGTTTGTGATAAGATTTGTTTAAATATTGTTTGGAAATGGGGGTTTGTTTTGATAAAATGTTTAAGTTGGGGGGGAGGGAGGAGGGGGGGGGGGATTTGTACCTTTTATCCTTTATCTTTTAATATTATAATGTAAATAATGCTTTGTGATACGTTGTACTGCTTATTTGGGGATGAGGGTGGGGGGGGGGGGGGGGGGGAATGTTATATCTTACAAATTGTCATTCTTGTAAATAACATTGATGTTGTTTAAAATCATGGACCAAATAAAGGTTTTTTTTTTTAAAAAGGAAGCTCTACAGATGTAGCTAGATTTATAATTTTAGCGGTAGGAATTCTGGAGAATAGTTTAGATTGTGATATTTAATAAGTGTGATAAACAAACAGGAATAGAATAGCGGTGCCTAGTAAGAGATGTGATAGGTGCTGGACTTCTGTTTAAAACGGTAAGATGACATTTTTTCTGAACAATTTATAGTATTTCAGGCAACCATTTTTTAGTGGTTGATGACTCCCACATGTAAAAGGGACGTCCACCAGGAGAAGAACATGACAGTTCAACAGAGGCATACATACAATATTGGTTTACAGGAGATGCGCTCTCTCACACAGGTTGCTTGACAAATAAACAGTTGATGTTAAAATAGACAAGGTATCGTCTCAGGCATGATATGTCCACAGAGATACATACAATATTGGTTTACAGGAGATGCGCTCTCTCACACAGGTTGCTTAACAAATAAACAGTTGATGTTAAAATAGACGAGGTATCGTCTCAGGCATGATATGTCCACAGCGATATGTACAATAGTGGTTTACAGGAGATGCGCTCCTAATTATTTGCTGATTGCCAGAAAACCCACTGTGTAAATAAACGAGATGTCATCACTGGCATGACTAGATAAGAAGAGACTACAGCAGCGATACTTTGATGAAAGCTGATATTATTTATATATTTGTGAACTATGTTTAGTTATCGATATCATTTTCAGAGTTAGGTTTGACAGGTCTAGGAAATTACAAGAGATGATCACGTAAAAATGGATAAGAAGATGGAGTTATTAAACACTGCTCAATTGAATGTTGAATCATTAGCATTGTAAATAAACATTTGGTTGATATTAAGACTTACCCACGCAAGTTGAGTTGCATTATTACAAAGGTGTGGAAGGGCAGGAATATTAGCATATATTATTTAAACAGAACTACAGGCAAAACCACTAGTACGAGGTAGTCGCTAGTCACCAACTAGGAGAGAAGAACGAGTCCTGGGATGATAGGAGAACCAAGATTATCTCATCCAGGAATTCCAACCTCTGGCGGAAAGAAAAGAAGCCAGTAAGAGAGATAGTCTCGCTTGGAAGATAGACTGAAGAAGTAGAGTGGCAAGTAGAATTAACAATAACTAGGCCTGCTGCAGTTACCTAGTGCAAAGCTATCAATAAATAAAAGAACACCTGCTGGGTGACATATTGGCTATTTGGTGCCGTAACCAGTTCTGGAAGATTTATAAAGAGGCATAGCACGGTTACACCCCAGTATTCACTGAATAAAGAAAAAAAAACACATATGAAATATTTTACATATTATGTACTCAATATAACTTACATTTTGAACTGCAAGCGTAGAGCTTGACTTGACGTTTAAACTTTCCCGTGAAATAAGTTATATATAAAAATCAATCATCATGAATTAGGAATACATACGTATTCCGTCAACACTCATGAGGCATCGCGCATTTATAAGTTAGTTTTGAAAAATATTCTCCTCTGATTATTTAGCAGTTAAATTAAATTCATTATAGCTACTTGATTTTAAGCTAGAAATTATAATTTATTCTGTTTTTCCACTGTAACTCGTCGACTAGAGAAAATAACAGACTTATAAATTAATCACTCTGCACAAAAGAAACTAGTGGGATAAAATAGGCTTTAAAACACTTAATCACTCACAAAATATTAGATACTTAATGTAATATTTACCTCAACACAGAACTACGGTATCACAACGAAACTAAGAGATTTCACTTATAAGTTTAAGTATCTACAACGAAGTGACCACGTCTACTGTACTTGGAGAATGAGTGAAATAAAGTTTCAAACTCAGGTTAATATCTATGAAACAAACAAAAGATCCCACTATTTCCAAAACCACGCAATAGCGCAGGTCTCACCCTTCTCTCTCTCTAACACCTCCCATTAACTAGACGCATGCCATAACTGACACTTCTCGTCTTCACACCTCACGCTGACCAGAGCCAACAGTGAGTGCCGTGTCAGATGGAATTGCCAGACAAATGTCTCATACTGCGCCGTGGAGATGTCGGTTATCGCGCCTCACCTGAGCGCTCAGCCAAAGAAAACGCGCGTGTCAGCTGAATGTGCAGACAAAAGTTTGCTCGTATGTCTGAGATAGATGCATATTCACAATTTCTCGTCTACCTAAGTGGCTGACGTCTCACATAATAGAAATGCGTATCCCAGTATGAGAAAGAAAGCGGAAAAGTGAGAATGGGAAAGAAAATGTTTTTCGCAAACGAACGAATGCGAAAAATACAGGAAAAATGTAAAGAGTGATAATAAAATAGAGGACACGGGTAGAAAAAGAAGAGTATATAGAGAAAATTTATTGATCATAAAACTCTCTGTGACATTATTGAAACTTTAGATCAGTGATTCTCAAACAGGCAATATTTTGATAGAAACATTAACGTCAGTGATAGAAAGTCCATGTGAGAATTTTAGATCACTGATTCCCAAACAGTTGATAGCAGTATTTGAAAACTCGATTAACTAGACAGCTTAAGACATGATATACAAGACTGACCATTTAGAATTTACTCCAGCCTCTAAGAAGACGACTAAGGACACGTCAGAGCATTGTTTAGATGAAATTACTGTTCAATGTCGAACAAAAAGTGTGTTCTGGAATCTTCACCATTAAAAATTTGAAAACGTTGCATCAGTCGTTGATATATTGTTAAGAGTATTTACTGTGACGTTGAAAAGATATGCTGTCCAATAACACTGTGTACTTTTTTGGTGGTTGTAATGGTCTCTAAATTAGTATAAACAAACGGGGTTAGTCAGAGAACCTAGTGACCGAGGTTTTCCCTCGCTTCAACGGATAAGTGAGTATCTTCATCTAAAGCGTATAGCCTTTCATTCCACTGTAATGTAAGCAATTGAACATTTGAATAGTTTATCACTAAACAGGAGAACAAGCAACGTAACAAGGCCACGGGAGTGTGGCAACTGTACTAGATACTATCTAAACTTCCATCTCGCCACAGAGGACAAGTCTATTTATATTCGCACCAGACTTCAAGTCTTATCACGACGTCGGGTAAGTGGTGGTCTGCAGTTCTTCGGATTCATACTTCTAGAAAACTAGTCAAAAAGCACAGAAGCAGTTATGCAAGAATCGTTGATCGTCAGAATATGTCTATTCTGGTATGTACTTGCCTCAAATTAGTTAAAGAAGAAAAAACTACTCGCATCGAACACGTGAAATGTGTAGACTTGAACAGGTATAGAGAAATACCACATGGTTGGGCCAGGACATTTATGAAGTACAATGATTAACCCATGAGTAGCCTAAAATACCAGCATAGTCTTGGACAAATTTAAACACCCTGGAGGAAAGTCCAGTAATTTATAACCAGACAAGCTGCCATTGAAAATGATAAGCATTATCAGAGAATTAGTTGTCAAAAATAGAGAACAATGTGCTTCCATGATCAGAGTAAAAGTAGTACGAGATATGTTTGATATGGAGAAATGTTAGGTGGAGCTATAAACATGTATGTGAACGGGCAGGATGAGAATGCATATCATGACGACTTTATCACTTATTGTACATATGTTCATTCAGTGTTGAGTTAAAGCGTTGAGAAGACGAACCAGCACTGATTGAATAAAAGACAAGTATCGCCAGTCACATTCGTACGTTGATTGCCTAAGAGTTAACAGAAGAATTGAGAACATATCTCAACCTGTCAAGGGTTAATATGACCTGGGATATTGTTCGATCACGAGACAGATAAACTGTCTTGTGTGACCAGCCTGCGCGCATGTGCAGGCTTCTTGCAAGGGACCAGCTGCAGTGGTGACCCCGTGCTCTATTATCAGCGAAAAGAAAACATGATGATGATGATGATGCAGTATGAAGTACCAATTGCATTTTCTATGACTGTATACAAGATGCAAGAACAGTTTCTTAAAGTAGCAGGCATTAACTTAGGCTGCCTTTATATTTCAAATGATGCTGTATATAAAGAAGTATTGGAATAATAACAATGTTGTAGTAGTAAATTTAACAATTAGCAATAAGTAAATGTGAAATGATATGAAAAAAAAATGAATTATAACTTACGTGAAATAAAAGAATAAAAAATCAAAACTAATCAAAATTTTTTAGTTTGATTTTTACATTTTCAGAAGTTATGATGCACTATGATTCCGTTAACTGTTTTTAGAAAACCGAGCAACGCCGGGTATACAAAGCTGGTACGGTTATTTTAAAGTGGCGTATCTCTTCCAATTAAGCTCAAGTTCAAAATGTGGAAGTGTCGCGAGTATGGAAGAAGATGATGTCTGAGTTTAGACCCAAAGATGCAGCAATAGATAATGCAGTCAGCGACCCATAGCTTGACTGCTTGCATCAGGATCAGCGAACCAGAGCTGGTCAAGACCCTACTCCACCTCCACGTGGTGGTCCTGGAAACAGATTGCATCACTGCAGTCTGGCTGAGCGAGTAGGGATCGCAGTGGGAAGGCAAACCCGGTCCCAAAAAATGCCGTGCAGAAGTCGGATGTGTCGACCGAAAGGTGCAGATATCACAGCTACGTAAACAGACACAACGCAACCACCGTCCTTTTCAGGACGAACGAGGAAGAAGAAGAAGAAGATACAGTATGAATGAGTAATGTGAAAGTAGAGAAAATAAAGTCACTAATGAAAATGAGGAGAGATATATGACTTCTGGAGAGAAGAGAGATATAATTAGATATCTAATGTCTTCTTCCCAGCCATACTCAAGACTGTGTTTAAGATGTCATACCCTCATCCGTCCTCTCTTGCTAAATAGGCTAATCTACTTGTTACGATTAAAATTCATAACAGGAGTGACGTATTTAGTTTAGCTCAGTGGGACTCTGTGTTTGTTTATGTTTACACGGGTCTCTGAAAAGGATAGGTGAGTTACGCTAAGCCGTCATGCTTGGCGGGGCCTCGTGCGACAGGTGTCTGGTGGGAGAAAAGCAGAGCGATGGTGTATTCTCAAAGCGAGTGGACGAGTGTGGCTTTGAGCTCCTAAAATGTATAGGATTTTAATGATATGTTTCTACATGTTACCATTTTCTGTACCTCAAGATCTTGAGTGAGGAGTACGACATTTATGCATGAAATCTAGACCTAAGGGTCTTTTATATTTGGACATGCGCCCTAATATAACCGACTAGGTAAACGGGACGCACCTCGCCAAAACGAGGCAAAACTTTATTTAAAAAAAAAAAAAAAATTATGCATGAGAAAAGGACGTAGATATTTCTCTGACCTGTTTAAAACATAATATGGAAAAACTGTCGGGGACAGTGTTGCTAGTTTCTGATGCTACAGGACTATACAGATGACGATATACATATCATTTGCCATAATGATATAGAATAAGCACTTACTGACCGCGATGAACGTATAATTATATTTATTACGTAAATATTCCCAAAAAGAAAATTAATTAGTAATCTCACTAGCGCTAATAGGCCAGTGATATTGTATCACACTCAAGAATCCAGGCAAACAATTACTACACTTAAAACATTATATACACACACACACAAAACCCCAGGACTATCTATTGACAGGGTGCGGCTCCCAGTTCTCTGTGACGAAAACGGCCGTTTATGTGTTAATAATCCTGGAATAGAAATTACTCCCTAGTTAGGAACTGTCCTACTTTCTCCCACTAATTGGGTGTTCTCAGGCGATAGAGCTAAGCTCTGACTGTGGCAAATATATATATGTGTGTGTGTGTGTGTGTGTGTGTGTGTGTGTGTGTGTGTGTGTGTGTGTGTGTGTGTGTGTGTGTGTGTGTAAGGAGGACAGTTTCGACATTTCCTTCTCTGTTACTCTCCAGCATTTAGCACCATAGAGAAGCACAGAAAGTTCACAGCTCTCACACAGTCTTAATTTGGTGTTTGTGCCGTACTGGGAAGATTTCCAAATGTTGTTGAGACTAGAAAAGACTGTTCTCGATTTATTCGTTCTGTTATTAATGTCCATGTTTGTTCCGCCATCTGGTTTTACTATGCATCCTAAGTAAGTAAATGTGTCTGTCTGTTCTAACTTCTGTTTCCTTATTGTTATTGGCTCAGGATTGCCCACATTGAGTGTCATGACCTCTGTCTTCTTCAGATTGATGTTCAGACGAGTTCTATCAACAGCGACAAGAGGAAATGGAAACTGAACCTAGGTACGACCTTATTATAGTAAAGGGAGACCTCAATACGAAAGTTGGAACACACAATACTTATAACGAAAGAGTGATGGGGAAATGCGGCAGTGGAACAGTAATTGAGAATGGGGATAAATTAATAAACTTCTGCTGTATCAACAACCTGGTCATTGGAGGAACACGTTTTCCATACAAAGAAGTGCACACGTTAACGTTGGGAATCACCAAAGGGACGGGACAGAAACCAGATAGATTACATACTGACCAATGGCAGATGGAGACATGCATTACACGACGTGAAAGTAAGAGGAGGTGCAGATAGGGGAGGTGATCATCACCTATTAGTAGCAAGATTGAAGGTGAAACTCAGAGCTGCTGGACCAGTTGCAGTCAAACAGAAAAGATATAACATCACGAAACGTAAGGACCCCTCACCAGAAAAGCTGTTGTGGTTGATGATGTAAAGAGACGATACTAATTAAATGCCAAAAGCCAGGAAAGAACAGCGACCGATGATGTCGACCAGAAATTCATCACCATCTCAATAATATACAAGGAAAGCAGCGAGTCATTCTTGGGATTCCAGGAAGGAAAGAGTCAAGATTGGATAATACCAGAAACGTTAAACACCATAGCGAAGAGAAAGGAAATGAAAAGAAAGAAAACAGAAGCTAAGTCTCCCGGGTTAAAGGAAATATATAGTGAACAGTACAGTCAGCTGGACAGGGAAGTAAAACGTCTAACCCGTTCTAACAAAAAGACATTTCTGGATGACCTTGCAAGATAGGCAGAAGAGGCAGCACTGAGAAATGAACAAAGCACAGTTTATAAAATAACTACAACTATCAGTGGAAAACCGGTCGCAAACAATATTAAGTTAGTAAGAGACAAGCAAAGAAATCTCATCACAACAGCACTGGGGCAGGAAACAAGATGGGCAGAGCACTTCAGAGAAATACTGAATAAGGAACCACCAGAGACGCAGCTGAATGTTCATGAGGCTGAAAGTGACCTAGAAGTAAATACAGACATTCTACGAAGAGAAGAATTCATCACAGCTATCAAAGGGTTAAAAAATGGAAAAGCGCCTGGTCCCATCAATCAAAATGCTGAGTTATTCAAGGCAGACCCTGAACTAGCAGCAGAATATTAGAACCACTATTTGGACAAGTCTGGGAACCTGAGACAACACCAACAGAGTGGAGTAAAGGAATAATTGTCATATTGCCCAAGAAGGGTGACCTTGCAGACTGCAACAACTGGAGAGGAATTACTTTCCTCTCAGTTCTGTTGTTGGTTCGAAGCCTTTAAAATCGTTCACTTCTTCGGGACACAGTTTCCTCCAAACGCCATTTATCATCGAGACTGTTAGCCTTTCGAGAGCATCTCCAAGGTTGGAGATTGCCTATTTTGAATTGTAGTCTTTCCAGAGCTCTCGCAAAGATGCTTCGGAGTTGCTCTCTCTGCCAATGGCACTTACAATAAACGCATCACATTTTGCGTACAGTAAGCCTTAATTGTGGCTATTAGGCCTTGTCACACGGTTGCAGCAACGATGTCGTATTTGGCGGTAAGAACACAACGCGAATGTTACCGCCATACTTGATAATGCCAGGTGGATAAGCAGCACAGTTATCTACAACAACAAGACACGAATTATCGAGATTATTTTTTTCTACAGCATTTTTCAACAAAAAGACTAACGTATTCACTCATGTACACAGAAAAAAATCACTTGGGTATTCCAACCGCTTGGATGGGAACGAAACACAACAGGAAGTGCATGTACACTAGTAGAGGCCAAAGGACAGCATCACAAGTGGCGTTAATAATAGGCATTAGGGTAAACCTGTCCTTCGATGCCTTATGTCCCTTAGCCTGCTTTTCTTCTATCGAAATAAATGTCTTCCTCGGCAATTTTTTCCAATAAATGGCAGTTTGGCAGTTTCGGCACAGTTAAACACTTGCTTATACTTGTACAAATAGCCCCCTTCTGTAATTATTTTCTTAGTTCTTCTCGGAACTTTTCAGCAGCTTCAGTATCAGCCGAAGCACTCTCTCCAGTAACCTTTAAGCTATGAAGCTGCCCTCGCCTCCAAAACCGATCAAACCACCCATGACTACCTTTAAATTCCACTTTCGCAACACTTTCATCACCATCGTTCAGTGCTTTCTGTTTCAGCTTATTAAAGACTGACTGATTTGTCCTTAAGTATAAGATAACTTAACGGAACACCACGCTTTGTACACCCATCAAATCCACTCAAGTAATATACTTTCCATTTTATCCATTACTGGATGCCGACTAAAAGACGCCACTTTGCTACTAACAGAACCAATAGTAACTTAGTCAGCTTTCAAGATTCCACCTCTCTGCGTGTAAATAGTACAAATGGTGGACGCAGGCAAGTTCAACGCACGCACAATGTCTTTATTTCGTTCACCACGATCGAAACGCTTAATTACATCCAGTTTTACGCTAAGCGTGAAACCATTACGAGCTCTCTTAGGCTTTTCTGATGCCTTAGGACATATCTTGCTAGCGGACGCACAAAATAAATCGAGATAAATCACAGATGCTCACAGAGACAGTTCAAAGCTATTGCGGCTTGATGCTGAGATGCTGAGTGTAGTTCCCGCTCGTCGCAAAACAAACGCTAACGCTATTTTCGCGTTTCGCCTTTGTTCGTAAAAGCGAAAATCTCTTCGGATTTTTTTGGTTAGCGAAAACAGGTACTTATGTAGGTCTTTCGTAAAAACGAAGTAATGATATAGTATGAATGGTGCATCCTCACAATAAGAAATGCATGGTCGGAACACCCATTTGTTCAATTGAGAGAGGATACCCCGTCGATTTTACGGACAGAGCAAATGCTCGGATGTTCATGTATGTACAAAAGATATTAGCCTATGCGGGATGCATGTTGACAATTGATATTGTGAAAGTAACAGGAGGACAACTCACGAGGAAAGAGACAGCGCAGAGACTTGCATAGCGATAATAAAACAAATACTGTACTATACAATTAACGTTATGATTTTATTTTGCTTGAGGCAATGGGTGTATGTTTGGTCTTAGTTCCAGGTAACACCACCCCCCACTGTTAAAACAAAGAACTACACTTACGCAACGGAGGGAATGCACCATTCTCCCTTCTGCCAAACGGTTTTCCAGAAAATAAATATTAGACAAACATAAAGGTATGTTATCAGGCACTCGTAAGAAATAAAGTAATAGAACACTAGACAACAGTAAAACAACAGACGTGAGTGGCTTACACAGGACTCGAACCCAGGACCATCCGTGCGACAACCCCGATTAGCTATGCAATCGAATCACACTATCCTCCCTGCCATCTAGGCATCACCAAAAAATGATGCTTCGATGACATGTCGCTAGTGCGACCCGCAACACATAACACCGGAAATTTACCAGGGGCAGTCCAGCCTATTAATGACGCAATCACTTCTGTTGTTCCCCTATTATACAGTATAGGTCAGATTACACAAGGCAAAGACCTTAATACTTTGTCTAGTAAATGGTAGCAGACTAAGAACAGTAAGTACAGGACAGAGGGTAGGTTTTTGGTATTGTATACACATTTATAACACATAAGGAAGGGAAACCTGAGGCCTGTAATATGCCAGGGATATAGAATTCATGACAGTAATTTATATACAACTGTCACGGTATGTCTCATGGTATTTTTTCGTGAACTGTAGTTCACAGGCGCATTTGACCAGTGATCTGGTTGTGGATTGGTCAGTGCGGTAGAAAAGATAAGCCTGCTGGCTGTTAGGGCATTGTGGGTGCTGTTTTCGCCTTGGTCGGACGTATGGTCTGTTTTGTCTAATGGATGAAATTGTACATTAAATTGTTTGGGACTGCAACCTTCAGTATGTGGGCTGTTATATCATTAGATGTGTATGTGTGCTCTTAGGTTCATATGCGAGCCAGTTAGTTTAATAGTTATACAGATTGGAGTAATACAATAATGTGATGTCTTCTCCGTTTATTGTGATAGGCTCCACATTTTGAAGAAATATTTGACAAGTGGAAGAAAAATTTGACACAGAGAAAAAAAATTTTGAAGAAATATTTGACAAGTGGAAAAAAAAATTTGACAACTGGCAAAACATTTGAAGAAAAAATTTGACACAGACAAAAAAATGTGACAAGTTGAAAAAACATTTGAATAAATATTTGACAACTGACAAAACATTTGAAGAAAAATTTGACTAGTGGAACAAACATTTGCATAAATATTTAACAACTGTAAGAAAAATGTGACAAGTGGAAGAAATATTTGCATAAATATTTGAGAAGTGGGAGAAATTTTTGAGAGCTGCAAGAAACATTTGCATAGTCAAGTACTGACAACAGGAAAAAATATTTAATGACAAAATATTTAATGAAAAGTTTGGAAAAGGGCAAGAAATATTTAAAGAAGTATTTGACAGTTGATCTATTTACCTACAGAACGGAACCAGACTGGGAAAAATTTTGGACCCTCTTTGTTGCTTGGAAGAAAAATTTTCACTGAAGTTTGAAAAGCGCAGGACAAAAACGTAGATAACCGTTTGATAACTGGAACAAATACTTAGTTACATTTATTTAATGTACTAAATTTCCTTGGTCGTCGCGTGTTTGAAACGCTTGGGAGACAATATAAAACCTACCACCAGATGTCGCACGTGTGAAAAAAAGTGAAACCTTAAGTCACGGGGGTTCGAACACACGAACGAAGGAATGTTTCTTTTATAAATTTCTACTATTGATCTCTTGTGTTTTGAGATTGTCTGCAAGGAAGTGACCAGAAATAAGTAGCAGGGTTAGTCTTACTAAGGTAAAATGTTAGTCTTACAAAGGTAAATCCCGTTGCGGATAGGATTTTTCGTCTACCAATACGCAAAACTCTGCGTGTTAGATTTTTATTACGCTTTTCTAGATAGCTATTTTTAGCCCTGACGTCACCCTCTATGGTAACGGAATTTTATAAACGATCTTTTGTTTCGTGGCGACGTCTTGCGCAGCCCATCGATCGAGTTTATTGCTAGTGAGGGTAAAAGCAGGTGTTTGACCTTTATTATAAATGGATGAAAATGGCCTCGACATTGTTCCGGTTGCAGCCTGTACAGCGACACTAAGAACTGGCTAGATGACGCCATAATCTAGTCTGCATATGGTATATATCTCTAAAGAGCTTCGTTGTGTTGAATAAAACTGTCTATATTCATTGTGCAGCCTGGTACATCAAAAGAATAGCTGCCTCCGACAATTACAAAACGTCACCTCTCACCACCCTATATTCTCAATACCTACACGCCAACACAACACAAAAACCAACATCAACACCACCCCTCATTAGTCATCTTCCTCTATAAAATGTATCACTTTTTTATATTTTCCTCTTTATTCTATAGCGGGCAGGAAAAAGGAAATTCACTTAGTGCTTGCTTATAAAAATTCCTTCTTCTCATGTCAAGCAGCAACATAGTTGCATGAATGTTTTGGAACAAATCGGTTGTTATATTCATGTAAAAAAGGTAAAAGCACAACTTCTTCCAATAAAAAATATTAAAGCTACGTCTAAATCAGCTTGTTGTTTGTAACAAGACTACAACACATCCACATAGATAACAACGTTTTGATGAGCTCACTTTTGGACAGTGTACCTATACCTAAACTTTCATGAAATACACAAAAATCTCCTGTTATTGCTTAAGAATACACTACCTCCACAATAATTGGTCAATCTACACAAGTCTGCGGTATGGCCTCTTTAACAGCGACAGTGAAAAATCAATACATAATCGCTCCTGTAAAGATTTTGTTTTTGCCGTGTGAAGTTATGCGCGCATGCGCATCCGCCCTCGGTGTATATTCACCGTCGAGATGGCCCTAAATATTATAGAAATAATGGCTTAACAAAACTATTTAAAAAACTACAGATAACCAATAGTGATTTTACACTGTGAAAAGGACTATCAAACCAAAAAAGCTAACACCAATTAGTTGTAATTCTCATCAATACCTACACACAAACCACCAGAAAAACACACTTTTTTTGGAGGTTCTCACTACACAACAAACGCGTGGCGGGAAAAATATACTAACGGTCTCAATAAACATCACAATAAGCTAGTCTTTTAGCTGTGCTCACCCAACAACGGAAATTCCCTGTCCTATTTTTACATCACAAGACAGGCCCACACCGCCAATGTCCCCACTTCATAATAATATAATACAATTTTATATATAAACACTTATTGCGCATCTGTACTTATAAATTTTCTCACTTTGCGTACATTTGTATCCTCTTCACTTACAATACCAGCACACAAAATAATTTTTTTCTTCACATCGACAACGCGTCAACTATCGATTAGTCTTTTGATTAATCAACCCTCTGTTAGCGCTCAACAAGTCTGGACACGTTTCAAAAACCAGATTAAACTAGTTTTCCTTGATATAAATAGACACTAGGGAGACCAACGCCCAGACACTCACGTTCACAACGCACTGAAGATAACTACCCCAGCCACTGTTCCCACAAACTGGATCTACATGCGTAGAAGTGATGAAATGCTTAAACCGTTGGATAGTGGGCTGAAGGCCGCGTCTGTAAGTTTTTACCGAGTCCAGCCTTTACTACACGTGCGAAAATACTTTGGTGAATCATATCTAAAGTTTCCTACCAAACCCGGCATTACGTTTACTCGCCCTGAGTTTGAACATTTGTTGGCTTTACAGGGCGAAATCCTCGCCGAATTTGACCGACTACAGGGACCAAGCACAGATACCTGTCCTACTACTTGTACCAGTAACACGTTTGACCACTACATCAACTGCAGTTGTTATCAACCAATATCCCCAGAACCGAGCTGGTGTTCTAACACCAACCCTTGTCCCCTACAGCAACCACAGACAAGCACCCGGACGATGTCTTTAATCTATCACCGAAGAAGCAGAGACCTACAAAGCGGCTGAGACTAGCGCTTTAGCTTGATATTTCGTCTTCTTTTAAAAGACAGATCATTAAATATATTTATTACTGACACAGGGTATTTTGTATTAAATACACATATGCCTTAGTCCTCGAAATACTACACATGAGAGACAGAGGGGTGGAGTGGAACACATTCAAATAATAACACTAGCAATGTTATCAACTCTGTCTAATGTATTCAAATAATTATCACCACAAAATCACAACAATATATGTAGTTAGCGAAGTGTAACACATTGATGAAAATCTCAGATAACCGAATGCCTTATCTTCTCACAACTAAATATCCTCTTGCATTCGACAATACGAGTCGGCCATCATCACACCAAAAAACCTCCTCGCTCTCTTTCCTCTCTCTTCTTCACTGCCCAATCCGAACGCCCCTTGCGTTCACCCCTGACCTGCTGACCTCGCAGTTTTGTGTTGTTAAGTTAAGTGTATGAGAACACCTCAAACACCCGACTGACATTATGTACCCGCCCCCAGCGGAGCACCGCCAGTCCAAAGCTGTGTTAATCACACTGTGACAATTACAATTAAGAAATCGTTGTTATCTATGATGTATAAATATTGTATGTATAACTAGCGTATTTATATTGTCTATCTGGTCTAATATATATATATATATATATATATATATATATATATATATATATATATATATATATATATATATATATATATATATATATATATATATATATATATATATATATATATATATATATATTGTTAAGTCATGATTTATTAATGGGAGTTAGGTGTTAAAGATTTGTATGTATGGGTCGGATTTTTTTACACACGTTAGTTAGCACACTTTGGTGATGAGATGATTTTTTTAGTTGGGGGCGTTATGCTCGGTAATTTTTGAACATAGCTCAACTGAGTAGTTGTTAGTTTGTTTTTAAAAATAAGATAAAGAAAGTTTTCGAATGTTCTTAGTGATAGTTTGGGGAAAGAGATGGTTGAGCTGAGCTGAGTTCTCACGCGGTTAGTTCGCGCATGAGTAATTTTTACTGCGCTGTTTTGAGAGGCAGTAATCTCGTGACAGTACATTCCTGGCAGGGCTTCGAGATGGTTGTTCCATCTCGCTAGTGTGTCCAGAAGTTATTATCGAGGGGAATATATTTTTGAAAGTGAAGGGAAGAGTTTCCTTCCAAGATCGATTCTTTTGAGGCCATGGATTGTACCGGCCATTATTATTACGATTTATGTTTCTTATGATGGATTTTCCCCTGTGATTGGAATGGATATATTATGCTCAGAGTTTCTATGTGCAACCTTTTGATGAATAGTTATTGCATGGATTTACTGTTATAATACTGTGTAGATAGCTGCTGTAAACTGCGATATATGCAGTCCTTTTGAGGGATATTTTTGTTGCCGTAATACTATGAAATGTGAGCTGCGGGGTTCTGCAGCCTATGTACTTTGGATTTTGTACCTGTAACTGAGCTGTACGGATTTACTTACCTTATGCCTGATGATCTACTATGGGCTGTTATCTATGATTATATCCCTTTGGATTTATGCACGCTGTTATGGACTTATTTACATGTCGCTCCATGATTTGCTATGAAGTGTCGTCCTATGATGTCTACGTGATTGGGGTGTAAATAAACAGTGTATAAATTTATAGTGGTTCCACTACTTCCTGAACCATCGTTACTGTGTGTGTGTGAGTGCAGAATTGATATTACACCCTTAACGAACTTTGACATTCGCGTAAGTACATATGTACTTGTTTGCCCACTTGTCGGCCACCTGTAAGCCCGACCACGGCTGATTGTTATTGTCAGCAGATTATTTTGTCTTCTTGCCACCGTCATTGATCTGACGCATATCCCGCCACTGACATCTACCTAAGGATTTATATCTTCACATAAAGTGTTGGCCTGTGTGGCCTACTGAAGAAGGTGTTAAAGCAAATAAACTTTAACATATATGTTGTATAAAAAGACAACACAACACAATGCCGAATCATACATAATACAAGCACACAAAAACCCACACCCACCAGTTACAACCATGCGTCATCACCCCCACCAGCCAAAAACCAATACACTCTCCGTTAAAAACCCCACCGACCATGATCATTAACCAGCTTCCGCTATAAAATTTATCGATTTTTTATATTTTCCTCTTTATCTCAATATTGCAGGTTTTTATCGATTTTTATGCACCAACACACTACCAGCACAATACAACAAACACTCCGCTCATTAGGCATATTTCTCTATAAAACTCATATATAAGCGAATTTATCGATTTTTTATATTTTCATCTTTATCTCAATACAAGGGCAATAAACACCAAAGTCAATACCTGTAATATATATATATAAACACACAACACACCAGACAAAATAAACAAACACACCAACACACTACCAGCACAATACAACAATACACAAAAATACCTACACAAACACGCACACCCACCCGCTTCACCCCAACACACACATGCGTCGTCACCCCCGCCAGCACAAAAAGGCTCCACTCGCTTCAAAAACCCCCTTAGTAACCTACGCGCCATTATCGATTTTTCTATTTTCCTCTTTAACTCAAGTATTCTTTTAAAAGAGTTCATTAAATATATACTTCTATTTATAAACCTTTGTTATCTATGTTGTATAAATAAATGTTTGTAAAATATATAGTATAACTGTTGTATAAATAAACAACACAACACACTACCAGCTTCACCCCAACACACACATGCGTCGTCACCCCCGCCAACACAAAAAGGCTCCACTCGCTTCAAAAACCCCCTTAGTAACCTACGCGCCAGTAATCCGAAACGACTGTGCTCGGACTCTGAGAACTCCTAGCCGTATGGCAGGCACGACCGTAGTAGTGAGGTTAGATGTCATCCTACATCAACCATAGATAATCAACCCGGCTGCTAACGCGGTGTTTCTCTTTGTCAATAAATATATAACATGTATCTAGTGTTTTTTCTTTTATATGAATATGTATATATTGTATAAGTATTGTCTACCTGTTTGTAAAATATATATTGTAATATATGTTGTAACACCTGTTTGTAAAATACATTGTCTACATGTTGTATAAACAACACAACAACAGCACACAACACACTTATCTCCCCTTAGTTACCTACACGCCCGCCATTATCGAGCGCAGTATTTCCATATATAAAAAGTCAGCGCATCCTGCACAATCGACCTGAATATTTTATTATATAAAAGTCATGCGCATCCTGCACAATCGATCGGAGTATTTCCTTATATAAAAGTCACGCGCATCCTGCACAATGTTCGTCTTAGCGTGCATGACATACTACTCAAAACCAGGTGTGAATTTGGAAGTAGCAACCAAGATGGAGTGGGTTCTGTTCCCAGCGCAGAAAAAACAATCACGGCAGCTGATCTCTTGCATGAAACCTGCACCAAACATTTACATGCTCTTCCAGTAGTACTATTCGTTGTCACCTCAGAGACCTCGGGACCTACATGGAGCAAATGAAAAATGTTGTCTCCTAAAGCAGCGAATTTACAGGTTACGCACAATGCATTGATGAAGGTACACAGACCTTCCTTTTTTACTACACTGTTAAAACAAAGAAACGCATAGCTACTGAAGGCACACACATAGCCATAATTTTGACATTCAATAACTTTTTTAATTTTATGAGTTAATTTTTCAAATTTCACACCAGAATACCTTAGGGTTCAACCAAACAATTGACAGTTGTTTTGCATCTGGGTCACGAGAGTTTTGTGGCGTACGGGCTTTCCCGTTAGTATTGTGTGTGGATACCTCTTGCATCGATCAGCGACTGGCATCTCCTGGGCATGGATGCGATCAGACGTCTGATGTGGGCCTGTGGGATGGCTGCCCACTCTTCCTAGAGTGCCTGGAACAGATCACGACGATTGGCTGGAGCAACGTCTCGGCGACAAACACGTCTATGCAGCTCATCCAACAGGTGCTCAATCGGACTCATGTCTGGAGACAGAGATGGCCAGGGAAGGGTGAGAATGTTGTTGGCAGTCAGGAACTGCGTGATCAACCGTGCACAATGGGGTCTGGAGTTGTCCTGTTGAAATACAGACCTTTGGGCAGCCAAATGTGGAAGGACATGGGGTCGAAGAATTTCATTGACGTATCGTTGCGCATTCAAGCCTCCTTCAATGTGCACCAATTGACTCCTTCCGTTGTAACTGATCATTCCCCACACCATTGCACCTCCTCCACCGTGCGGCGGAGCTTCGTCAACGCAATTTTGGGCAAAACGTTCATTTCGCCTACGGTAGACCCTACGCCATCTATCATGACGCTGCAACAAAAAAAAAGATTCGTCACTAAACCAGACACGTCTCCATTGATTGTCAGCTGCCCAGGGACGATGCTGGTTGGCCCAAAGAAGTCGATTTTGGCGATGGCGGCGCGTAAGGACAGGTCCTCGGTGAGGTCGTTGATAAAGTCTCTCTTAGTTGATAACTCCATTTTCTTTGCTCATCATCAGTTGATAAATATAAGCTCACTAGAACATCACCAGAGCTACATGCTGTGTTGTTGTGTTGCTTGTGGTTTGAATATGGAATGTCAACTCGACCTACGCAGTGGTGTGTAGACATAGATTGAGAGTCTAATATGCGAATGATAAGAAGAGTTCGTGGTGTTGACAAATGGTCTTTTTCTCACACTCGTGTATGGCTGGAAGTCATCGACACCAACGACTGTGTACCTTTGCTACAGTTTAATTGGACGTACACACTCGACAGCACGAATAGTGACAAATCACAGGTTGGCATAATACATCATGGTACAGTGGATAAATGGTCTTGCAATGATACATGGGCACTCATGTAGAATAATAGCATAATGGACTGTCAGTAGACAAGCACTCAGTATTGCCCATATATATATATATATATCATCTGAGTTTACTGACAAAGCACGTCAGATTATAAACAACATTCAAGATGGCTTCTAGACCTAATCTCGTCTAGCGAAGATTCCTTGAAATAATATTCAGCACATATTTTTCATATAATCATATTGAACCGCTAGTACTGGGTTCTCATGTGTAGCAGTGATCTCTGGACTCATCAAGCGATAATACGGGGTATCCCTTTCTCTTCTTGAAAGTCACAAAATATTTGGATACAAGATGGCTTCTCTCGTGAGCTGTCACTCACGTTTGGATACAGATAATGAATCTGTATTAAAGTTAGTCATTCATTAAATGTTCTCATAGCTCTGTAGATTCTATCATGATACAATTGACTTCATCATACAAGATATAGTGCTGCTAGGAATGAATGTCATCTTCATCTAGTTAAATATATTCTCTCAGACGTACAAATCGTGCCTATCGAAAAAAACGGTGGCTTCGTAAGAGAGTTCATAAGGAGAATCTTTTGTTACCTTGGTATCAGAAATATGATTCTGCCATTCCTTGGCAATAAGAATAAACACTGGGGTAAAGCATACACGATAGGTCTAGACGACTATCACTTTCCCCATAAAGACTGAGATCACTTTTTCCGGCGACAAGCCGCTACACAAAAATCACAGCCCCCATCAGGACGAAGCCAAATCACACCTCTCTAGCGACACATCCGCCGAACAGCCCTTTGACCTTTCTAACGACAAAAGACCATATAGTTCGACTTAGATATGTAAAGATATACAGATATAAGACAGACTCGTCCTACCCAGACAAACAATACACATAAATTCAGGCCATAGATACACTGAAGCAAGAACAACCTATTTCTACCCAAACAAAGAATAAATCGCAGTAAAACTGGATTCATCCGCGGAGTTCGATCGAAGTGACGACACTCCTTTCAAGGGAAGTAACTCAATAATGACTTTTCCTTAAGCACTAAAAAGTATCTATTTTGTTTACAAAATATTTGCGAACATAACAAGCATACAAATGTATTATATTGTAAGATATCAAAGACTGCACGTAACAGTCTTACCACACCTCCCGGGAAAAAAAAAAATGGAACTTTTTTTTTTTTGAAATACATCTAGGAGCAACGTACAATAGGCTCACAACGCATGAATAATGCGCAGATGAAAATATCAGGAATAAATATAACGCCTAATATGAGGCTAAGTCGACTTATGGAGCGACTGGTGAGAATGTATCTCATAAACTGAGAGAAATTATTTCTCTACAAGTAAATTTTTTCCAGGAAGGTGTCATCAAAGTATAATACAATTCTGGCAATTACACAATGCCTAAAAAATTTCATACCATAATTTCGTATTAGATATCTTAAATTTATGATTTATGAAGAAAAATCATCAAAGCACAGCGGTGAATAAACATCAATGAACCGCTAAGTAGTGATACAATCATATATTATTAAATTACAAATGTGTATCTATCTTGATATAGAAAGGAACTATTATAAACTAGACATATCAAGAAGTCTAAGACCTAATAGTTATGTGGAATCATGTGGGCATCTTGACAGAATGTCTGCCATCACATTATCTGATCCACGAATAGCTCGCACAGAGAAATGAAAAGGTTGAAGAGCAATTGCATATCGAGTAGACCTCGAGCTCTTCAAATTCTTACTCTGTATAGCAGTAAGAGCTTTTTGGTCGGTTTCTACTATGAAATGTGCGCCTAGAAGGAATCTCTGTAGTTTGAGGATCGACCAAACCATAGCTAATAGCTCACGGTCTAAAACCGAATAATTCCTTTCTGCCGCATTAAGTTTTCTGGAAATATACATTACAGGATGCAGAGTTCCAGAGTACTCTTGCATTAGTGCCGCTCCAATCCCAGTGGATGAAGCATCACTACGAAGAACAAATGTCTTATCTTTAGTAGGTAACACTAAAATAGGTGGTGTTGAAAACAATGTTTTAATCTTATCCAAAGAGCATTGGCATTCCTGAGACCAGTGGACCATATTAGGCGAACCTTTCTTTAAAAGTGTAGAAAGAGGTGCCATGATAGAGGATAGATTCTGAATGAATCTGCCATAAAATTGAATAAGACCTAACAGACTTCTCACCTGTTTTTTAGTCTTAGGGATAGAGATGTTAAGTATCTTACTTGTATTATGGTCCTCTGTCTTTAGGAAACCATGACCAACTCGGTGGCCTAGGAAAGAAATTTCGCTAAAACCAATATAGGCTTTAGAGGGTTTCGCTGTCAGGTTGTGCTCGCGCAAAGTAGACAGCAATTCATCTAACCCTGAATAGTGATCTTCCCAAGTATCGCTGAAAAGACAGATGTCGTCTAGATATGCAATGACATCTGACCGATAAGATAGGATTCGGCGCATCATGCGTACGAATGTAGCTGGTGCGTTTATAAGACCGAAAGGCATAAAATTCCATTGGAACAAACCTCTAGGTGTTGAAAAAGCCGTGAGAGGTTTGGCGCGTTCAGATAAAGGAACTTGCCAATATCCTTTAGACAAATCAAGTTTAGTGAAAAAATGAGATTTGGAGAGTCGAGTAAGTAGCTCTTCCAGTAAAGGCATAGGTTCGGCATCGAACTTCGTTACTTGATTCAATTTGCGATAGTCGACGCAAAGACGTATGTTATTGTCTTTTTTCCGAACAATAACCATCGGCGAAGAATATGCAGAGGTGGATGGTTCGATTATTTTCAAATCTATCATCTCATCCAACTCTTTCTCGACTTGTGCTTGAAAATGTATAGGTATAGGATAAGGTCTAACCCTAATAGGAGTATGGTCAGTTAGAACAATGTCATGTTCAATGACATGAGTTTGTCCAGGGATGTCAGTGAGTACATCCTGAAATGTTTGCAACATAGTTGAAACTTGTCGCTGTTCTCCTAGAGACAAATCAGGAGAGACAGTAACGTTCTTCCATGATTCACTAGAATGAAGTGGGATCATTGGAAGAGGAAGATTTACATCTGAAAAACTCGTTTCCTCATCCTGTATCACGGACAGTGATGAGTAATGACCATGTTGTACTGGAGAATTGTCCGTTGCTTGGAAAATGGGTTGCAAATAATCCGGACGTTCATGGAATTCAGTAAGCATATTGATGTGGAAGGTTTTATGCTTCCCATCAATATCGACAATATAGTCGACATCGGAAATTTTCGATATTATATCGTACGGACCTTTCCAAGAAATAAGTAGTCTGTTTTCCCTACAAGGTAGTAATACAAATGCTTTGTCCCCAGGACAAAGTTGTCGTAAGCATCTCTTCTTATTGGCAAATTGCCTTGCCTTCTGTTTCGCAAATTCAGAAGAAGAAGTTGCTAATTTGCATGCTTCGATAATCTTTTGTCTCAACGCGATGACATATTCGTAGGATGACTTTGTGTCATCGTCAATATTGTCAGCTGTTATGAGATCATGAAGCAACGACATAGGGCCACGCGGACGCGCGCCAAAGACGAGTTCAAAGGGGGAAAATCCTGTATGTTCATTGGGGACCTCTCTGTAAGCGAAGAGGGCCGCAGGTAAAACTCTGTCCCAGTCTTGAGGATGATCCTCAGTTATCTTCCCTAGTAAGTTTTTAAGTGTTCTATTAAGGCGTTCGACCATCCCATTTGACATTGGATGATAGATACTACTTAAAGATCTATCTATCTGCAGAGTAGACATTACTTGAGACATGGTATCTGATATTAGTTGGGTGCCATGGTCTGACAATATCTCTCCGGGGAACCCCAGACGAGAAAATATAAGCCAAAGAGCATCTGCAATATCAGCAGTAGGAATGCTCTTCAGAGGAATAGCCTCTGGCCAACGTGTGCACATATCAACACACGTCAAGATAAACTGATGTCCTCTGGCAGACTTGATCTTAAATGGACCAATAATGTCTATGGCCATTTTTTGAAACGGCCGAATAGGAATGTCCGCCGCCTGAATGGGTGCAGCATGCCGTGGACCTTTGGATTTAACTTCCTGACATACTTTACAAGATCGACAATAAATCCGTATGTCCTTGTTTACCAATGGCCAAAAGAAAGCCGCAAGGACTCTTGACTTAGTACGGGAAAAACCCATGTGTCCAGCACACTGAGAGTCGTGAGCGTGCTGCAAAATTTTAACTCTCAAATTCTTGGGAACCAGGATTTGAGAATGACTTGACGTAATGGAGTCTTGAACCATACGTACAAGTACGCCATTCTTCTTTGTAATCCACGATTTACGACTTGTGTCTTTATTCGGATCACCTTTAGTTGCAAGAATGAAGAATTTCTTCAGAGTGGGATCATCTTCTTGCTGTTTTATAAACGAGTCACGAGAAATTACCAAGGGATCATCTTGGTTATGCACTTCATTATCTTCAGTAGATGAAGTTTGAGGCATATTAAGAGCCTGAGCTCTAGTGACTACAGCGTTAGCAATCTGCATGTTTTGCCTTTCCCACGCGGAAATTTGTTGCGGAGTGCATTCTTTGACTCCATGAATGCGACCGATGATGAGGTCAGCGATCGGATTCGGAAGAAGACATGCGTGTACATCTCCTGTAAAGAAAGGAGTAGCAATCCTAATGATAGCAGTAGAGTATTTCTCTAATGTGCCGCCAAATGTTACACATTTGACTACTTGTCCAGTGGCACGGGAAGGATCTACGAGTGACTGCCTAACACCAATTGTGGTGCATCCAGAATCAAATAGCACGGAGACTGGATTGTTATTTACTAAACCCTTATGTAAGACAAGAGAACCTCTTCCATCATGCGCGACTGATGCAGGAAGAGCAGGAAGAGGATGGCCGCAGCTTAAAGTAGACACTGTGGTTGGCTCAAATAATGTTTTGCATTGGGGGCACTGAGATGCTCTCCCAAAATCAAAAGCGGCACATGCCATATTATTAGCGTCATTATTGTCTTTACTTTGTTTATAGGCTTCATGGGACTCTTGTTGTGCAGAGTTTGCCTGAAAATGTGGTTTATGTCTTCTGTTTTGAGATCTACCTCGGTTATTATTACCTCTGTAGTTATTGTTACCTCTATTGTAACCCCTATTTGGGTTTGAGTCATAGTTCTCTTGGTTACCATTATCATATTCATTATAATGAGTATCTCTGTAATTGCGATCTTGTTGACTCCAAGACGGATACCTCGGATAGTTTCTATAATTACTTCCTCTATGGAAATTACTATAATTGTGACCACCCCTGTGTCGAGAGCTATCAGCTCGTCTCCAGTTCTTTGAAGAAGAACCCTGAAATGATTGGTTACCTTGGTTTTGATAACTATTATGGTTACCTTTTTTATCAAATCTGTTTTGAGGTCCCTGAAATCTGTGTGAATAATTGGGATTGTATGGTGTTGCTGAAGCAACTGGCATACTCTCCTTAATCTTAGTGTTGCCAAAAGTCACGTCGGGGTGTGCAGTGACATATTGGGAACAATATTCTTCCATTTCCTTTAGAGATTTGGGTTTACGCTCATGTATAAATTCAAGGAATGGTTTGTTAACACATGACATAATCTTATCTCTGAGCAACAAATCCATAAGTCCTTCATACGTTTTTTCTGTTTTGGAAAGCTCAATCCAACGATCAACTGTGAGACGTGCCTTTGCAATGAATTCTGAGAATTCTACACCTGTCTCAGGCACCATCGTCTTAAACAAAAGGCGATAGCCTTCCTCACTTAGCTGGTATTTTTTTTATCAAAGCCGCCCTAATGACATCATAATTATCCTTATCTGCTTCTCCTACAAGGCATAACCTAGTCAGAGATTCACCTTTCAAGTTTTCTGCTAATTGGTTAGCATATTGTGATTTATCCACATTATGTGTACGACAAGAACGTTCAAATCTATCCAGCCAGAATGTAATATCGTCACTGGACTGATTGAACGGTGGAACCTTAACCTTGTAAGTAGAAGGTTTACCATTACCACTAGATGCCTGATTAACATTACTCATACTTGTCAATCTCAATTTCTCTAACTCAAATTCATGTTCTCTTATTGCTTTTTTTTCTTCAGCTTCTCTGTCTAATCTTTTTAGTTCAGCTTCCCTGTCTAATCTTTTTTGTTCAGCTTCACTGTCTAATCTTTTTTGTTCAGCAGCAGCTTCTCTTTCTAATTTTTTTTTTGTTCAGCTTCAAATCTCCTTTCCTCCACCTGCATCTGCAATTTCTTTAGTTCAGCAGCAGCATCAGCTTCTTTTTCTAATCTTTTCTCTTCAGCCAGAGCTTTTCTCTCTTCTGCAGCAGCTTTTTTCTCTTCAGCAGCAGCAGCAGCTTTTCTCTCTTCAGCAGCAGCTTTTCTCTCTTCAGCAGCAGCAGCAGCTTTTTTCTCTTCTGCAGCTAATGCTTTGTCATATTGAGCAACTGCCCATTCTTCTAATTGTTGACCAGTCTTATCAAGGGCTTTCCCTTGTATAATGAAGTATTCTAATGTAGACATGATGTCTAACAATAATACTAATCACCTGAAATAATAATAATACCACAAGTTCTTAATGACTTGATTAATCAGCACACTATCCCAATATCTGTGGGTCACAAGCCTTAATAAGGTCTTGTATAACAGTAATAATAATCAAGTACTGGTTTATACCATAATCCAAGTGCAGTGCACAAGCAATAGTGTCTTATGAAATATACCTATATAAAACATATGTCAACCAACAAAATACATAAAGTACAAATAAGACTGACAATACGAAAACGTTTGCAGAAATCAAATAAATCAAATAGGGAAATCAATGAAAATAATCACTGAATCTGCAAGGAATAACAACACAAATGACGTCACAGTATATGAATATAAATTGTGAATAGAACTGAAAGATAGAAAAGGGTAGACCAACAAACTACAAACAATTCAAAACAAAACTAAAGAACAAAGAAATATTACAAAAATAACAATAATTACAGTCTTCACAGCTAACACAAATAGCAACCAGTTGTTGCAAGCAAATTTCCAATTAAGGAAATTGCACCTAAAGAAAACGCCCACAACGGACCCTCTATCACGTGGGATATTCTGTTGTGAGGACACCGCCCAACCTAAACACAACCCGCTGACATATAAACTAACATACTATATAAACAAATAACATGTAAACATAAATATATAAATTATGTGTATGATAGTATGTGTTGCAAAATAGGCTCAGTTTTACAGTAATGGCAAAGTTATTCTTATGAAAATAAATAAACTGCCACTTTATTGAATTACAAATTCTGGCCTTAAATATTAAAGTTCATATATAGAAAACAAGAAGATCCATCGATGAAAATAGGACTTCTTAGTTCAATAATACTGTCTTCCTGTTAATATTGACAAGAATTGATCCAACTGTTCTGTGAAACTCTGTAATGTCTAATGTAAAAATGTCAACAACGCTGACCTACATACTGCATTCACTTGACAGGTCACGTGACGAAGTGTTGACATAGAGCAAACTAATACTGCAAGTGTGTCGTATCAGCCACAGGAAACGGTCTGGTATCGGTAGTCTGTTGACTTCTCAGCTTCTGCGAGGTCAAACCCAGAAAGCTGGTCCACCAGTTGATAAAGTCTCTCTTAGTTGATAACTCTATTTTCTTTGCTCATCATCAGTTGATAAATATAAGCTCACTAGAACATCACCAGAGCTACATGCTGTGTTGTTGTGTTGCTTGTGGTTTGAATATGGAATGTCAACTCGACCTACGCAGTGGTGTGTAGACATAGATTGAGAGTCTAATATGCGAATGATAAGAAGAGTTCGTGGTGTTGACAAATGGTCTTTTTCTCACACTCATGTATGGCTGGAAGTCATCGACACCAACGACTGTGTACCTTTGCTACAGTTTAATTGGACGTACACACTCGACAGCACGAATAGTGACAAATCACAGGTTGGCATAATACATCATGGTACAGTGGATAAATGGTCTTGCAATGATACATGGGCACTCATGTAGAATAATAGCATAATGGACTGTCAGTAGACAAGCACTCAGTATTGCCCATATATATATATATATCATCTGAGTTTACTGACAAAGCACGTCAGATTATAAACAACATTCAAGATGGCTTCTAGACCTAATCTCGTCTAGCGAAGATTCCTTGAAATAATATTCAGCACATATTTTTTCATATAATCATATTGAACCGCTAGTACTGGGTTCTCATGTGTAGCAGTGATCTCTGGACTCATCAAGCGATAATACGGGGTATCCCTTTCTCTTCTTGAAAGTCACAAAATATTTGGATACAAGATGGCTTCTCTCCTGAGCTGTCACTCACGTTTGGATACAGATAATGAATCTGTATTAAAGTTAGTCATTCATTAAATGTTCTCATAGCTCTGTAGATTCTATCATGATACAATTGACTTCATCATACAAGATATAGTGCTGCTAGGAATGAATGTCATCTTCATCTAGTTAAATATATTCTCTCAGACGTACAAATCGTGCCTATCGAAAAACGGTGGCTTCGTAAGAGAGTTCATAAGGAGAATCTTTTGTTACCTTGGCATCAGAAATATGATTCTGCCATTCCTTGGCAATAAGAATAAACACTGGGGTAAAGCATACACGATAGGTCTAGACGACTATCACTTTCCCCATAAAGACTGAGATCACTTTTTCCGGCGACAAGCCGCTACACAAAAATCACAGCCCCCATCAGGACGAAGCCAAATCACACCTCTCTAGCGACACATCCGCCGAACAGCCCTTTGACCTTTCTAACGACAAAAGACCATATAGTTCGACTTAGATATGTAAAGATATACAGATATAAGACAGACTCGTCCTACTCAGACAAACAATACACATAAATTCAGGCCATAGATACACTGAAGCAAGAACAACCTATTTCTACCAAAACAAAGAATAAATCGCAGTAAAACTGGATTCATCCGCGGAGTTCGATCGAAGTGACGACACTCCTTTCAAGGGAAGTAACTCAATAATGACTTTTCCTTAAGCACTAAAAAGTATCTATTTTGTTTACAAAATATTTGCGAACATAACAAGCATACAAATGTATTATATTGTAAGATATCAAAGACTGCACGTAACAGTCTTTGTGCCCAAAGTCCAGCGTCATGCAGTCTATTCCGGACAGTTTTATCAGACACATGACGTCCTGCACGCAATGACTGGGCAGTTGAGGAAGCTGTTGTTAACCTGTCTCTGAGGTGACGAAGCCGAATAAAGCGATCCTCCGCTGCTGTTGTCACTCTGGGTCGTCCACTGCGATGCTGGTCTTCAACTGAGCCAGTGGCTTGGAACCGGTGCCAAAGCCGACTGATGGTACTCTGATGCACGTTTAGATGCCAGGCAACCTGACTTTGACTTTCGCCTGCATGTAGTCGGCCAATAGCAATGTTCCTTAAATTTATCGATAGAGACGCCATAAATGTCTGCTTGAAAATGAACTGAATGTATTTTGTGTAGCGTTATCCTTTTATAGGGTTTCATTTGCGTAGTCAGTGAATAGTGTTCACCCCAAATTTTGTTGCTTTCACGTGCGCGCAACATGAGCTGTGGTCAAAAATTTCGTCATAAACACTATTGACCACTGCGTTGTAACGATTACAAACACGAACGCAATTCAGGTCAACACATGCATTTGACACTATAAAGAACATTTGAGTCTGGTTTTTATATACCCTAGCACCAAATTTTACTTACAAACTCATAAAAACGCGCCCTCGGATAGTTATGCGTTTCTTTTTTTGAACAGTATAGTTTTTTGTGAACATGCAGATGAGAAGAAGACGATGGAGATGGATAGGATACACATTGAGAAAACCTGTTGATAGCAGGATGGGTTGCTCATGGACTCTGTTGGAATTATATAATGACAGCATATCATCTTTAGACGCAGGGACAAAAATCAAGTACTACAACAGTTTGAGATAAACTTGGTGGGAGTTGAGTGGGGCTGAATATGGCGTGAACATGTATAAATTATGTTGGTGACTGTTACCGTGTATTTACGGCCACCACAAATGTTATGGAGGAACGTAACAATATCTTTTCTGTGTACTGTTGTAGTCAGTCAGACCTGGGCCAAACAGCTTTGGTATGCGTGATTAGCTCACCAGGCGTTGAGGCGCTAACAGGGTGTCATGTTGACATCCGAACATCAGACATTTCTTTTATGTGAGGTACTCGAAGTTTGTGTGGTTGACAAGTGATGTGGGTGTGTAGAGATACGAATGCGTTTAGGCTCTTTGATAGATAAACAAGGCACCCACTCACTCACATGCAGTAGTCAGTAATTGTAGAAACTGCTGGAACTTTCAACCATTTATTTACGAGACACAGTGGCATCAACAGTTACAGTCAAATGGACGAGAATCAAGGACATCATATATATTGGAAATGACTGGCAAAACATCTGGCCTTATACAGCTTAAACCACTCATCTATAAGGACGTTATCGACAATGGTCTGTCCTTTAACAACTGTTCATATGTGGTAATAATTAGGAACCTCGAACATCATAAGTTTTGTATAGCTCGTAGGTATGATGCTAATAACGCTGGCTTGACAACATATTCTTTTTCTACTGTAGCTCAGGGCCCCTGACTGATCGCGTCAGGTAGTCCTTTAACAAATATAGTTCCTTAATATAGAAGTCTGTGAACTTGTTAGTAAAGTCAAGACTTCATCTGGCTTCACCCGCCAGGCACTTCTTCTTCTGCTCAAAGTTATAGGCCGTAATGACGGGCCTTATAATGGTTGATAAACAACTGTGCATTTTTTCCATAGGCATGTATTATCTTCCATGCTGAAACATACCGCCATCCTGCGGGTTTCATATCAATATACGTTCATTGTGCTTCTGTAAAGTGCTTCAACGAATAGACCTAATTGGCTACGTCAAGCACACATAATGGACTCTGGATCACAAGAACTGTGAGCGCTACTCACAGGTTCATACTAAATGTTCTGCAAACTTTGCATAATAATTAAGTTATTTTACCTTGGATAGAATTCCGAGAAATACACAAATAACACCTGTCGTCATTCTAGACGAACAGAATAACTCTGGGGAAAATCACTAACATCACAAGACTATCTTTTCCCCAGATAATGCAGAGAAGAACAACGGACATCTTCGTCCGGCAGAAACCAGCTCATCACTCCCAGACGGAAGTCTACTCGGTTCGCGCTAAAAACTAGCGCATGCGTAGACAGAACAGATTTGAGAACAGTTAACCCCCGTCCTAAGACAGATCAACCACAAAGAATAAACACAGGGAAGGTAACCCTTAATCAACCTGTGTCAGGGAGTTAACATACAGTTCTGTACCTTCGATTATCAAAAGTATTAAATAGATTTACATCTTCTGGAACCGTCAAAAATGACGGCATCAGACTACCACCCACTCTGGATTTTAAAAAAATGAAACTTTTTGGGGGGGAAATACATCAATGAGCGAGATGCAACAAGCTCATAACGAATGAATGATGCGCCGATGAAAGGATCAATAAATATAACGACATAATGTCAGACCCAATCAACGCACAATAGCGCGTCTAGTGAGAACAAAAGTTCACCTCACAAAATAAGAGATAATATTTTCTCCAAGTAAAATATATCCGGAAGGTACCATCAAATAAACATCTGGCGATGTTAACAAAATCACATACATATCAAATAATTGCAATGTTATAGTGATGCGAATGATAACATATCTTGCAAAGTGATACAAACATATAAATCTATAAACGTATCATGATATAATGACTATCATCTAATGGATGGACATAATCAAAATTTGTAAAGTTATTCTATATACATATGACAATTCAAGTGTATACTCTAACAAATAGAAGATGGCATCCACAAAGTACAAATCAATTCTGTATGTCGTAGATCATGTAAGCAGCATCTTGATTCTCAAAGCACTCCGTACCTGGTACTAGTTTGCGCTGAGAACAATATATACCTGTTACAAAAAGTAGGGGATATTTTAAGATGGTATGTATTATTTTACAAAAGAGTGGATTTCGTAATTTAATGGTTGTATGGACATATCGAGCAAGCTCTTATCCACTCTCACGTGCAATATCATGTTGACCTGGTGACTCGTGATGAGTAAGCCAATCCCAAGAACAGAGGTAGGGCCCATCCGTAAAGTTCACACATTATTCTTTTTCACAAAAATGCATGTATCTCGGGTTTGATGAACACTACTCAACACGGACAGGTATAAAAAGACTCTGCAACAGATAAAATTCTTTTCTTCGTCATGGAACGTTTGACAGAACAGCAGATATGGATAGGCATAGGCTTGTTGCAAACCGGAAGTCGGCAAGTGGATGTTGCTCGGAACCTCAATGTTTCACAGTCAGTTGTCAGCAGACTGTGGAACAGGTATCAAAATTTCCGCACAGTGGCTGATCTGCCTCGGACTGGCCGCCCAGGAGTCACTACACGCCGCCAAGATCAACTTCTTGTTACTCAGGCCCTCAGAACTCGGACTCTAAATGCTACTCAACTTCAGCAACACCTTCAACAGACCACTGGGATCCGGGTCTCAACTCAGACAGTACGAAACCGTTTGCACCAAGTGCAACTGGCCTCACGCAGACCGTTTGTAGCTTTGCCCATGTCACCACAACATAGGCGAGCAAGAATGGATTGGTGCCAACGTCATCATCGATGGACCAATCAACAGTGGGCATCAGTGATGTTTTCTGATGAGTCCCGTTTCGTTTTGGATTTTCTTGGTCGTCGAATACGTGTCTGGTGACGGCGAGGTAAGCGTTACCAGCCTCCTGAAACTGTTGCACACAACCGTTATGGAGGTGGCAGTGTTATGGTGTGGGCAGGCATCTGTATGAATGACAGGACCGACCTTCACAGATGCCAGGTCAATATCACAGGGCTCTACTACCGTAACAACATCATCGAGCCTATCGTTGTGGCATTTGCTCAACGGCACGGACCAGATTTCATCTTCCAGGATGACAATGCACGTCCTCACCGTGCTCGCGTCGTCCAAGATCACCTTCAGATGCAGCATATCCGAACGTTACCGTGGCCGCCGATATCCACCGACCAGTCTCCTATTGAGCATTTGTGGGACCTCCTGAATAGACGCGTCCAACAACGTCCAGCCGCTCCACAGACTCTTCAGCAGTTAGCCCAGGCCCTTCAGCAGGAGTGGCAGAGAATTCCTCAAGACAACATCAGAAGGCTTATTTGCAGTATGAGACGTCGTTGCAATGCATGTTTAGCGGCAAACGGGGGCCCTACACGTTTTTAGAAATATTGGAATATTTTTGTGAAAATGAAGTACCTACCCCGCCTTGGTTGCCAGTGCGACTAAAATAATGTGAGTAAAGCCATAACACTTCTTATACCGCAAATGTCTTGTTATGATGCCCAAGTTTACTTGTACGAAGGAATAAATGAACTAATTTGAAATATATTGTCTTTGGATAACTTTTAAATTCAATATCCCCTACTTTTTGTGACAGGTATAAATAACACAATTAGCAACATGCTATAATGTACTATAATTACTAATACATGTTACATGTGGCCGCATTAATTTTTTTTCGACCTTTAGATTATGTCAACTCAACCTTCTCCATTACACTAAAGATGATAATAGAGAAAGAAAACATTTAATTTACAACTCTAAGTTGACAACAAATGTGTTAATATATATAGGTATAGTGAAGAGACATATGTCTAGCAGTGTATCAGGAAAAACTAGGACACAAGACTTAAGTGGACTCATGTGGGCATCTAGACAGTATGTCTGCCATCACATTATCCAGACCACGGATAACTCGCACCGTGAAATTAAAAGGTTGAAGAGCAATAGCATATCGAGTAGATCTCGAGCTCTTCAAATTCTTACACTGAATAGCTGAAAGAGCTTTTTGGTCTGTTTCACAATGAAATGCGCACCAAGAAGGAATCTTTGTAACTTAAGGATTGACCAAACCATAGCCAACAACTCACGGTCTAAAACCGAGTAATTCCTTTCTGCCGCATTCAGTTTCCTAGAAATATACATTACAGGATGCAGAGTTCCTGAATACTCTTGCATTAGTGCCGCTCCGATCCCTGTGGATGAGGCGTCACTACGAAGAACAAAAGTCTTATCAGCAATAGGTAGTCTTAAGATAGGTGGGGATGAGAACAAATTCTTAATCTGATCCAATGAAGCTTGACATTCTTGAGACCAGCGCACCATGTTAGGAGACCCTTTCTTCAATAGGGTTGAGAGTGGTGCCATGATAGAGGATAGATTCTTAATGAATCTTCCGTAGAATTGTATTAATCCCAAAAGACTACGTACTTGTTTCTTTGTTTTAGGCACAGAGATATTTAATATCTTAGAAATGTTTTGGTCCTCTGTCTTCAATAGACCATGACCAACTCGATGACCCAGGAAAGAAATTTCGCTAAACCCAACAAAGGCTTTAGAGGGTTTTGCAGTCAAATTATGCTCGCGTAGAGTTGACAGTAATTCATTTAACCCCAAATAGTGATCTTCCCAAGTATTACTGAAAAGACAGATGTCATCTAAGTATGCAATGACATCTGAACGATATGAGAGAATTCGACGCATCATGCGTACGAAAGTAGCCGGGGCGTTCATAAGCCCGAAAGGCAAAAAATTCCACTGAAACAAACCCCTAGGTGTTGAGAAAGCAGTGAGAGGTTTGGTGTGTTCAGTTAACGGAACTTGCCAATAGCCTTTTGATAAGTCAAGCTTAGTAAAGAATCGAGATTTAGAAAGTCTAATAAGTAGATCTTCTAATAAAGGCATAGGTTCAGCATCGAACTTCGTAACTTGGTTTAATTTGCGATAATCTACGCAAAGGCGTATGTTATTGTCTTTCTTTCGAACAATAACCATGGACGAAGAGTATGCTGAGGTGGATGGTTCAATTATCTTCAATTGTATCATTTCGTCCAATTCTTTCTCGACTTGTGCTTGAAAATGAAGCGGAATAGGATAAGGCCTCAGTAAGTATAATGTCATGCTCAATGACATGTGTGTGTCCAGGAATGTCGGTAAGGACATCCTGAAATGCTTGTAGCGTAGAAGATACTTGTCGCTGTTCTTCAAAAGACAAATTAGAAGAAACAGTAACGTTTCATCCATGATTCCGTAGAAGTAAGTAGAATCATAGGAAAAGGCAGATTGACATCCGAAAAAGAAGTTTCCTCATGCTGTATAACCGACAGGGATGAGATATGACCTTGTTGGATGGAGAATCGTCCGTCGCCTGAAAAATAGGCTGCAAATAGTCTGGTTGCTCATGATATTACGTAAGCATATTTATATGGAAGGTTTTATGCCTTCCATCAATATCGACAACATAGTCGACATCGGAAATCTTCGAGACTATTGTATATGGACCTTTCCATGTAATAAGCAGTCTGTTCTCCCTAGAAGGAAGTAAAACAAACGCTTTGTCTCCAGGACAAAGTTGACGTAGGCGTCTCTTCTTATTAGCAAATAGCCTTGCCTTTTCCTTAGCAAATTCGGATGATGAAGTTGCTAGCTTGCATGCTTCAATAATTTTTTTTTCTGAGAGCAATGACATACTCATATGAAGATTGTGTGTCATTGTCGATATTATCAGCAGTTATAAGATCATGCAGCAAAGACACAGGACCGCGCGGTCGCGCGCCAAAGACAAGTTCAAAAGGAGAAAATCATGTATGTTCGTTGGGGACCTCCCTATAGGCAAAGAGAGCCGCGGGTAGGACCCTGTCCCAATCCTGAGAATGATCCTCAGTTATCTTCCCCAGTAAGTTCTTGAGTGTTCTATTAAGACGCTCAACTAACCCATTAGACATTGGGTGATAAATACTACTCAGAGATCTTTTAATGTGCAGAGTATACATTACCTGCGACATTGTCTCTGATATCAATTGTGTGCCATGGTCTGACAATATTTCCCCAGGAAAACCTAAACGAGAAAATATAAGCCAAAGAGCGTCTGCGATATCAGCAGTGGAAATGCTCTTAAGAGGAATAGCCTCTGGCCAACGCGTGCACATATCAACGCATGTAAGGATAAATTGATGTCCCCTGGCCGATTTAGTCTTAAAAGGGCCAATGATATCTATGGCCATTTTCTGAAACGGCCGTATAGGAATGTCTGCTGCCTGAATAGGCGCAGCATGCCGTGGACCTCTAGATTTTACATCTTGACATATTTTGCAAGACCGGCAATAAATTCGTATGTCTTTATTGACAAATGGCCAAGAGAAAGATCCCAGAACTCTCGACTTAGTTTGGGAAAAACCCATGTGTCCAGCACACCCAGAATCGTGTGCATGTTGAAGAATTAAGGCTCTCATCCTTTTGGGCACGAGATTTGAGAATGCATAGTCGCGGCTGAGTGTTGTACCATACGCACTAGTATACCATTCTTCATAGTGATATATGATTTGCGATTTGTATTCTGATTCGGATTACCGTTTTTAGCGAGAAGAAAGAATTTCTTTAAAGAATGGTCTTTTTCTTGTAGTTTCACAAACGAGTCATGCGAAATCTCCTAGTGATCATCTTGGCTAACTAATTCATTAACTTCAGTAGATGAAGTTTGAGGAATAAGAGCTTGTGCTCTTGTTACCACTGCATTGGCTGTTTGCATATTCCGTTCTTCCCAGGCAGCAATGTGTTGCGGGGTGCATTCCTTAACCCCGTGAATACGCCCGATTATAAGATCCGCGATATGGTTAGGTAGAAGACACGCTTGGACATCTCCCGTAAAGAAAGGAGTAGCAATGTGAATAATAGCGGTCGAGTACTTTTCAACTGTGCCACCAAATGTTACACATTTAACTATTTTCCCCGTGGCACAGGGAGGATCTATAAGAGATTGCTTAACCCCAATAGTAGTGCACCCAGAATCAAATAGTAATGAGACTGAGTTACCATCCACGAGACCTCTATGCAAGATAAGCGATCCTCTCCCGTCATGCGCAATTGCAGCAGGGAGAGCGGGCAGAGGGTGACCACAACTTAAAGTAGTTACCGTGGTCGGTTCAAATAATGTTGAGAATTGGGTGCATTTAGATGCTCTCCCAAAGTCAAAAGCTGCACAAGTGACAGCATTAGAATTTTTATTATCGTTCACTTAATTATTGGCACCATGAGACTCTTGTTGTACCGAGTTTCCCTGGTGATGTGATCTCTTTTTCTTGTATTGAGCTCTACCACGATTATTATTCCCTCTGAAATTATCATAGTTTGATCTACCTTGACCACCGCTCTGGTTCGAATCCCAGTTCCATAATCACTATTGTCATTACCCCAATGATCATAGTGTTTACCTGTTTGGTTACGATGCCCCCGCGAAGGATAGCCTTGAAAGTGTCTATAATGACTACCTCTCCGCAAATTTCCATAATTATAGGACCCGAAATAACGATGACTATCAGATCACCTCCAGTTCTTTGAAGAAGACCCATTATGTGATGGGTTACCCTGATTCTGATCATAATTACGATTGCTCTTCTTATTGAAGTTGTGTTGAACACCTTGGAATTTATTCATAAAGTTAGGGCCATATGGTGCTGCAGAAGCAACCGGCAATTCTTTTTTAACCTTAGCATTGCTAACAGTAGCATGGGGATGTGCGGTTACATACTGGCAACAGTATTCTTCCATGTCTTTTATGTCTTTAGGTTTACGCCCATGAATAAAAGCAAGGAAAGACTCATTGACCGATGAAATAACTTTATCTCGAAGTAATAAGTCCATACGGGCTTCATATGTTTTTTCTGTTTTAGACAGCTCAATCCACCGTGTGAATATAAGACGTATCTTAGTAATAAAGTCAGAGAACTCTACTCCAGTTTCTGGTGGCATTGTCTTAAAACGAAGACGATAATCTTCTTCTTTTAATTGATATCTCTTAAGTAATGTTGCCCTGACAACAGCATAATTAGTTCTATCAGTTTCCTCTACTGCCATTACAGTACTCAATGGTTCACCTGAAAGTAATTCCATCAGTTGTCCGACATATTGTTCCTTATCTACCTTATGCATTACGCATGTTAATTGGAATCTATCAAGGTAGAAGGTTATGTCATCCTTTAGAGAGTTGAAAGGAGATAATTTGACCTTATAAGTATTCTCCTTTATCTTACCCGAAGTTGCTTGAGGAGCACTCATATTCATCACCTTTAATTTTTCCAACTCCAAAGCTAATAGTTTTTCCTCATGTTCCATTTGTGCTTTCCTTTCCTTAGCAGCAGCTTGAAGTTTTCTCTCTTCAGCAGCAGCAGCAGCTTGAAGTTTTCTCTCCTCAGCAGCAGCTTGAAGTTTTATTTTCAGCTTCACTTTATTCTATCCCAATCTCCGTGGGAGACAAGTCTTTTAATCAAAAACTTGTATAATCACATTGTTTCTTTATAATAATATGATCATAAATAACCTCTATCTGAAAAGTGCATCATGTCAACAATAATAGTCCATGACCAAGTATATATATAGACTGTGTATGATGAACAAGTAGACAATAACAATACAAAGACAAGAATATATAACAACCGAAAACTTTCGCAGACGTCAAATGATAAATAAAGCTTAACTAAATCTAATGTTGTAAAAAATTACAATGATAACTGCGAAAAATCAAAACAAATCACAACACAGTTATAAACAAAAAGGGTCTATACAAATAAATGAAAGGAAGGAGCGGCGGACAGATACAAACAAAACAAATCGAAAATCAAAGAATGGGGAAAAAATAACGAAAACGACACTAACACATCTCGTCACAGCTAGGAAAAAAATGAAAAGTAGCAACACACGTCGCTCGCACTTTCCGCTGTGGGAAATATGCGCAGTCCCTATAGAAAACGCTCTCGATAAAACCTCTGTCACGTGGTATCTTCTAACGGAGTCAGCTGCCCAACCAGCCCGCTAAACACACACTAACACAACAAGTAAACAAAGAACATGTAAACAAAGAATGCATTAATAAAGTGTGTTGTAAGAACGCTCAGTTATTCACAATATAACGGTACAAAGTTTCCGAAAAAACAAACCGCCACTTATCTTAGATATAATTCTGGCCTTAGTCAACAATGGTGTCTGACAATAAACAGCAATGCGAGGAAGCTCCACCGTTGAAAACTACAGTGATGAGACTTGTCACAACAGCTGAACTTGTATGTAAACACGAGTCGTGATCGTTCACCATGAAGGTCATCGACGAGTTTCGAACTGTTGAAGGTGTGTTGCTGTTATGTGCTGAACAGTATAAATGATCTTGTCCAGTTTCCAATGTGTAGTTCATCATCAAATAATGTCCTCATTCAGTCCAATGGACAGCTTTAGACCCACTGATCTGGCCTACCACAAATGTTATGGAGGAACATAACAATATCTTTTCTGTGTACTGTTGTAGTCAGTCCGACCTGGGCCAAACAGCTTTGGTATGCGTGATTAGCTCACCAGGCGTTGAGGCGCTAACAGGGTGTCATGTTGACATCCGAACATCAGACATTTCTTGTATGTGAGGTACTCGAAGTTTGTGTGGTTGACAAGTGATGTGGGTGTGTAGAGACACGAATGCGTTTAGGCTCTTTGATAGATAAACAAGGCACCCACTCACATGCAGTAGTCAGTAATTGTAGAAACTGCTGGAACTTTCAACCATTTATTTACGAGACACAGTGACATCAACAGTTACAGTCAAATGGACGAGAATCAAGGACATCATATATATTGGAAATGACTGGCAAAACATCTGGCCTTATACAGCTTAAACCACTCATCTATAAGGACGTTATCGACAATGGTCTGTCCTTTAACAACTGTTCATATGTGGTAATAATTAGGAACCTCGAACATCATCAGTTTTGTATAGCTCGTAGGTATGATGCTAATAACGCTGGCTTGACAACATATTCTTTTTCTACTGTAGCTCAGGGCCCCTGACTGACCGCGTCAGGTAGTCCTTTAACAAATATAGTTGCTTAATATAGAAGTCTGTGAACTTGTTAGTAAAGTCAAGACTTCATCTGGCTTCACCCGCCAGGCACTTCTTCTTCTGCTCAAAGTTATAGGCCGTAATGACGGGCCTTATAATGGTTGATAAACAACTGTGCATTTTTTCCATAGGCATGTATTATCTTCCATGCTGAAACATACCGCCATCCTGCCGGTTTCATATCAATATACGTTCATTGTGCTTCTGTAAAGTACTTCAACGAATAGACCTAATTGGCTACGTCAAGCACACATAATGGACTCTGGATCACAAGAACTGTGAGCGCTACTCACAGGTTCATATTAAATGTTCTGCAAACTTTGTATAATAATTAAGTTATTTTACCTTGGACAGAATTCCGAGAAATACACAAATAACACCTGTCGTCATTTTAGACGAACAGAATAACTCTGGGGAAAATCACTAACATCACAAGACTATCTTTTCCCCAGATAATGCAGAGAAGAACAACGGACATCTTCGTCCGGCAGAAACCAGCTCATCACTCCCAGACGGAAGTCTACTCGGTTCGCGCTAAAAACTAGCGCATGCGTAGACAGAACAGATTTGAGAACAGTTAACCCCCGTCCTAAGACAGATCAACCACAAAGAATAAACACAGGGAAGATAACCCTTAATCAACCTGTGTCAGGGAGTTAACATACAGTTCTGTACCTTCGATTATCAAAAGTATTAAATAGATTTACATCTTCTGGAACCGTCAAAAATGACGGCAACAGTGACCCTGTATGTTTAGTTATTTAATATCTTTGTCAGATATTGACAAACATTTGTGGACAACACGTTTAAATTTAGAATTTAAAATTAGATAAACAAAGAAGTTCACAGAACATCCCGAGGTAGTAAAGACGGCTGTTACAGTCCACAGAATGGTACTCAGGTTTCTTTGACCTCCAGTGTTCATTCCAGGTATTGTATGATACAACGTGATGGTCAAATATCTAGGAATATTGCTTGCTATTAATATAACTGCCAGGTACAACACGACTTTTAGGAGTCTTCTCTCACGGTCAGTCAAATTTGAGGCTATAGGTTTTTCATTACCTTGTTGCTGAACTTTTACTTTTGTAGTTTTCCGGACTTTTGATGAAGATTTTAACGAGTATCCCATCCAAACTGCACACACAATCACAACAGCTTGCGACAAAAGTAGCCACGTTGTTCCAACCGTTATATCGAAGATAATTTCTAAGTAGGCGGTTTCATCATTAAAAATTACTGTAAATACTTCAAAAGAAGTATCTGCTGAGTTATTATCTGAAGACGATATCTGTCGCCTTGTCCACTCCATTTTATGTGAGACATATATTGGAATGTAGAGACCAAAATGTACGACACAGATGGTCAGTATAGCGATGACACAACGAAATCTTGTAAAAACCTGCTTAACCTTAAATGGTGATGACACGCAGAAACATCTTTCTAATGATATCATGACAGTTATCCAACATGAAACAAGATAAGTAGCGTTTATGGCCCATCCAAATATAAAGTATCCCAAAGACCATAAGTCGATAGGGCTAATGGGATATACAAGTTCGGCCAGATAACACACACAGCTTGTCACTTGTAAAAGTGTTTGCAGACAATCCGCAAGTGAGAGAGAAAACAGTCCAATACTCATGCTGTCTTTGAGACCAAGTTTGAGAAAAAAGGCAGCATTTAAGAAATTAGTAAGTACACCGACTAGTGAAACGCATCCACGCAAAATTATTGTTAGAGAAATCTGTACCAGTATCATGGCGTCATCTTCTACAACTTGCGCCCTGTTGCCAGTTTGTTCATTGGTGGTGAAGTATTCTAGTCGAGGACTCTGACTGGTACCAGCCATTTCTAGACAGCGAAATAAAAGAAACAACCTGACTTGTGAAGATTTGGATGATACACAGTTTTAACAATGCAGTGGAGTAACTTATCATCCAAATAATGTTCCACGTCGGCGACGTTAAAATAAAAATTAAAAAAAGCATGTGTAGGATTGACTTTTACTTGGCAGAGATTCCTAGCAATTTTGCAGCAAGGTTTGATGACGTAGTGGGTTCACATCTGCGGAATACGTTATTTTTGCGAATTTTCTTGTGTCTGATGTGTCATGTCTTATATCATGCCTTTAATCATCTTTCCCTGGCTATCGTTTCACTATAGCTTGAAAGATCTGATCTAAAAGTGTTACATTTCACAAAGTCCTTCCTTGATTGTACATGTTCCCGTCGACGCTTCTATCAAAAGTTTGCTGATCGAGATTGTACATTTTTTATGTGTTTGTGTGTGTGTGTGTGTGTGTGTTTTAAATTGAGACCTTCCCATTGATATTTAGAATGAGTACGCGTAGAATTATGCTTGAGTCATCTCACGAAAATTGTAAATGTTATAAAAAACGACAAGGGGCATATCTGATACTTTTGTGTGTGCACATATTACGGTACATATATGATCTTCATGAGACAAGTTCTCTGTTCCTCATTAATATAGAACCTCAAATGGCATCAAAGTGTAAACCACTACGACAGCAGTGATGGCTGTACAATATATTTATTAATTGTTTAAGAAGTCAAAGTTTTTCTTGAGAGCGCTTCAGGACTGCTATATCCGGCAGAAAGCGATCAATCACGTAATGATATTATCGTGTTTTATTTGCAGAACCGTTGTCTTAATTAATCTATCTAGATATGACTTTGCTATTAAATCTATTTTGTTTCCACGTTTGCTTTTTTCCCCTTGACATCATAGCTAATTAAATAATTTTAATACGGCTCTTTGCTCTCTCACCGTTCCATTATTTGCAAGCGTGATCCGGTGGTGTAACCTGCTCGATAAACTTTCTAATATCAATTGACCTAAACACGAACATTATGTCACTAGGTAGCGAAGATTTCCTGAAAAAATTACCGATAATTATAATATATCAATCGGCATAATGATGGATACATTTATTGCGCAAGTCTGTGTGCGTTGTAATTAAGTCAAATAGAATCGTCGTATCTCATTTACTTTTCCTTCGTTTGTTATAACATTAACACCATCTTTATCTTATTATATATAGATCAACCATGTGTTTGCCATCGGCTTATAGTTTGCCACCTTATTATTTTACACCTTTTGTGTCTATGACTCTTATTTGTGTAAGAAAAAAACAAAAACAAAAAAGCTGAATATTTCGTGGACGTTTTCCACTTTTGTCAACTCTTGTTAACGTATGCACTATCGATTTAATTCTTAAGCATAAAGGAAGGGCAGAATGTATAAACGGGCCTGGGCGACCAATTCTTAACTCTTTGATAATTAAGTTTGTTCGTTCCGTATCTTTGAGCAATGACTTGTTTCAAACCTCGTTAATTCAGCCATAACATCCATTCTGTCCGTTAACTTATAAACATCATTTACCATTGTGTTGCATAAAAACCACATCTTTTTCGTTCCCTCTTCAACAGGAGTTTGAGTATTTCGCCTTCTTTGTTCTAATGTGGGACTATTTTATTCTTTCTGCTTCCACATGAAATATAACTGACCGAATGTCTCGCTAGTTTGACTAACTGTATATTAGAACAGTTTGTTTACCGCCAGTATTCCTGTATCCTTATTCTTTCTGCTTCCACATGAAATATAACTGACCGAATGTCTCGCTAGTTTGACTAACTGTATATTAGAACAGTTTGTTTACCGCCAGTATTCCTGTATCATTACTTTTTTTTTCATACCTCTCATTATTTAAATTTTAAAATGTTTCACAGGGACCCGGTAGGAGCACGACCGGATTATCCATTAGGCTAAGCAGGCTGAACCCTAGGTTCCCGGAGCTTTTGGGAGCTCGTGCACAAGTTAAAAAAATTGCATAGCTTTATGTACAAAAAGAACATGTTTAGAACTCATAGCACACAATGGCATTCAAGAACTCTTTCCAAATGTATTCATTTGTCTTCGCATCTATTCATCATCTATGACAACCAACTGCTCTGGAGATCGGTGATTTTCTGCACTCAAGAGGGTTAAAAACTATCTACGATCCACTATGAAGAATGATAAACTGAACATCTGGCACTGATGCGCATAGAATCTTCTATTCTTAGAATATCTGATTTCTTGCCAGTTCTTTAAGAAATTGTTGAAAGAAAAACAAGAAAAATTGTTGAGTAAAATGTGTTTATTGTGCTTACCTTAATCTCATAATCGGAACCTCTTCTACCCGGTAAAACAGGGTGTAGAGGTAAACCAAAGAGCACAAGGCTCCTAGGCAAAACATGTAATCAAAATGTTTGGCAAACAGGTGATTAGCCCATTGCTCGCTTACCTTAATAATAATAAAAAATAATACTAATAAACATTTAATAAAGAATAATTACTAGTAAAAGAGGTAAGCAATGCTAACAATCGAACACACGTCTATTAATAATACAAGTATATACGTACTATCACCATGCTTAGGGGTTTGGAAAAAAAAATTAAAATTATTGCCTATTATGTGAAAGGGAAAAGGGGGGGGGGGGGAGGGTTAAAAAATCAAAAGCCTAGACTCCCTTCTTGGTTTAATCCGGCCCTAGGTAGGAGTGGGCAGGACAAAACCTGTGCTCCTTTATCGACCACTGCTGAGTCAGCTGATAAACTGTTAGTCATAGTGGATTAATCGTACTTCGACCATTGTGTTTATGGCCTTTTTTTTTTTTGTCCTTTACTTTGCTAGTAAATTTGACTTATGATATTCTTAATCTTTATGATCGTATCTTGGACATTAATTCTTCAGTTGCAGCAATAGTCTTGTTCAACAGTTAAAACGCCAACAGGTAGCGGGCTGTCGGAATGGCTAAGAGGTATGGCGTCCGTCTCTAATTCTAAAGGTACCGGTTCGGTTTCCAGTACAGGTAATATGTCACCGTGGGGTTTGCCCGAGCATTATTCATGCTACTGTTAAAGTGAGATAAACAGTTGGAACAGCTCACAAGAGAAAATAATGAATGAAAATAATGGTATTGCTAATTGACAACGGTTCAGAATACCGGTTCGTGTTAACTAATAGTGAGTGATTATAGTGAGTTGTAAACAGAATGTTCGAGAACAGGAAAAAAAGGCTTGACCAATAAATTTAAGTAAAAAGATTTGGGTCAGCGAATCAGAAGAGTGGCGAGAAAAACACACCACGCGAAATGACCAGAGGTCATTAGATGACAGTGAGTCACAGCTTCAGGAAGAAGGTGTGATCGCTGTGCGGACAAGATGAACCTTCTGTGGTTATACAGATAGAGTAGATGTACCTTCTGTGGTTATACAGATAGAGTAGATATATTTAGATGTCCAGCCATCCTTAGCAAATGTTATTCTATCGGGAGATAGTAGTTGATTCTGTAGTTCACAGTTAAGGTGTATTTCTGAAAGGAGATCAGCGGTTATGCTTTATTTTTTTATGTAAGTATTGAACTGAGTTTATAATTTGCACAGAGTAGAATTTTGATTACAGGAGAGTCAAGTAGAAATACGATTTGTCAATTTATTATGAGAACTGTACGACTTTGTACCAAGAAAACGGATGGTTATAACGACTAGGTGTAAAGTAAACAAGAGGCTGAAAAACATATAAAGGAGACTAGAGAGGTTATAGAGGAACCATATTGAACAATGTTTGAAGTGTCCAGAATTGTATATGATTATCAAGAAAAATTGAGTGTAGACTTTTATAGGAGAACTTCAAATATGCTCTCTCACTTGTAAGTATCAGAAGGGTGTACATACAATTATTTATGCATGAGATGAATTTTGTTGCTAGGAGCAGTTATAGAGACCTGTCTGACCAGTTCGTCGAGGAAGATATTTAAGTAACAAATAAAGTATGGAATGCTAATAAAGAGCATTGGTATATGAGGAAATAGGAGCAGGTTTTGGGAAGACTAAGGAAGTTTACGGAGTAAGGAATAAGTTAAAGAGGAATACGGAAGTTTACGAGACATAGAATTCATGTATGAGTTAACCTGAAGTACCAAAGACCCAGTAAAAGATTATATGAATGACTTATTGTTCTTATGTTACAGTACATTATTAAGTTGTTTCAAGTTTTGAAGGATTGCCATTCAAAATGTTGCTGAATACACAACACCAATTGGCGCCGAGACCAGTCCTTCTTAGTGACAACATGGCTACATCGCATTCGGATCTACTGTATCAACAGCAACAACAACAACAACAACAACAACAGATACAACAACACCACTGGAATAGTCTTAATAAAAGACATTGTCGCATGGCAGTCAGAAATCTTATCAATCGAATCAAACAACGAAAGATATGCGACGTACAAAATGTTACAACAATTGACCAACAAACATGTTTAATAACAACAGACGATGGAATAAGGGCATATATGAAACCATTCTGTAGAAGATATGAATCAAGATATCCAAAACCCTTTGAATACTGCCGTAGTGAACGAGAGAGCAGAAGTAACAATCATAGAACAGAGGTAGAGCATACTCCATGGCGGAAACCCAATACGAGATACGCAAACAAACCATTCTGTAGAAGATATGAACCTAGATATCCAAAGCCCTTCGAATATTCCCGTAGTGAACGAGAGAGTAGACGTAACATTCACAAAATCGATGAAGAAAACACATTGTTAAAACACCGTGGACAAACCAAGAGTCCCAGATACAGAACCACACAGTAGACCGGTTATCGCAATTACTGGCGACACTGAACGTAGAAGGTCAACATAAAACTAAACTTAGTGCATTCATCACTCCGTTGGCGGAATTAAGAGAGAAGTTAGCATTTCGAGACAATCGTTTACACGATCGAGATAGCAGCACACTAGTATCGATGCATGAGAACGAACCCCACCCTTCCATAACGAGTCAAACATACTATGGCAGTCAAGGAGTATAACCGCTAGTTCCAAGTCAGCAACAACCTACACACCAGCCTTCACGTTCCAGCTGGAACAGCGAAGATGACAGGCCCTTGCAAGCAACAACATAACACACCATAGTCGGAGCCCTACAGAAGATCATACAAACATTCAAGCATTGCGACCTTCCGATGAGACACACAGCGAAAAGAATATTGTTGACAAGCCTTTAGCCCCTTATGAGTCAGAATTTGAGACAACAGAACGAGAAGAAAGCGACATCGATTGCATGGATGACACTACCAACACTGAGATACGTACAGCTGCCAAGTGCCCTTACAGCCCTTCATCAGGAGATTCGTCGCCACAAGCGAAGCTATTACGTCTACCACAAGAGCATGTACAAGAAAAGTTCAGAAGAAATCATCGCCCAGTTCACAAGCCGATTCCAGTTTTACAACATCGTCCAAATATTCCGTCGTCCTCTTTCTCCCACAAAGCGACTGTAAACACAACAGCACAATCGATACCAACTTCGTCACAGTACGACAGTCGTCTCTCTAGCAGAGAAATCACACTGTTAGAGCTTGCAAAAGAATTTTCAAAATTTATGCAGGCAGTTTAATCATCGTAAAGTACTCCACAACAAAAGTACTAATCGCAGCACTTCCCCAGCATAGTGCTTATAGGTACTTTTATCATCAAAGTACCTAGCACTAAGTCAATTTATTATTTTTTTTTACCAGTGCTTAAGTTAGTTAACTCCGCCAAGGCCGTTCCCAAGCCCAGCTGAAAAAGGAGGAGGGCGGCCTGCATGGAGGCCGTAAGGAGGCAGCCCCCCACCATGCAAAGGCACAACAGGCCAATCACCTGTTTGCTTTAAACTATGATTACGAGTAATATAAGATAGAAAACCGGACGGATTCTAAAAGCGACGAACTGGAACGGACTACGGACTACGACTTATGGAACTTGGAACACAAGAAGTATAAATGGGAAAGAAGAGGAGCTGGTGGAAGAGATGAGGAAAGCAAAACTAGAAATCCTGGCTATTACGGAAACAAAGAAAAAGGAACAAGGAGTCATGGATCTCGATGGCAACACGCTGCTATACAGTGGTGTACCCACATCTGAAAGAGCTAAAGGGGGCGTGGGTTGCATTGTGGCCAAAAACCAGAAAGATAGTATCAAGGGATGGAACTTTGTCTCGGAGCGCATTATGGTTGTAAAACTAAAAGAAGGAGAAACCATAGTCAACCTGGTCATAGTGTATGGGCCAAATGAGGATGAGAGAGCAGAGGTCAAGGAGGAATTCTTCGAGCTGCTTCAAAGGACAGAGGATGACTGCCTAGATGATATTATCATGCTCGGAGATTTCAATATATGTATTTATACCAGAGTTGGAAATGACCATGCTAGATGGGGTGGAGTTATAGGAAGATATGGAGAAGATACTCTCAATGACAATGGAAAGCGACTCCTTAGATTCTGCAGTGAGCAGAATCTGATCATTACCAACACAAAGTTCCCCCATAAGCGCATACATGCATACACTAGGTGTGAACCAACAAAGAATGAGAAGTCAGTGATCGACTATGCCATTGTTAGGAGGAGCTCATTCAAATATGTCCGGGATGCTAGAATCTGGAGGGGGCCAGAGATTGGAAGTGATCATTACCTGCTTACAATCAAAAGAACAACTGAAAGAGTTGCTCAACCTAAGAACTGCCCACCATCACGCAAGAAACCAAGTAAAAGAACGGAAGAAATGAGAATTAAGACCTACAAGCTGAGAGAGCCAGAAATTAAGACCAGATATCAGGGGCTTATTGCTACAGCGGTGAGAAATATAGAACAATCTGATGACTTGGAAACCCTGTGGCTTAAATTCAAGGACATCATAAAGACAGCTGCTGCAGAAGCATGTGGTGAAGCCCGACTTGGGAACAAGAGAAAGAGGACACCTTGGTGGACAGAGGAACTCAAAGAGAAAATAAGAGAGAAGAAATGGCATGGAAACAATACTTAGGAGCTAAAAATCAAAGCAGTACACATAGAGAAATATAGAGAATATGTGATACTCAGAACAGAAGCAAAGAACAAAGTGCTAGCAGCAAAACAGAAGTCCTGGGAAGAATTTAAAGAAAAGCTAGAAAAAGATACGCAAGAAAACCAGAAATTGTTCTATAAGACCCTAAAGAACATGAGGAAGGAAAAACAATGCCCTCTCAAAGCAGAGACTCCGACGCTTAGCTGAGCCACAGTTGGATGAGGTCCAGTGTGGATTCCGAGCAAACCGAAGTACTCAAGACCTAATCTTCACACTCAGACAGCTGAGTGAAAAGGCCCTTGAGTATAAGAGTGAGATCCATCTTTGTTTCATAGATCTGGAAAAGGCATTTGACAGGGTCCCCTGGAGCAAACTTTGGGACTGTTTGGCAAGGAAGAACATTCCAGCACCTCTGATTCATGCTATACAGAGCTTCTACAAGTCTTGCAGAAATTATGTGAGGTTAGCAAACCATAAGTCAGAAGAGTTCAGGACCACCAATGGTGTAAGACAAGGTGATATCCTGTCACCTTATCTTTTCATACTCCTCATGGACGATGTTATCAAGTCATGTAAGGAGAGAACAAGAAAGTATTCAATGGGGTACTGGAAGATGAGACATGTATGTATTTCAGAGCTGGCATTTGCTGATGATGTTGCCCTGATTGCTAAATCAGAGGCACATCTCCAATCCAACCTGCAAGTCTGGAAGGAAGAGCTGGAGAAGAGAGGGATGGTCATAAGCAGCTCTAAAACAAAACCCATGGTGATATCACGAGAAGAAAGAAGACATCAGATTAAGCTGAGAGAACAGGTCCTGGAGCAGGTCGACCACTTTAAATATCTCGGAGCTATTATAGACCGAAAGGGGGGCATCAAAGAAGAGTTGGCCACTCGAAAAGCATCAGCTGGGAGACTTTTTCAGCCCATAAATCGAGGATTCCTCAGCAAGAGAGAGGTTGGTAAGAAAACGAAGATGGCTGTATACCGCTCCACCTATGTCCCAGTCTTGACATATGGATGCGAGTCATGGGCAATGACTACAACCCGTAAAAGTCAGATCCAAACCTCAGAAATGAGGTATCTGAGGAAAGTGGTTGAAGTAACAAGAAGAGACATGGTCTGCAACCAGACGATATGCCAAGGCCTAAAATCCCACCCCCTGCATATCCAACTAGAACAGTCCCAACTAAAATGGTTTGGCCATGTCTGCAGAATGGGAGAAGATCGGCTACCACGACAAGCATGGGAAACAAAGAGCCAGGGATCCAGACCCCGAGGACGACCCAGAGTCCGCTGGGAGGACAACATTAGACAATCTTTGAAGGACCGAGGTCTAGAATGGAACCAGGCCAGGAGGAAGACAGCCGATAGGATAGTCTGGCGCTCTCTCTTCCAAACCTCTACACCTCACGGTAGAAGGGGAACGACTAAGTAAGTAAGTTAAGTTAGTTGATTTATTGGACACTTGGACACTCATTACTCACGTAACTCTTTAAGGGACGAGAGTATAGAACTCTGGAAAAAAAGAAATAATCAGACTGTAATCTAGGGAAACACAGAGTCCTGATTATGTAGTCTTATTCCAGGTTAACTCACAGAGCTGGTCAATGTACTTCCCAAGGTATCGGATTCAGCACACCAGAGGATCAAGCCTGATAATTACTGTTTGTATTGATAGTATTATTGTCATATTTGTTTGTATAGTGTATAGATTCCAGTTATATGCACATTTAAATTGGCAAAAGAGGAAAAAGAAAAGAAGAGATATGAAATAGGCATAGCCAAGTCATAGAAATGTAAGAAATTCCTCTTAACCATATACAGGTAGGAAAAAAAAGTGCACAAGATGCACTAATGGTGAACATCCCCACGACACATCTCATACCTTTTCCCCTTCACCACCCACAAAGGATGTACCCCAGTTACCATTGCGCTGACTATATAGCGACACCAGGAACGCGACATGCTTCGCAGTAGTGCTGCTCTGAGCAGTAATCATAGTTTGGACTTAGTAGAAGAATTAATCAAGATATCATATGTGATTACTTGAGAGATGATAATGATGACACAGCCACGTAGTCACGTTGACATTAACTTTAGCCAGAGGGATGTTCTATATTTTATGAGGTTCTGTACACATGTATATGACGTCTATAGTTTCAGACAGAATTAACAACTTGAACGGTGCATCCAAGGCTAAGATCAGTCGAGCACATCAAATTCTGACTTGATTAGCGACACATGTCTTTCACTATCGCTCCAGGACAGTTAGTTATTCACGCTTCGCCATACTATTAAGTGTAACTTCGCCTATCTGACCGTTCTAATTCAGTAAAGACATTGACGGCAGATACTACAGACATGACGAGTGCTGACAAATCTCTATTTCCAGAGACAGTTACCATGTCGACCTGTATAAATATATATATTGCATGTATTGAATTATTATTGACCAGTTGTTGTATCATATGAGGTTATGTATTTAAGTAATGATTGATGATATCCCTCAGTTGAAGCATTAGTTATTGCTAACGGAATGACATTACATTTATAGTTTTATTTTTTTGTGACTTTCCATATTGGAACTCATAGTTTGTAAATGTATATGGACAGCAGCAGGTATAAGATATTACGTTAATTAGAGACTAGATAGTTGTTGATAGAACGCAAATGTCTCCCTACGGGATACATTTGTGTGGCCCTGGGTTGTATGTCACTGTGGGGTTTGCCCGAGCATTATTCATGCTATTGTTAAAGTGAGATAAACAGTTGGAACAGCTCACGAGAGAAAATAATGAATGAAAATAATGGTATTGCTAATTGACAACGGTTCAGAATACCGGTTCGTGTTAACTAATAGTGAGTGATTATAGTGAGTTGTAAACAGAATGTTCGAGAACAGGAAAAAAGGCTTGACCAACAAATTTAAGTAACAAAATGTGGGTCAGCGAATTAGAAGATTGGTGAGAAAAACACATCACGCGAAATGGCCAGAGGTCATTAGATGACAGTGAGTCACAGCTTCAGGAAGGTGTGATCGCTATGCGGACATGATGAACCTTCTGTGGTTATACAGATAGAGTAGATATATTTAGATGTCCAGCCATCCCTAGCAAATGTTATTCTATCGGGAGATAGTAGTTGATTCTGTAGTTCACAGTTAAGGTGTATTTCTGAAAGGAGATCAGCGGTTATGCTGTATTTTTTTATGTAAGTATTGAACTGAGTTTATAATTTGCACAGAGTAGAATTTTGTTTACAGGAGAGTCAAGTAGAAGTACGATTTGTCAATTCATTATGAGAACTGTACGACTTTGTACCAAGAAAACAGATGGTTATAACGACTATGTGTAAAGTAAACAAGAGGCTGAAAAACATATAAAGGAGACTAGAGAGGTTATAGAGGAACCATAATGAACAATGTTTGAAGTGTCCAGAATTGTATATGATTATCAAGAAAATGTGAGTGTAGACTTTTATAGGAGGTCACACTACAATTGGTCAAACGTCGGAAATGTTACTGTTTGTAATTTTTTTCGCACAGGGGCTGAATGTACATGAGATTTAGGGAAGAAATATAATCTGTCTCGATAGGCCCAGTTACTGCATTTAGTCTTAAAGTTGGTGAGATGGGTACTCTGTCTCTTTCTGGATGCAAACACAATGCCAGACACATTGTAACTTGGAAACCCACGTATTTAAGTACAAAATGTTTCTTCTAGGTTATTCTCATATATACTGAAACCGCTGGTAGATTTTGGGCTTGACCCAAATGCTGTATAAAAGAAAAAGAAACATACAGAATACTAAATCATGATATTATACACACATCCTATCCTACCCTCGCGTAAAATTTAATATTCACTTCGGTTATTTAACTTTAATCAGAAACTATAAGCTTAGAGCTTGTCTCATCGTTTAAAACTCCAGTGAAATAAACTCTAGTCATTTAAAAAATCAGTCATCATGAATTAGAAATACGTACATATTCTGTCAATATTCAAATGATGAATCAGTGCATTTACCAGTTAGCTAAAATATTCACTGACTGGTTACTAGCAATTTAATTAAATATATTTATAGCTGAATGGGTTTTTAGCTAGAAATTATAATTTATTCTGCTATCCACTGTAACACAGTAACTTACAGAATTAGAATGACTGGCCTAACTGGCAAAACACTCTGCACAAAAATCTAGTGAAGATATAATTCGAACTAACAATAAACACTCGACTATACTAGTCAATATATATTTACCTCACACAGAACTACTTAAGACTATTCCTTAACGCAAACTGAGATTATACTTAATAAAGTAATCTAGAAATGAAGCTAGATAGGTCTAGAGAAACTGCGGAGTCTGAATGAATGAAGTCTAAACTGCTGGGGTTTAAATATAGGACAGAAAGAAATTAGCCCAGACTGAATACATTTAGCACCTACGTCTAGATTTACATATTTCCTTCTCATTCTGCGAATCAAACGAATTTCTTCGCACCAGTGCCGAAACCAGAGTCTCTCTGTTGCGTACGGACTCATTTGAGATCCGACGTAACGTAATAGACATGACTCGTGCGAGATTTCCTCGTCTTACCCGATCACCCTATTACTGCCTGCAGACTATGGTCATAAACGCAATATGAGCGAGCTCGTCTTTGATCTCAAATCTTTCACCGTGAATAATTAACTTATAGGCGAACAGATCAGGGAAAAGTGATAGACAATGGTCTTCCTTATTATCCCTGTCGAGAACGAATTAACACGATTCAATCTCTCATCAAAGAACTTAGCTAACCGCAATAAAATGCGTTGCTAAATTACAAAGGAAATGACAAAGGTTTGAATTGCTAACAATCTAGAGTATGCGAAAGCAAGGTAAAGGAGCGAAAGAAAGGTACAAAATAAGTGTAGAATAAAGAATAGATATCTGAAATCTATTAATCATAATATCTCTGCCACAGTAAAGTAAACAAGAGGCTGAAAAACATATAAAGGAGACTAGAGAGGTTATAGAGGAATCATAATGAACACTGTTTGAAGTGTCCAGAATTGTATATGATTATCAAGAAAAAGAGTGAGTGCAGACTTTTATAGGAGAACTTCAAATATGCTCTCTCACTTGTAAGTATCAGAAGGGTGTACATACAATTATTTATGCATGAGATTAATTTTGTTGCTAGGAGCAGTTATAGAGACCTGTCTGACAAGTTCGTCGAGGAGGATATTTAAGTAACAAATAAAGTATGGAATGCTAATAAAGAGCATTGGTATGTGAGGAAATAGGAGCAGGTTTTGGGAAGACTAAGGAAGTCTACAGGAGAAAAGAATAAGTTAAAGAGGAATACGGAAGTTTACAAGACATAGAATTCATGTATAAGTTAACCTGAAGTACCAAAGACCCAGTAAAGGCTTCTATGAGAACTCTATCATTTGAATGACCCATTATACTTGCTGTTTTATTAAGTTATTAAAAGTTTGTTTAAAGGAACAGAATGAATTTGATTCCATCTTTATGAGTTGCTGATCGTATGCCATGTACATTTAAACTACCACTATACGAAGTCACTATTAACACCAAAGAAGGAACTGAACGAACCTGAAGTATACAAGAAAAGGATAAGAGTATCATCCAGGAATTTACACCTCTGGCGGAGATGGTGTAGCGTGAGTTTTTTTATTGGCTCTAGAATCAGTATAGTACTGACAATTACAGAAATATAATTTCTGCAGAAAATGGTGAAGTCCCAGTGTCTGAGAGAACTACTGGTATCACAAATTAATTACGGCTGTGAATGATCTGATCTCGAAAAATTAGTAGAGAGGAGACAGTCATAAATTACCACCCCCGCTGTGTAACTAACTGTGATATTAAAAAAAAAAGGAAACAGATTTTACTTAAATTATAAAAAAATTGACAAGTCGTTCAAATACAATTTCCTTATTAATTATTTAGTATATACACTATCTACTCTTGTGCTGAAGGGTGGATGTTGGCAGATGGAATGCAATGGATTTGTAAGTTTACATATGATTTACAAATATTTATATTTATATAGATATATATGTATATTACAACAAGTTTTCCAATTATAGGAAACAAATTTATATCAGCAGTGCTGTTAATTAAGTATATAAAATTTATCAGCCATGCTGTTGGTCTTGTCTCTTGCTACGCTAACTCAGTTTTTCGTCCTTGACAGTTAAATGCTCACAATTGCCGACGGAACTGGTACTAATGTGTACTCATCTCTTGAAACAGTTCTGTCCTTAATTTCTTGCACACAACACCCGCTGATGATCGTTTCGTTAGCCCACCCAAGACTGAGGGGGACTAAAGATGTAGCTCCTGTGCAGTCACTGTGCTCCTGCGAAGTTCCAGGCAGCTGGATTGACTGGACATACCACTTCAGGTTGGATGACACGAATAAAACCTGTAACAAGTAAAAATAGGGGCTAATTTCTGTCCTCAAGCCAACCTATTTCTATTGTGTATGAGATGAGCGTGTCTCAGGTGTCTGCATGTGGGATGAATGACAACATGGCTCAGTATGAGTTAGCAATAGCGAGACAAGACAGGTGTCTACTTGCAAAACATTCTTTCTGACAAATTAATATAATCTGAACACCTAGGTGTGATACAACCGTTTCCTTCCCCCTATAATATACCAGGCCCTCTCTGACAAGTGCTATACTGGCTGGTAACATATATCTTAACAATATTGTTGTGTTCTGATGATAGGAGTTATTTGAGACGAGGACTGTTTGGTTATATATATCAGCTTGGAGTTATATGAGACAATAGATTGGAGTTATAGGAGACAATAGATTGGAGTTATATGAGTCCTAACAAGGACTGTTTTGGATATATTTCAGTTGGCTTAATATGAGACAGTCGGCGCCTGTGGCCTAATGAATATGAACGCAGTTTCATAATCCAGATACCAGGTTCGAAACCTGCTGCATGCGGTTTGGTAGCAGATCGCTTTGTGTGGATTTTTAACAATGGTATAAGCGCCGTACCGTTCAGAAAGCAATGGCAAACTACTGAATGAAACAAAATTGCATAGAAAAATCACAAACAGCCAATAAAAGCTGGGGTTGATTGCAACGTCCTGTAAAGGATAAGCAACTAACTTTATATGAGACAATAGACTGGAGTTATATGAGACAACAGATTGGAGTTAGATGAGTCCTAACAAGGACTGTTTTGGTTATATTCCAGTTGGTTTTCGTCTTAATCAATCATATCAGGAAATACAATCATTATACCTAACTCCCCAAGATACAATCAGTAACCTGATACATTCATAGTGAAACAATTTATATTAAATATATACAGGTGTAGGTAGTATAAATGACACACAACAAATACAAACATTATATATCTGCTGTAGGCCTATTTTCCTACAAGTGTATAGTAAATATATTTACCCTCTAAGATTTTAAACAGGCCAGACGACTTTTAGTGAAGCAAGAGTTCCCGGTCAATGCAGGTGAGCAATAAATCAGTCTGACAGCTTCTCTTCTCCAGTCGGTCGTCTAGCTGGCTTCATGTTGGTGTGTGCGTGATTTTGAATAAAATCTCGCACGTATATATAGGTAGATGAGGTAACTTTTACTGCTTAAGGAATGCTGTTGATTGGTTCTCGGCGTGGCAAGCAGATTGGTTATATGCGGTTTAGTACAATCCGTGACCTAGGCCGACTCCCGAAAAACAGGGCTTATGCCTAATTTTATTCTGTCTTCCGTCATATTGGGAGACAAGATGGCCGTGACCGCGTCCCGAAATTTTAGTATGTTTTTATTGTTTTTGTTTGGAAATATTTTTTTTTAAATGTTCATATTCATAAATAACAAAAGTCCATAATGGATGGCTATACTTTAAGAAAATAGCGTTTTTGAGTTGTCAAAATTAGAAAACAGCCCTAGAAAGGATCAAGAGATACGAAAGCCAGTATACTGTTCATTGGGCCAAATGGGTCTAGCGGGAAGTACAGTATACTGGCTCTTGGGGGTTAAAGAGTTAAGTTTTTTCCTGGCGTATACTTCGTGTAATTTATTCTGGCTCAGCGACTGTTCGTTGATTGGCTGGGGCAAATTTGTATCTCGACATAGTGTATTAACTAAGAAGTGGGTTTACACACTCGTTTCACGACAGATGGCCAGTAATGATATCAACTAAATAACTTGGAAGATAAAAGAAAGAAAAGATAAAAGGGAAGTGTAAACTTAAATGACGTCACTAGGCCTGCCATCTACCATCTAGTTATATAGCGCTGTTATAAATATATTTGATGGAAATTGTTTCAGAAACAGTGGGTCTTAATGACGTCATACTCCTTCCCCCCCCCCCTTTTTTCCTCAATGAGTAGTGAGATCGGATGTCTAACCTTCTCGGATAAGGGCGATCAAATAGGTGGTTCCTTGTGCAAGTTACGCATATTTTTTGTGTGTGTTAAATTAATGAAGAAAAATATCCCGTTCAACCTCTGATGGGTTATAGTTAGGAAATATATTGTTTTCAATTCCAAATAATATGAAAAACTGCCGATATGAGAAAGTGGCATCACATTTGTCAAATCATTGTAAATAGGGACAATCACAATTGTGCTTATACGTTAAATAAATAAAATAGAAAAAAAAAACTAACAAAATCAAGAAGAAACTCTGAACAAGAATAATATTAAGGTAGAGGGGTGTAAAGGCCTGGTGGTTCCAGTTATACAAGGTATAACTGACTTTAACAGATATTTAATTGACTATCATCTGTTAAAAGTCATATGTATTGTAAGAACAGCATCAGACCTTTACATTCCCAGCCACTATATATTAACATTTGTTCTCTGCAGTTGTAAATCGTCTAGAGTTGGTCATTTGGCAGCTGCCCCGGCAAAATTTACAATATTAGGAAAAGCCTACCCGCCATAAAAATATTTGTAGGATGTGTGATTCCTACATTCACCAATTGAGATTCTCACCGGTGCTACGGAGTTTGTGCACTGTGCTGAGTTCCTCCTTGTGTGATCTAAGGGAGACGATCGGAGCACTGATGTTGTCCATTGCAAACAGAAAAAAGCCCTGATTTTTTACGTCATAAACAAAGCTTATCTCTGGACTAATCCGGTCCTTTGTACCACATAATAACATCTGCTCCTCTGCCATTGCTAGAAGAAAATAAATTTCCTTTTCACGTCACCGGCTAGCAACTTATTTTAACTAACGTAACGGACAGTTCACAGATCACCAAGATCAGTCCGGAGATTATAACGCCTCCTATGACGTCATTTCTAAAATTGTTATGTAATTCTAGGATATGTACAGCCAGTGACACATTTTACGCTGGCAGAAAGATGGTTGTATTATTTAGGATCCTCGAGTTTCCTGTAACCATCTCTTTTCGAACTTTCAACCTTGATTCATCAACATCCACTGTTCCTGCATTATCTAATCTATATTTTTGAAAGTTGCCTCTGTTTGTCTTTCTTTTAACTGATATAGAAATTAAGGGGAAAATATGTAGGGGGTTCCAAAGCGGTCTAACAGGAGTAACACTTAGAACAGTATAATTTCAAAACCCTCCACTCCCAAAGGAGCATAGGCCTTCAACAAACACATACCAGGTCCACCTGTCACGTGCCATCATCTAAAGTTCTTTCCACGTTCTCTTCATCATTTTCACCTCTGTTTCCAGCTCCCTTCTTCATGTGCTTCTTGGTCTACCTCTGCCTCTCTTGCCCTGGGGGTTCCAGGACTGCCTTATAATGATATAAACAGGTTTCCTAAGCCTGTGTCCTATCCATCGCCATCGTCTTCTTCTCATCTCTAATTCCACTGGCACTTGTCTAGTTATTGTCATCAGTTCCACGTTGGTAACCTTGTCATACCATTTTAATCCCTCTAAAGAACAATATAGTGGTGTGGTTTAAAGTTGCTAAAGTAACGCCCCTGGTGGCTGTAGAAAAAACGGACCTGATCTGTCTCTGCGTATTTCGCACCGTGAAAAACATCGTCACCGTATTTTTTTTAATGGTAATGGGAGGAGAGCGGGCTAGCACCAAATGATCTTCATTGCCTCCGCTCGTCCAACATTATTTTCTAAATTATTCAACCTAATTGTCGGTTATAATTAGGGGACTTAATGTAATTTTATATGTAGGTGTGTATTATATTCCTTATCCTACTGTCATTTGCAGTTGATTCCTATTGACAGTGTCAATTAAAATAAAAATTTGTGTTTTTAAGTCGTTTTGTTGTTGTTTTTCATTGTTTATCCTTAAGAGCGTTTAGCAGTAATTTTTCTAATGCGTGGGTCCTTATTTTTTTAAATGATGTGTTAGTTTGTTTTTGTTAATTATTATTTGGTTTCATTTTATTTTCTCTTACTTAGTCGTTCCCCTTCTACCGTGAGGTGTAGAGGTTTGGAAGAGAGAGCGCCAGACTATTCTATCAGCTGTCTTCTTCCTGGCCTGGTTCCATTCTAGTCCTCGGTCCTTCAAAGATTGTCTAATGTTGTCCTCCCAGCGGACTCTGGGTCGTCCTTGAGGTCTGGATCCCTGGCTCTTTGTTTCCCATGCTTGTCGTGGTAGCCGATCTTCTCCCATTCTGCAGACATGGCCAAACCATCTTAGATGGGACTGTTCTATTTGGGTCTGCAGCGGGTGGGATTTTAGGCCTTGACGTATCGTCTGGTTGCGGACCATGTCTCTTCTTGTTACTTCAACCACCTTCCTCAGATACCTCATTTCTGAGGTTTGGATCTGGCTTTTGTGGGTTGTAGTCATTGCCTATGACTCGCATCCATATGTCAAGACTGGGACATAAATGGAGCGGTATACAGCCATCTTCGTTTTCTTACCAACCTCTTTCTTGCTGAGGAATCCACGATTTATGGCCTGATAAAGTCTCCCAGCCGCTGCTTTTCGAGTGGCCAACTCTTCTTTGATGCCCCCCCTTTCGGTCTATAATAGCTCCGAGATATTTAAAGTGGTCGACCTGCTCCAGGACCTGTTCTCCCAACTTAATCTGATGTTTTCTTTCTTCTCGTGATATCACCATGGATTTTGTTTTAGAGCTGCTTATGACCATCCCTCTCTTCTCCAGCTCTTCCTTCCAGACTTGCAGGTAGGATTGGAGATGTGTCTCTGATTTAGCAATCAGGACAACATCATCAGCAAATGCTAGCTCTGAAATACATACCTGTCTCATCTTCCAGTACCCCATTGAATACTTTCTTGTTCTCTCCTTACATGCCTTGATGACATCGTCCATGAGGAGTATGAAAAGATAAGGAGACAGGATATCGCCTTGTCTTACACCAGTGGTGGTCCTGAACTCTTCTGACTTATAGTTTGCTGTCCTCACATAATTTATGCAAGACTTGTAGAAGCTCTGTATAGCATGAATCAGAGGTGCTGGAATGTTCTTCTTTGCCAAACAGTCCCAAAGTTTGCTCCAGGGGACCCTGTCAAATGCCTTTTCCAGATCTATGAAAGAAAGATGGATCTCACTCTTGTACTCAAGGGCCTTTTCACTCAGCTGCCTGAGTGTGAAGATTAGGTCTTGAGTACTTCGGTTTGCTCGGAATCCGCACTGGGCTTTATCCAATTGTGGCTCAGCTAGGCATCGGAGTCTCTGCTCTAGGATTCTAGAGTAGATTTTACCAGGGACACTGAGAAGGGATATGCCTCTATGGTTTCCACATTGTCGATTGTCACCCTTTTTGAAAATCGGTGTTATGATGGCAATCTCCCAATCCTTTGGTATGGCCTTGTTGCACCATGCTGCCTGTAGGACTCTTAGGAATAATAGGTCGACTGATGCTCCCATGTACTTAACCATTTCTGGTGTTATACCATCTGTTACGGTCCCGCTGTATCTCTTCTTGCTAGTTGTTATTAAAAGATTCAGCACCGTTGGACGTGAGTTATTGGGTTGCTTGTCAATACTTCTTCAGCTATTATGATTCATCTATTCTAATTCCAGCTTATAGTTCGATTGCAGTTTTAAGCCATTATTGTGTGATTTAATTATTATTATATCCAGTGTCGTTGTTGTTTATTAATTCTCCAGCAGTGTTGGTTATATTATAGTTAGTCTTATGAATACCTGTGATAATCTGGACTGACCTTGCAAGGATTAACAACAGTCACAGCACAGAATGAGAACTTGAATAATTCAGGCAATTAACCAGTTCCATTGACGACTGAACAATTTAATATATATATATATATATTTTATACACAATGAGCGTAACACATTTCTCACACATTAACTTGGCTTTAACATAGTACTAAGCTCTACGCAATGTTCATCCCACAGACTTAGCTCATCTGGGTTAACCGTTAAGTCTATAGCGTAATAGAGTTTGCAACCAACTCCTACTGAATCCGATCCTTGGAATTATTATCCCTTCACACTGCTAGTGAGTTCATTATCCGTAAATCTATAGATCCTGTCTATGTATCATTATTCAACATTTTTGGCTTCCATCGCCAGGCTTTAACTGCCATGTGTATAAGTTCACCTTGAACGTAATCTGCGTTATTCGCGATTCTACTCTGGACTCTATCTGGTCCTATATTTAATTTGATACGGATTCTTACGCTATTTTACACTTTCCAGTGGATCTGCCGTTCCACATATATCCTTAGTCAGTGGCTGTGCCACATATTAATACACAATCCTTAAGTGGCTTTGCCACACATTCCAACACTGCCATTCGGCTCAATGGCCATACATAGACTTTCCTAGTCTTTAGACACATATCCTTATATCGGCTTAAAGCCAGAACACAACGGTTATACATTTGAGTAAGTGGCTATGCCACACAATTGAAACACTATCCATTAGTGGCTGTGCCACACATTGAAACACTGTCGGATGGCACGCCGGCCATCAGGCCCGCAGGCCATAGGTAGACTACTGTAACTAGGCTTGACGCGTCATATATTGATCTGCGCGATTTCCAGTATTAATTCAATTGAGGAGTCTCCTGGTGCACGCATGCGAATGTTTGCAACCATTCACATGTTTGCAAGCCGCGAAACAGTCCTCAACATCATCCTCCCCGCTCCCAAACGTGACACTCGTGGCACGTGTGAGAGTGGTGGCGAAGATGTGACCGACTATAATCTATGCATGTTATCTATCGTCAAGAATGTTATAATGAAATTAATATTCACAATTAGAAATATCAATTATAAAATTATGTCCATTGTCAACATCAAGACAAGAAAGTTATCTCAATCCTGTGACGCAAAGTTTCTAGATAACAAGTCCTCGAGGTTATTATCAGTTCCTGAAATAGGTATGATTGTAAATGCGAATTCTTGTAGCAACAGGAACTATCTATGAATTCTTGTGTTTTTCATAGTTCTCGCAGTGATAAAAGTGAGCGGACTGTGGTATGTGTGAATAAAGAACTTCCTCCCTATCAAGTACTTAGACAGTTTTTCTAAGCACCAAACCACAGCGAGAAGTTCGCGCTCTCCTGTTGCGTATTTTTGTTCCGCAGGTGTAAGCTTGCGTGAGACAAACAAGCATGGATGGAGTATCCCTTCATAGCATTGAAGCAAACATCCTGCAATTCCGGAACTGGATGCATCTGTTTGAATCAGGAATGGTAAATGTATGTTTGGCAATAATAGGATAGGAGGATTCTTAAATAAATTCTTTATCATAATCAGAGCCTCTTCGCACTGCGGTGTCCATAATATTTTTTTTTGGACTACTTTTGGCCAACAATCCGGACAAAGGAGCAGAAATCTGTGCGAAGCGTGGTATAAATTTATGGTAATAATTAACCAGCCCAAGTAAACTTCTTACTTGTTTCTTAGATGTTGGAGTAGCAATCTCCAGTATGCGCTTGACTGTATTGTCATCAGGGTGTAATCTATGGTTACCTATGCGATGACCCAGAAAAGTAATCTCCTGACAACCTATCTGGACCTTAGAAGGTCTTACAGTCAAACCATGTTGTCGTAGTGTAAAGAGAAGAGAAGACAAACCAGTAATATTGTCTTCCCATGAGTTGTGAAATAGACAGATGTCATCGATGTATGTGATGACATCTTTTCTATCGCCCAGAAGGCGGCGCATCATACGCACAAATGTCGCAGGCGCGTTTACAAGGCCGAAGCCCATGTAATTCCATTGGAATAACCCAAATGGAGTAGTGAAGGCAGTGAAAGGCTTGGCATGTTCAGTAAGTGGTATCTGCCAATAGCCTTTAGACAGATCTACTTTACTAAAGTAAGTGGCCTGTGAAACTTGCGAAAGTAGGTCGTCCAACAAATGCATTGGTTCAGAGTCATTAATTGTGATACGGTTAAGACGTCTGAAGTCAATACAAATACGGAGCGAACCATCTCTCTTTTTCACAATAACCATCGGAAAAGCATAAGGAGATTCTGATGGAGATATAACTCCCAATTTTATCATATCCTTTAGCTCCCTTTCAACCCTGTCTTTACGATGTAAAGAAATAGGGTAAGGTCTTAACTTAATAGGATGATCGTCTGTTAGAATGATGTCATGAGAAATTAAAGACGTACGACCTGGAAGGTCAGTAAGTACATCGTTAAAAGAAAGAGGAATTTCCCTAACTTGACTTTGTTGTGACGATGACAAAGTCGAAGAAATTGTGACATCCTTCCAAGATTCGGAAGCTTGTAAAGACGGTAAAGAAAAATGTAGAGGAATTGAAGACGTAGTGTCTTCCTCATTCACTAATGCAAAAGAAGAAATATGAGGTGAAGACTCAGACACAGACACAGAGTTAATAATATGAATTAACTCTTGTGGTCTTTCCACTGCCAATTTCAACATATTGACATGGAACGTTTTAATTTTTCCTCTTACGTTTATAGCATAATCAACATCTGTGACTCGTTTAATAATCACAAATGGACCCTGCCATGAAACCAACAGTTTATTATCCTCATGAGGTAGAAGTAACCAGACTTTTTCCCCAGGATTAAAATATCGCAATGTTCTTAAATGGTCTTTCTGGTACATCAGTGATCTGTAAGGGTGCCGTATGGAATCATGCCCTTACGTGATATGCTCTGACATGTCGTACATGACCTACAATACAATTTTGTGTCCTTATTGACACCAGGCCAATAGAATTGCGACGTGACTCTAAATAATGTTCTTTTAATACCCATGTGCCCTGCCATGGGAGAGTCATGCACTTTTTGTAACACCAAAGGTCTAAATTGTTTAGGAAAGACTATCTGATGAATAATCGAAATACCATTATCATAGTATCGTGTTAGAATGGATTTCTTAATTTGAAACCAATGTTGTGCTGATTTCGTATGTTTACTAACTTTTTTTTCTGCTAGCGCAAATAAAAGCTGTAAACTTGGATCATTTTTTTGTTTTTCCGCAAATGCCGCTGGTGCTTCAGCAACGACGTCGGGAGACATAATTGTCTCTAGTATTGGTGTAGGTAGGGTGGCCATATCTGTAGCCAACTGTTGTGCTCTGGTGACAACAGCATTTACCACCAACGGGTGAGATTCAACCCATTTCGTAATCTCATGTGGAGTGCAATTTCTAACTCCAGGTATGTTACCTAAGATTATCTCAGCCACGGGAGCTCTTAACCCGCAAGCATACACCATACCTGTATAAAATGGTGTATCGATATAGACATGTGCTATTGGATATTCTTCTATATTCCCTCCAAATGTGATACATTTAACAGTTTTACCCGTAAATGCAGAGGGCTCGATAAGCGAGTGTTGTATGCCAACAGTAGAACAGCCAGAATTTCGTAAAACTCTTACTTCTCTTCCATATAAGTATGCCTTGTGGTATGTGAGACGTTCCAAATTCTCACAAGCAGACATAGAAGACATTGTATGTCCACACCGAAGTGTATTTTTCCTCTCTGATATCAGATGTGATTGACAAACATAACAAGAGTCATCTAAAATGCTGCATGAATTAGCATGTTTGTTATCATCACTATCATGATCTCTTTTGGTAGTACATGCATTAGCATGACCATGTTTGTCATTATTTTTTGAAGACGATCTAGAATGATTTGTTTTCTTTTTGCCTGATTTTATCTTATAATAAAAATCAGTTGATTCATCATTATCATCATTCCTCTTATATGATGATCCATGATTATTGTAATCCCTGTAATAGTCTTTGTGATAATCATCACGAACCCTGCATTTGTGGCCTCCACGATCATGAGGTGAATAACCTCGATAACTCCGACGATGGAATCTTGACGGTGAGCGATACCGAGGGAAGTTGTAAGACCCCCGATATTCTTGACGAAACTGTGTACGATATCGACCGTCCGTGCTCTTTGATCTAGGTCGGTGATCATATGATATATGATCATGGAGTGCTGCACACGTAGGCATAGGATCTCGAGGAAAAGATCGATGGACATCCTTATTCGGATGTGCCGTGTCAAACTGTCTACCGAATTTTTCGTATTCCTCAATAGAGTTAGGGTGTCTCTCATGTAAGAAGGATTCTAAATCATGACTACATGAGGAGAGCACTTTATCACGTAGCATGAGATCCATCAACCCCTCATATGATTTGGTAATACCTGATAATTCTATCCATCTATTAAAAAATGTTTAATGGAAGCAATAAATTCCCCAACATCAGCGTCCTTACTAGGCTTAGCCGTATGGAAACGTTCTCGGAATCCAGATTCAGTTAACTGGAACCGTCTAAGAAGTACTTCTTTTACGACATCAAAATCGTTTCTGCTTTTCTCATCCAGATTCATGAAAACCTTGAGTGAGTCCCCGGTCAAAAAATCAACCAAAAGACTACTCCATCTTTCCTGAGGTATATTTAAACCTGTAACTTTCATAATAAATCTGGATAAAAATGAATCGACGCAATCTCTAGATTGATCGAAATGTGGCATCTTTAATTTTGGATAAAATACATTTGAATGAGCCGAAGGTCGGGACTGCTCTGATTGCACCCTAGCCAATTCAACAGCCCTTTCTTTCTCAGCTTTTAATCTTAAAGTCTCAAGCTCCATAGCATGTTTATGTGCTTGGTCTAATTGAAGGAGTTCCATTTTTCTTATTTCCATTTTCTCCCTATCTAATTCTCTATCCTTTTCTTGTTAAGCCATTTCTTTATCTTTCTGAGCCAATTCCAACTTTTTAAGTTCACGTTGCTCAATTCTTTCCTGTTGAGATAAATGCTTTTCATATCTCGTTTCAGCATAAGTCTGAAGATCAGAACCTGATTTCCCTAGGCTTTATCCAATCTTAATAAAATCTTCTAACGTAGACATGGTGCTACGTTTCTCAATAACTTATATAAGTATATTATTTGTCAATAAATATACTATGAACATATGAGCTTCATTAATTCAAAGTAACTATGATATTTATTATAGCCAGAGACAAGAACAGGTGACGATAAACAATGGATGGAACAAGCAAATGGACCATAATGAAATGATATATTCAATAATACGACGCTATGAAACAGATAAAAAGAAACTAAGTAGGTACTAGACATATTAATTCGAGAGATAAAATGTTTAAAGTAACATTACAAAAATTTTACGATACAAGTCGTCCTAAACTAACAATGAGACAGAGAGATTTTAGGTCACAAACGAATAAAATCGTGAGACCAAACGGAAAATAGGATATGCAAATTAAATAACGTAAGCACGTGACGTCACAACTAGCACAAGCAAAGTGATTATATTGCTAACTGAAGAAGCATTTATATCCTAACTCAAAAGAAAAATTAATAATCAGTTAGATCCTCAGTCAGCGAATATAAGCAATTATCCCTAAAAGTCGTTATAATTGCTTGAATCTTCCAAAGGAATACCCAAGCAATGATAAGCCCTAACCATCCGTCCCGCGAAGTTACATAAAGTACATCGATAGTAAACCCATAATGATAACTACTAGAACTGCAAAATAGGACAGACAAGTGACAGTGGAGGAAAAATTGAAGGCCAAAGCTAGCCAACTGGACAACCCACACTAGTCAAAAGCTCTAATTTAGACAAGAACTTATCTTCATGTGATCATGCCATTGTGATCCAAGAAAACCATAACAGGATGCTCCCAGCTGTTTGACTTGTTCCCATTGAGAAGCAGACGTGACCGGTTGATTGAAGATGATCCTTTCGAAATTAATATCGAAAGAACTTCTGTCGAAATACTTCCCCGGTTGCTCTGGACGTTTAACAAGGGTATGGCTTGTCTTCCCGGTTCTCTGTGATGGTTCAGGATCAAAGATTGAATGACATACGATCGATTTGATTCAGCGAAGACGGTGACCGTTGATCGGAGTCCTGACTCGACCTTGACCTTCGTAACTTGATGTGTAAATTTGGGTTGCCAGATTGGACCTGCGACTTGAATGAGACCCTCTTGAACTGTTCAATTTCCACTGTGACTTTGTATGTGACGAACTAAATTGATCTTGAAGTTGTTTCCACTAGAGTCTTCCCAACTTGAAGCCTGATTCATGAACATTAGTTCGTTCAATTGGGTAACGGAAAAGATGAATTCTGAAGATTGTCAGAATACTTCTGACACCAGTATGTTACGGTCCCGCTCTATCTCTTCTTACTAGTTGTTATTAAAAGATTCAGCACCGTTAGACGTGTTATTGGGTTGCTTGTCAATACTTCTTCAGCTATTATGATTCATCTATTCTAATTCCAGCTTATAGTTCGATTGCAGTTTTAAGCCATTATTGTGTGATTTAATTATTATTATATCCAGTGTCGTTGTTGTTTATTAATTCTCCAGCAGTGTTGGTTATATTATAGTTAGTCTTATGAATACCTGTGATAATCTGGACTGACCTTGCAAGGATTAACAACAGTCACAGCACAGAATGAGAACTTGAATAATTCAGGCAATTAACCAGTTCCATTGACGACTGAACAATTTAATATATATATATCCTTTTACACAATGAGCGTAACACATTTCTCACACATTAACTTGGCTTTAACATAGTACTAAGCTCTACGAAATGTTCATCCCACAGACTAAGCTCATCTGGGTTAACCGTTAAGTCTATAGCGTAATAGAGTTTGCAACCAACTCCTACTGAATCCGATCCTTGGAATTATTATCCCTTCACACTGCTAGTGAGTTCATTATCCGTAAATCTATAGATCCTGTCCATGTATCATTATTCAACATTTTTGGCTTCCATCGCCAGGCTTTAACTGCCATGTGTATAAGTTCACCTTGAACGTAATCTGCGTTATTCGCGATTCTACTCTGGACTCTATCTGGTCCTATATTTAATTTGATACGGATTCTTACGCTATTTTACACTTTCCAGTGGATCTACCGTTCCACATATTTCCTTAGTCAGTGGCTGTGCCACATATTAATACACAATCCTTAAGTGGCTTTGCCACACATTCCAACACTGCCATTCGGCTCAATGGCCATACATAGACTTTCCTAGTCTTTAGACACATATCCTTATATCGGCTTAAAGCCAGAACACAACGGTTCGACACTTGAGTAAGTGGCTATGCCACACAATTGAAACACTATCCATAAGTGGCTGTGCCACACATTGCAACATTGTCGGATGGCACGCCGGCCATCAGGCCCGTAGGCCATAGGTAGACTACTGTAACTAGGCTTGACTAGTCATATATTGATCTGCGCGATTTCCAGTATTAATTCAATTGAGGAGCCGCGTGGTGCACGCATGCGAATGTTTGCAACCATTCACATGTTTGCAAGCCGCAAAACAGTCCTCAGCACCATCATGCCCTGCTGCTTTGCCCATCTTGATTTTCTCCAGTGCTGCCTTCAGTTCTTCCATCTTTATGTCATCTTCATCACCATTTGTATCCTCTTCTGTGCTAGTGCTTATCATTTCTGATGCTCTACCTTGCTCACCATCAAGGAGTTCTGGGAAATATTCTTTCCATCTTTCCATTACTTCCTTCGGGGCAGTAAGCAATTTGCTTTGCTTGTCCTTTATAAATTTAAGAGGGCATTGTTTTTCCTTCCTCATGTTCTTTAGGGTCTTATTGAACAATTTCTGGTTTTCTTGCGCATCCTTTTCTAGCTTTTCTCCAAATTCTTCCCAGGACTTCTGTTTTGCTGCTAGCACCTTGTTCTTTGCTTCTGTTCTGAGTATCACATATTCTCTATATTTCTCTATTTGTCCTGCTGTGTTTTTAGCTCCTAAGTATTGTTTCCATGCCATTTTCTTCTCTTTTATTTTCTCTTTGATTTCTTCTGTCCACCAAGGTGTCCTCTTTCTCTTGGTTCCAAGTCGGACTTCACCACATGCTTCTGCAGCAGCTGTCTTTATGATGTCCTTGAATTTAAGCCACAGGGTTTCCAAGTCATCAGGTTGTTCTTCTGTGTTTCTCACCGCTGTAGCAATAAGTCCCTGATATCTGGTCTTAATTTCTGGCTCTTTCAGCTTGTAGGTCTTAAAGCTCATTTCTTCCGTTCGTTTACTTGGTTTCATGCGTGGTGCTGGGCAGTTCCTAGGCTGAGCAACTCTTTCAGTTGTTCTTTTGATTGTAAGCAGGTAGTGATCACTTCCAATCTCTGGCCCCCTCCAGACTCTAGCATCCCGGACATATGCTTGCAATGTCGACCCTTTCGACACTATTTGACTGTCCTTAGTTTTAATCTTCCATATTTTTCCTATTTCTTGTTACTTGATAGATTTGGCTTTCAATCTTTCTGTTCTTCACTGTGTCCCTTTTTTTTTTGTCAATTTTTTCCCCCAACATTTGGATTCATGAGTTAGTGCGCAAGTACTATACTCTTTTATTTTTTTTTTTTCGCCGTTTGCCCCTTTCTCGTTTTTTTTTCACTTCTCCTACCCATAGCTTTAGCCTTCTGGGGGAGCCTGGTGTAGTGCAATGAAAGCGTAGGTAAAGTATTGGTTCTGTAGTGAAGTAAATCTGTGTTACAACCCGCTCAAATTCCCCGCTTCAAAACTAACTAACATATTTCTAAATCTATAAATAGCTACCGTATTTGAAATTTGTCTGAGGGGGAAGTCAAATTTACTGCCAACAATTTAACTAGAGTATTTGAATTTTCTAAGAAACAAGTTAAAAGTTACCACCCCCACACACCCTCCCCAATATTTATCGAAGAGCATAGTACAAAATTAACAACCAATCAAATCGTTACCTCTTTTTGTGTAGGGACAAGAAGATTTGGTTGAAGTGGAAATAATGCCTATTTATGGGTTTTTTACCGAACTTAGATAATTGATTTCTTGATAACTAAAGATTTTTAAAATGCAAGGGATATCTCAAATTATAGCGCTGATATTGCTTAATATATACACATAGAGATTCCCTCATACAAAAATTATCTTAACTTATAAAAATTTAATTTGGTAATATTTTCACATCAGGGAAAGACCCAATTTAATTACAAAAAAATTACCCAGATGAAAATGCCTAAGAATAATGAAAAGAAAAGTATATGTAACGATAGGGAGTAATTGGCCGTTTAATTATCACCTTTGATAATTAAAATCGGTTCATAAATAACTAAGATATATAATAATAAAATTTAGTCAGTTCATACAGACACACTTAAAAACGCCCAAGTTTATAGTCTCAAAATTAGTTAACTTTTTGGACTCGTCTTCTGATTGGTTGGGTGTAGTTTGATAAAAAGTAACACCTTCTGGTAAAGTCCGCCATTGACAAAAAAGCGTCCATACCAAGCTGACATCATTGAAAGAGACAGAGTGACAAGCCTTTGCCGTCTTTACTGGGATGCTCAGTGCTAGAACCGTTTACTGCCGCTTAGCTTGTGTGTGTGAATATTCTTAACTTGAGGGTTGTATTATGAAGTACCTCGTTGCTGCAGTAAACTAAGAAGAAGAACGTGTGGGAGTTGAGCGCTCTGAATACAAGTGGAGCTAAATTCCTTATCGTCAGCCAGGAGTCACATGTTGGTGCTCCTGACTATTATCATCAGAACAGCAACAGTACAATAATAAAGATAAGTCCTTTAGTAAAGGCATTGACGACTCATCCAAAGCTCTTCCACAATATAAAACTTACCAGTTAGAATGATGACAATATCAGACCCTGTAGTGTAGAACCAACAGCAGTAGAATTAATTTTAACTGGAACTGTGTGTGTGCAGATTTTATTGTGACCAAGTTATAATAATGGAACAGAATTTCCAAGTTATTTATTTTCTCATGTAAATATAAAGTTCTTGATTTTGAAAAAGAAAAGCACTGACCCAAAAAGATTGAGGTTCAGTACCATTAAATTGTAAATATATTCTCAGACAGTCTTGCTTACTTACTTTTCATTAAAGTTAAAGTTCTGTTTGAAATTTTAAATTGTTAGAATACATTACCCTAGACACTTTGCCAAATAATACCACACAGATATCCTACTCTTGGTGAGATCTAAAGGGGTAGCGGATATGAACCCAGAGAATTTCATCATCATTCCTTCCTCTGGGAACTAACATAGCTTGACCTCACCTTGTTTGTCTATACACCCTTGCTCTATTCAGAGAAGGGGGTATTTCTTATAAGATGTCACAGAGGTTTTATGATCATTGAATTGCCTATATCCTCTTCTTTTTCTTTCACCCGTATCTTCTATTTTATTATCACTCTTTACTTTTTTTCTGTATTTTTCGCATCCATTCGTTTGCGAAAAAAAATTTTTTTCCCATTCTCACTTCGCCAGTTTCGTTTCTCATTTAGAAACGCATTTCATTGCTGATTAAACGAGTAACTTTTTACGTAACGTGTCAGTCCCTTGCACCAGACGATTTGGCGTGAGAATGCTTTCGGTCAATCGCTGCAGATTGACGAAATAACTGTGGATATTTGGCTATCTCAGACATAGGGCCGACATATCGTCTGCATTCTCACTTGTCAAAACGTAGCTTCTCGGTGAGCGCTGAGGTGAGGCGTGAATCCCGACATCTCCCCGGCGCAGTATCAGACATTTGTCTGGTATTTTGCATCTGACACGTAGTTTCCTCGGTAGATTCTCAGTTTCAGGGTGGAGAAGGCGCCATCACGCATTCGCTTAGAATGGTCATTTTGGCGTGAGGTGCGAAGGCAGGAGGTGTTAAGAGAAGGGGAGGCTATTGCGTAGTTTATGGAAATAGTGTACATCTTTGTCTGGTGCTTCATATATACTGGAGAGAGTTAGATTTCATTTTCACTCAGTAACTTCGCAGTCAAGACTAGAACAAGCCTTCGTTCGATTTCTGGAATCTCTGTTAATAGAGATGTCATTTAGTATGATAGTAGTGGTTTAAGTTCTTAGTAGTTCTGTGTTGAGGTAAATCTTATATTATTTATCTAGTATTTTGTGAGTGTTAAAGTGTTAAATCGCTTATTTCATTTTGCTAGTTAGATTTGTGCAGAGAGTTAAATTATTAAGTCTGTTATATTCTCTAGTCGACGAGTTACAGTGGAAAGCGGAATAAATTATAATTTCTAGCTTAAAATCGTGTAGCCATAATGGATTTTATTTAACTGCTAATACGCAATCGAGAATATTTTAAAACTAACTTATTAAATGACTGCTACATCTTGAGTATTGACGGAATGCGTAGGTATTCCTAATTCAGGATGTTTGATTTTTAAATATAACTTATCCCACGGGAAGTGTTAAACTATAAGACAAGCTACGCTTGCAGTTTAAATTATCAGTTATAGTATGTATAATTATTTGATATGTGTTTTTCCATTTATATATAGTGAAACTGTGGTACCCAAACTTTGCCAGCGGCGTTTGAGTAAAGAGATAAATCTGTGAAGAAAACAACAAACATTCTTACCTTAAAGATTTGATGTATAACTTTTACAAGAACTTTACGATTTTAAAGAAGTAACGGGTCATCGAGCCTGATTTGATTCTTTCTGACAAAACTCTAGTCATTTTTCAGCCTTTGTGGCAAGTAACATATTACAATCAGTAACTTTCCCGACACTGTTGACAAGTGGTGGTGTGACCAACTAAATTCCTATACTGAGAGAAGGTGCCGACCTGACATTCCTCATTCTAGAAACCTAAGCTATTGACACTGTGCTCGTTGTTAATGTTTCGTGCCTGGACAATTTGAATGCGACCTAAACAGACATCTGAAAAATAAGAACACCCAAGGAGTCGTTCCCGGAAGCAGAGAATTCATCCTGTCTTTTTTGGAACTGGGGATTTCTTGGTCAAAGACTGCCCTTGACGAGTTTGTAGGTGAATGTCCTAAAAATTATATTACCAGAAGTGGCTATCTAAGCTGTGAGTATGAACATGTGCACGTGTGCTCGGCTGAATGAATAAAGTGAATGCAGGACGGAGTGATTTTTTATTGTTGTAATTGGGCACCCATTTGGCTATCTTAACTTCCTGTATGCAAGTATTGCTACTCATATTTCCCTTAGAATAGAGCAGAAATACCAAGTCTGTCCATACCTTAAGAAGGGGAAATATTAGACCTAATCCTATGTATCCTTGTTTCCTTGGGGCTATCACTTTCTTCCAACAGGACTGTGGGCATACCTCGAGGGATACGATCTAACTGTGGGTCTATCATTTCTTCTAGCAATTCCTTGGTTTTTTTTTTTGACTATATGTATATGCTTTGATGTAATTTCTAGGTGTTGTGAAGAAATTTTTAGATGATAATTAAAATTTCTCTTGAAATCAATCAGCGTGTTTGTCAGCTCGTTCTAGAATATTTATATAATCATTTGTTATAGTTTCCCTACGTCTGTACGTATAACTGTCGTCTAATATGTGCGTGCACGTGAGTGGTTAGAGATATATTAATATATATATATATATATATATATGTGTGTGTGTGTGTGTTTAGACTGTCTGACTCCTCGAAAGCTGTCGTAGAAGATAGGTGAGAGCGAGAGAAGATTTCTCGATCTCAGAGACAGCCTCTTGATCACACTCTACCATCTCACTCGTGGGAATCTATTGCTATTACTACTTCTCACTGTGACTATCATTTATTCTAATCTATTCAGAAGGGACCAACCCAAGTCTTAATTCTCCTATCAAAAATCTACGACATAAGACCAGTCTCTTATCTGGCACTATCCTGGTATCCTCTGATACATCTATTTGTCCAGGATAGCCTATAATTTGTAACATCAAAACCTCTTATTACATAGTGGGGTCCTGTCCGGGATTATTTTTCCACCATACCCTGGGGCTCTTAATGTATTGAATAATAAATCTAATAGCATTAAACAACTGTCATTGCTTATAGTTAATTAAGTTAGTATTTGCTAAGTTATAATATAAGTTAATTTGTGCACGAGTGAAAGAGGATGCAGACTTGGCAAAATTTAGATCTGCTACAGTGTAGACGGCAAAAGACCTTGGCATGAGTGGGGACACTCTAATTCAGTACGTTACTTCTGAATGTGACAAATTTATAGATAGGGAAGATAGGAGGTAAGCTGGAGATAAAAGATTACAATTAAAGGCTGACAAGGAAGCTAAAAGATTACAATTAGAGGCTGATAGAGAGGCTAGGCAGATGGAGGCTGAAAAGGAGGAAAAGAGATTATTGCAGAGCGAGGCTGAAAAGGAGGAAAAACGTTTGCAAAGAGAGCATAAGTTAAGACTAAAAGAAATGGAACTTCAAGGACATATTCCAGAAAATGGAAGCAGCCCATCTACCTCTGAAACTAGTGTAAGTCAGGGTGCCTCAAACGTGGCCATGAATTTTCATTTAGACCCTTTTGTGGAAAAAGAAGATGATATCGAGTCCTATCTCAGTAGATATGAAAGGCTAGCTAGTAACTATGGGCTAGAGAAAGAAAAGTGGAGTCTAAAATTATCCCAAGGGTTGAGGGGAACATCTTATGAAGTTTTTTCAAAATTAAGTCGAGAAGATCAAGAAGATTATGACCTCCTAAAACAAGCATTGTTAGTCAGGTATGAGAAGAATGCTGAATTTTACAGAAAGAAGTTTAGAAATAGTAAGCTAATGACTGGAGAAACATACCACCAATTCTCGGCAAGACTAGAAACCTACTTGGAGAAATGGACTGCTCTGGGGAAAACCCAAGACTTAAAGGAAATAATTATGATGGAGCAGTTAAGAGAGTCCATGGCTCCAGACTTGAGAAAATTTCTCATGGAACACGGTGCAGAGAGGTTGGGGGAGATTCTCAATGTTGCTGAGAGATATCAGGCAGCCCAGTCAGAAGTGGCTGGAGTTAAAAAGAAACAAACAGATAGCAATAGAACCCCACCAGACCAAGATGAGTATTATAATAATAGGGATCAACCACCTAGATTTAAACAAAGTTATGATAGGCCTAGATTTGATCCTAGAGACAGAAACCCTGAAGTAAATGAAAAGAAACCCTACAGACAAGAAGGAAAATGGTGTAAAATTTGTAAATGAAATAATCATTGCACAAAAGACTGTAGGAAGAGAAACCCTCCATATTTCGCTGCATGCCTTAAAACAGGAAACATGGGAAAGAAGGAACTGTCTACAGGACAGCAAGAACCTCATCATCCCCCTGTATGTGAAGAAGTAGTATGTAATGGGGCCATTATTAAGTGCCTTTATGATACTGGATTGGATTTTGACTCAGTCGTGAGTTCTAACCTAGCGCACCCAGATCAATATACCACAGAAACAGTGGAGATACAAGGAGCAACTAAGGACGTAGCAACCATGCCACTCCCCATTGCAAGGATAAATGTAAAAACTCGCTATGTGGAAGGAGTGATTAAGGCAGCAGTGATAAATGAACCAATCTACCCTCTGATATTGGGGTGTAGATATGTGTTTTTGGGAAGTTCCAAAAGACCAGTGATTATGGCAGCAGTACAGACCAGGTCACAGTCAAGGAAGGAGGAAAAACCCAATAAATACTCCTCCAGAGGAGATGAGGAAGGCACAGGCTGAGGATAAGTCATTAAAGCCGTGTTTCAGAAAACTATCAAAAAGCCATACCCCTCCAAACAAAGGAGAATTTTATATGAAGAATAAGTTGATGTATAGGAAGGCTGGAACAGGATCAAATGGTCACGGACAACTAGTTCTTCCATCTTCATATAGGGAAAAGGTGATGGAGTTAGGACATGCTATCCCCTTCAGTGGTCATATGGGGATTAGCGCCACAGGACAACGTATAGCTTGTCATTACTTCTGGCCAGGGATAACTGAAGATATAAAAAGATATGTCAAATCCTGCCCAGAATGTCAAAGGGTAGCTCCAAAACATTGGACTGCACCTGCAACTCTTGGTGAAATGCCAATCATGGGAACCCTTTTTGAGAGAGTTGCAGTGGATATTATTGGACCTCTCACACGAACGAAGAGGAGAAACAGTTACATTCTTACTCTGGTGGACACTTGTTCTATGTGGGGAGAGGCAGTAGCCATGTCATCAATCGACTCCAAACATGTGGCAGAGGCGTTACTTACAATATTCACAAGTTTAGGATTTCCCCACCAGATATTGACTGATAATGGATCACAGTTCAAGGGGAAACTAACCGAGGAAGTTTTCCGGATCTTTCAAGCCAGGCACTTTCATTGTAGTCCGTATCACGCCCAAGGGAACGGGCAAGTGGAAAGGTTCAACGCGACACTTATTTCTATCCTGAGAAAGTTGGCACATGAAAAACCTGACACATGGGATCAATACTTACCCGCGGCCTTGTTTGCTTATCGGGAAGTCCCCCATAATTCAACAGGAATGGCACCGGCAACACTGTTATTTGGCCGGCTTATTAAAGGTCCATTGGAAGCCTTATTGAGGACATGGACAGATGAGAAAGCAGAAGAGACTGTAACCTCATCAAATCAGTATGTGAACGAGCTGACAACTCGGTTAAAAACTGGCTGGAAACTAGCAAATGATAATCTGAGAAAAGCCAGAAAGAAGCATGCTGAGTATTATAAGAGGAAGGCGAAGGATAGGGAGCTTGCTGTGGGGGAGAAGGTGCTTCTTCTGTTACCCGGCAGCAGCAACAAACTTCAGATAGGATGGCAAGGTCCATACACAGTTCTGGAAAAGGTATCTAGAACTAATTACAAGATAGACAAAAAGGGAAAGGAAAAAGTCTATCATGTGAACCTCCTTAAGAAATATCATGATAGAAGAGTTTTGGAAGGTGCACATTTAATGACCTTGGCCATAGCCACTGAAATGAAAAATGAACCTCTCACCTCTTATGAATACCCCCTGAAACCATGCAAAACTCTTGCACAGGTAAAAATCAGCAATCACCTGACAAAAGGGCAGAGGGAGAAGATTCAGAAGGTTCTGGAGAATCATACAGACGTGTTAACGGACAAACCGGGGCACACTAACTTGTTGGAGTAAGATATGAAATTACTAGACCCAACACCCATCTGTATGAGAGCCTATACTATCCCATTCGCTAAAGAGCAAGCTTTAAAAGGAGAGATAGAATATTTATTACAAGAAGGAATTATTTCTCACAGTGAATCTCCTTATAGCTCCAGTGGTATTGTTGAGGAAACCCTCTGGGGAACATAGGCTGTGCATAGATTACAGGAAACTGGATGCTGTCACAGAAAGTCAGGTGGATCCATTACCTGATACTAATCAACTGTTTGCAAGAGTGAATAAGGCAAAATATTTTTCAAAGGTAGATCTCAGTAAGGGATATTATCAGATTCCAGTGAAGCCTGAGATTCGACCTTATCTGGCCTTTAGCACCTCGGAAGGGCACTATGAGTTCAACATGTTGCCTTTTGGATTGAAGAATGCTCCGAGTGTGTTTTTCAGAATGATGAGAAAACTATTGGATCCCCTGAAAAATCCATTTATTACTAATTTCATGGATGATATCCTCATCGCCACGGAAACATTTGAGGAACATTTAGACTCTCTAAACATGTTATTTGACAAACTCAGAGAGGCAAATTTAACTGCTAGACCCACTAAATGTTGTATTGGCTGCAAGGAATTGGAATTCCTGGGACACACTGTACATCAGGGAAGCATGACCCCTGATCCTAAGAACTTAGAAAAACTACAGAGAGCACCCAGACCTCAGACTAAGAAGGATGTGAGATCCTTTGTCTCACTCTGTGGGTTTTACCAAAAATATATCCAGAATTTTAACTCTGTGTGTGCTCCTCTGACAGACCTAACTCGTAAAGGGAAGCCAGATAAAATAGAATGGTCAGCAGAATGTGAGCTGGCATATAATGAGCTGAAGCAAAAACTCATTAGTAAGCCCATATTGAAACTACCTGATTTGAGTCAAGAATTTGTGGTGAGAACGGACGCTAGTAATGTGGGATTGGGAGCCACATTGTTACAAAGGTCCTCATCACCAGACGGAGAATTGAACCCCGTTGCTTATGCCAGCCGCAAATTGAACAGAGTGGAACAAAATTACTCAGCTGTAGAAAAAGAATGTTTGGCCTTAGTTTGAGCAATAAAGAAATTCCAGATCTATTTGTATGGTAGGCATTTCGTGGTCCAAAGCGATCATCAGCCCCTAGTTTTTCTTGCTCAGGCAAAACATGGTAATGCACGATTTTTAAGGCGGTCTCTTCTCGTACAACCTTACTCGTTTACCATTGAGTACATTCCTGGATCGCAGAACGTTGGGGCAGATTTCTTGAGTAGGCACCCACCTGCAGGAATTCAGGATCACACTAAGGCATAGTGGAGTCAATTTGAACGTGATTGTATACAGATAGGAAAGCTGCACTAGTGGTTCACGCTTTTCTAACGGGGGAGATATGTAGTGAAGTGAATCTGTGTTACAACCCGCTCAATTTCCCCGCTTCAAAACTCACTAACATATTTCTAAATCTATAAATAACTACCGTATTTGAAATTTGTCTGAGGGGGAAGTCAAATTTACTGCCAACAATTTAACTAGAGTATTTGAATTTTCTAAGAAACAAGTTAAAAGTTACCACCCCCACACACCCTCCCCAATATTTATCGAAGAGCACAGTACAAAATTAACAACCAATCAAATCGTTACCTCTTTTTGTGTAGGGACAAGAAAATTTGGTTGAAGTGGAAATAATGCCTATTTTGGGGTTTTGACCGAATTTAGAAAATTTATTTCTTGATAACTAAAGATATTTAAAATGCAAGGGATATCTCAAATTATAGCGCTGATATTGCTTAACATATACACATAGAGATTCCATCATAAAAAAATTTATCTTAACTTAGAAAAATTTAATTTAGTAATATTTTCACATCAGGGAAAGACCCAATTTAATTACAAAAAATTTACCCAGATGAAAATGCCATAGAATAATGAAAGGAAAAGTATACGTAACGATAGGGAGAAATTAGCCGTTTAATTATCACCTTTGATAATTAAAATCGGTTCATAAATAACTAAGATATATAATAATAAAATTTAGTCAGTTCATACAGACACACTTAAAAACGCCCAAGTTTATAGTCTCCAAATTAGTTAACTTTTTGGACTCGTCTTCTGATTGGTTAAGTGTAGTTTGATAAAAAGTAACACCTTCTGGTAAAGTCCGCCATTGACAAAAAAAGCTTCCATACCAAGCTGACATTATTGAAAGAGACAGAGTGACAAGCCTTTGCCGTCTGTACTGGGATGCTCAGTGCTAGAGCCCTTTACTGCCTGTTAGCTTGTATGTGTGAATATTCTTTACTTGAGGGTTGTATTATGAAGTACCTCGTTGCTGCGGTAAACTAAGAAGAAGAACGTGTGAGAGTTGAGCGCTCTGAATACAAGTGGAGCTAAATTCCTTATCGTCAGCCAGGAGTCACATGTTGGTGCTCCTGACTATTATCATCAGAACAGCAACAGTACAATAATAAAGATAAGTCCTTTAGTAAAGGCATTGACGACTCATCCAAAGCTCTTCCACCATATAAAACTTACCAGTTAGAATGATGACAATAGCAGACCCTGTAGTGTAGAACCAACAACAGTAGAATTAATTTTAACTGGAACTGTGTGTGTGCAGATTGTATTGTGACCAAGTTATAATAATGGAACAGAATTTCCAAGTTATTTATTTTCTCATGTAAATATAATGTTCTTGATTTTGAAAAGAAAAGTACTGACCCAAAAAGATTGATGTCCAGTACCATTAAATTGTAAATATATTCTCAGACAGTCTTGCTTACTTACTTTTCATTAAAGTTAAAGTTCTGTTTGAAATTTTAAATTGTTAGAATACATTACCCTAGACACTTTGCCAAATAACACCTCACAGATATCCTATTCTTGGTGAGATCTAAAGGGGTAACCGATAGGGACCTAGAGAATGTCATAATCATCATTCCTTCCTCTGGGAACTTACATAGCTTGACCTCACTTTGTTTGTCTATACACCCTTGCTCTCTTCAGAGAAGGGGGTATTTCTTATAAGACCAGTCTCTTATCTGGCACTATCCTTGTATCCTCTGAAACATCTATTTGTCCAGGATAGCCTATAGTTTGTAACATCAAAACCTCTTATTACAGGACTTGCAAAGCTCTGAGACCAACCCCAATAATGTCCTAGGGAGAGTTGTATGTTTAATTTTACTAACTTTTCTTAGTTTTATGTATATACAGTTTTAATGTCGATTAGACTTTCCATGGGTCATCTATACTAAACATTATATCCCCCTTTACATTGCTTTTACATTGTTTTTTAATTATTCTTACATGTTCAGCACTCTGGAAACCTGTTTCCAGCTATTCCACATAAGCTTCACACTGCAGCCTCTGTTCATTAAATAAAACAATACAAACAGCACGACATATGAAAACTGCCAAAACCGAAAGTAAGAAAACAACAAATTTTAATATGAACTATCACCTCCCACAGCAGTCAGTAGCAAATAACGGCAGTTATTTCATAACAAAACACAAAACTTAAAATAAAATTACACTACATACCGTAATTATAACCGACATTAGGTTGGACCGGGAAGACCAAAATGGTGGTTGAGCGGAGACAACTAGTGCTAATCTGCTCTCCTCACATTTCTTTAAGAAAAACGTTTAATCACACCGAAGCACATAGAGCAGACAGGTGGCGATCTGATTTGAAAACTTGCTAAGCTAAAAGCCAGACAGCCTTCGAAAGCAAAGTTGCTGCCTGAGGGATAATGTTTAGATCGCTTGGTATATGACATAATAATTTTCTGGCAAAACTTGTTGTAGGCAATTGGTGCGATAAGTTATCCATCTTGACAGAGATTATCTGTGATAGATCTATGAAGTTGTGAGTGTAAACATGATGGAAACCAACAGAAGACGAAATACCTTATATGGGAAGTGACTTGTAGAAGCATCATGTTTTATGTGTCACGCACGAATTTTCCATGAGAAGGTAGTGGGAGATACCGCTACCAAAATACGCAAATTGAATACTGTTGATTTGGCATTTGAGATGTTAAAATATAACATTTCCGATTAGAACCTTGTCATATAGTAGCAATGTGGATGCGTGGGCCGAATGTTGCCTCATAATTAAGTGCCTTTTGAGTCTACGGCACCGATAACTTCAACTCATCAAGAAGACAGTCAGACATGCGAGAATAAGGAATAGGATCAGAATTCAAATTAAAGGACCGGACAACGTGTTTGAGCATCTTGTGAACTTACACCACAAGAAAACTCTACTGTTATTAAGACGAAAAGGCCGGGATCCTAGGAGCCTGAACACTAAGTCATTGTGGAAGTCTATTGTAAACTAATACCCCAGACCACGTGTAAGAAGCATCTTAATCAAGTTGCCGTAACTATTCTCCTGAGCCAGAAGTCTGTATTCTCAACTATCTGGGGTGAGTTGTACATTTTATAACTTTTTTTTTGCATTACTAACATGTAAGAATTGCTAGTGGATGCACAAGTTGATACGATGCTGGCAATCTCAGCATATAGAATGAAGGGTTCATGAACCACAACTGCAAGAGCAGGTGACTGCTTTATAAGGGTTTCTCATAGAGAACCAAAAGCAGAGGAAGTCCCAAGTTTCATATGGAGCAGAGAGTGGATGATGACAGAAATAATGTACATAATTATTATATAAACCTTGTCAACCAGTGCATTTGTATCTGTAAACATGTTCTATACAAATGCAGGGGCTGTTTCCCGCTCACTAGGATTAACATAAATGCTCAGAGAGGTTACAGTTCTGAGGCAGATGGGATGTTGGAATGAAAAGGGAGGGGACACCTCATTTTCCTGTCAGGAAACCCAATACTCAGAAGGGTATTTGTTTCGCTCTTATTTAATGATACTAGTCGGTGGTACCAACTGGTGGTACTAGTATTGGAACAAGTGTGTGGTATAAGTGGGCTTCAGTCAACGCTAGACACCAACAGCAGACGGGTCTTAAAAGACGTTGCGCTATCGTTGCAATTACCCCACGATACTCGAGAGACGTGTTGCGATCACCAGAATTGACAAGTGACGAGATTGAACCAGTCTACGACCTGCAAATAACCAACATCGGCTGGAGCAGAAATCAATAGACATCTTACTGGCAGCTAAGTACCCGCTTAAAGCTGTCACGTGAACTCTCTAATAACGAACTTTTAAAATCAGATCATCACCTGTGATGAATCTTTAAAAGCTAACACTTTTTTCATCAAAACCTTCATTCATTTTTTACATTGTTAACTATAATTAATTGTTAAATTGGTTATCTTTATATATACACATTTATAGTTGATTTAATCATTTTGAGTGAACTACACTCGCATGTCTCTGTCATTTTAAATACATATGACAGAGCTATTGAAGTAATATTTTACTGATTTAAATCAGTTGGGGGCTCGTCGTAACGAGCAAAATTCTTACTCCCCATATAAGGTCAGGAAAGACAGAAAGTTTACACGGTCTGGATCTTATCATCCGTAGTACTTGATTTCTCAGATTCCTATGAGGCTTCCTAGAATTGAAGCACCTTTCTGCACTTTACATCTCTACCAAGAGTAATCGTGAGCTAAAGGTAGATACCATTGAAGACCCTCAGTAGATACTCTGAGGTTTGGCCACTGTTGGACCTTCACTTACAATGAAAGACGCAGTCTACGCTTTAACAGATTGCAAGTGCCCAAGCCTAGGCTTGATTTATTCAAGAAAAGCTTAGCGTACTCTGCTGCTCATCTTTGGAATTGTCTTCCACATAACCTAAGAAACAACCTCAGTCCCTATTCATACAATCATAGACTTTTTGAATACTTTCTGAATTCTGATTACATGCCCCCTAATCGGATTATCTTTTCTTATAACATCAACTGTAGGTTCTAATGACGATGTTTGTACTTTTCAACATATGTTATGTCATGCTTATAAGTAATTAATGTTAATACGAGTGTGCTATATTATTATTTTACTTAACGTTGAATTTCTTGAAGTTGATACGTAACATGCATATGAGAATAAATGAATTCAGTATGAAAGGTGAGCGAAAGGAAGGGCAGAATGTTAGACGGGCCTGTGTGCCCAATTCTCAACCCTTTGAAAATAAAGTTCGTTCGTTTGTTCACAGCAGAGCAAGGGGAATAAATTCTGTGACAATTGTATAAAAATCTTTTTAAAATGTGTGAGTGTTTTACAGCATTAATATTAATATTTTTGAATTATCCTAAAGCAATTAATTTTAACAAGCGGATTCTTTCTTTTTCTTCGTTCACCTTCAGATGTCAACTTGAATAAGTTCAAAGAACTCAGTGGTCAACCTAAGGCTGTTGATATCTCCTTAGATGTTCTCAAGGAATGCTACTGGTGATGGCCAAATGCGTTTTCTCTGTTCCTCAAGTGTTGGGCACCTTTGAAGCAGCTGTTCGGCAGTCATTTTATCGGTGCCACAGTCACACTAATCAGTAGTTCCTATCTTTAATATGTTGAATAGATGTTATCTTTTGCAACATTACAAACGAATTCTAATGTTGCAAAAGATTTTAAACATCAGGTTCAGTTCAGATAACCAAACATTTGAATTATATGCTAACACTGTTACGAAGCCTTCAGAGGTTGTCTATTATAATCCAACATTCCTAAAGTCATTAGAACTATCAGACGTACCTTCTCATTGACTTCAGATAAAAGCAGATGCACCAGTCACGCTTCGACGCGACTCAGACTAGCCTCGACTTTGCAATGGCACGAGGTTAAACAATTAATGTCTCATGTCATCGAGGCTACTATTCTTACTGGCTGTGGCAAGGTAGAAGATGTTTTATACCACGTGTACCCCTCATTCCTTCTGACATGTCCTTTTGATTTAAGAGACTATAATTTCCTGTTAGGTTGAGTTTTGCAATGTCTTTTAGCCTGTCTCAATGAAAAATTAACTGTTGCTGGCTCACAAAGTGGAAACTTTGCTGCACATTTTCATTATAAACATAGTAATCGTAACAATTTTGATTTACTATTATAGGTAGATGTAAGTTGCTAGGAAATAGAGCCTGGGTTTGCAATAGGATTTTATATTAAGCCATTGGTGTGGCAATATTCATGATTGATGCGTCATGTTAGATTAAAAAAGGCTTCCAACAACTTTGGTTATAGGGCAATCCAAATCTAATTTAAATGACATTATTTAAGAGCTATTCTTGCTTACAGAGTATAATACAAATAAAAAAAGCCCAATTATTAACATAATCATTGTGAAATCTCGCAATCATTCTGCCTGACCAACTAGTCCATTTTTGGCTGAATATCTGAACTTGGCCACATCACAGCTCTGTTTTCACATTCATGTCGATTATTCGTGATCTGTGTTTTGACTTGTTCGAAACCACTGAGGTCAATGTTGATTCACTGAGCAACGCCGTGCCAAGCATGAAAAATACGTTTTTAAACGACCAGCAGCTTCATAGTAGGATATTTCTCACGTTTCAAAAGATATTCCCACATCACAGTGACTGAACAACCATTGAGACGTACTTGAGAGTGCACATGCAGGTTTTTGCCACACGAGCATTTCAGTTTCAAATCCGCGCTTTCCTTAGCACAGCAAAGTGGTAGTTCTTGGATCTTTCAAATGCCAGGTTGAACTGGGTGTAATAATAAAAGTACAACTCAGATGTCTCACTCGAATTTGTCAACCAGTTCACATTATGAGACAGTTTCTGAAGATGACAATCGACTTCTTCATTTGTGGATGACAACGATTCAGTTTTGGCAAATTGTTAAATCTTCCATTGGCACTTGAGCCAGGAGTAAATTCAGACTTTAATTTTTCAGTCCTGTTTATTTCTTTTGTCCTTTTACTTCATTTTTTCTTTCTTTCTTTCCTCTTTATGTTTTACACAATATTTTCTTAATTTTTTTCTTCCTTCGTAACCATTTTGTTCTTTCCTATTGTATGGCTCTGAAACATGGAGAACAACTAAAACCACTTAAAGCTACAGACTTTCATAAATGTATGCTTGTGTAGAATATATGGATGGATGGACAAGATCACTAATATGGAACTGATGACAAGAGCCAGCAGAACAAGCGATGAGAAGAAGCTGGAGATGGATAGGACATAGATTGAGATTATCTGTTGATAGCATTGCCTGGCAGTCCTTCTTCGAGAATTTCCAATTTAAGAGAGGTAGAGGAAGACCACGATACACATGGAGAAGAGAGTTGGAGACAGACAGGAAGGAATGAAGATGACTGTGATAAAGTGTTCCTAGACTTTATCGCCCTATATTTTTCATCATCGTTCTTATTTTATTTCTCTCCCGTTTTTGCTCTTTCATCTTTTTATTAAATCTTTCCTAATCACTGTTTTGACTTAAGTGCAACTTTAAGCACACATTTGATCTTTTCAATTTTATGTTATTTTTTAGAACACACCTGGCCCGGTAGGCTAGTTATAGTTTGCGCGAGAAACGGCCTTATGGGCCATAGAAGGAATGCGTTTCATGCTTTATTCTCCTGCTACAACACAACGAGTTTCATTACAGTGGGACACAATAGCACGCCAGCTAGATAGATCTGCAACAAAGGACTCGTGACACGGTCAAGAATGTTGGTAACTAGAGTGTAGTTTCGTTAAGAGTGGCATGTTTTGTGCATGACGGGACACTGAAAGAGGCAAAGGAAAGCACCCCTCACCTCTCTCACTCCCCAGCAAAGCAACACAAGGGGACTTCACTCGTTCCGCAAAAACGCGGAATACTTGATGACAAAGGGGGCAACTAATTTTGGGATGGGGCGGCCAATTCAAAATCACGGTTTGTCTCCCCAGAAAACACAAAGCATGGAGTTGATAAGTGGTTACGAGAGCCCACCCACTTTTAGCAACTGTCATGCACTGGAAAATTGCATGCGAGCACGCTGAATTCGCCTGACAAAATGAATGCCTTGTTACTGAATTGGTGTGTGGAGCGATAGGACACAGTCCAGGACTTCTCAAACTGGTAACTCGAAATATAACGACAAGTTCACCAGACGTCGGTACGAATTTTCCAACACACGCGAAGCAAAGAGTTTTACAGAGTATGTCCTGTTCACAGTCTGTTTTATAATTTCATTTCTGTGTGGATATATAATTCATACCTGTGGATTTTAATCTTATATAGTTTTCTTAAGGAATTAGCGAAGGGAAAAGGAGTCCGGCAGAAGTCTGAGTCTACACGTTACGTATTTGGCGTCTAACAGGAAAGAAGTTGGTAGAGCATGCTTCCTGATAGCAGAAATCCCGAAATAGGACAGCATAAACTTCCTGTGCTACACTACAAGGAAGATATACATGCCCGCGTTTGTAAACTAATATAGCGGAACATTTATTTACATATTTTTCAAGTGCTCACAAGCTGATTCGCATATACCTTGTACATACATCAAATTCAACTCACTTAGCAGATTATTGCCTGAGTCAAGTTAAAGCACGCACAAGTTGAATCTATATATATATATATATATATATATATATATATATATATATATATATATATATATATATATATATATATATATATATATATATATATATATATATATATATATATATATATATATATATATATATATATATATATATACATATATATATATATATATCACCCCAGAAGGAACAATTACTTCTGTCCACCAAAAAACACAGCGAGGCCCAGAATCTATACCTAAACACGAAGAAGACCAAAGTATTGACAACAGACAAAGTAAAGACCAAACCAGAAATTGAAATTGATAACGAAGAACTGGAAAGTGTTAAAGAATTCGAATACTTAGGATCAATCATCAACAGCCCTGGCGACTGTGCAGTAGAAATTAAAAGAAGACTTGCAATTGCTTCACATAAGCTAATACAGATGAAAAACCTATGGCAAGGCACAAGCAAAGAAACAAAGTTACAACTGATCAGAGCATGTATATTCCCAGTAGCAACATATGGCTGCGAGACTTGGACACTCAATAAAACAGTTGCAAAAAAGATTACATCATTCGAAATGAAATGCTACAGAAGGATGTTGAGAATACCCTGGACAGAAAAAAAGACCAACAGAGAAGTACTGCACTCACTAAACGTACAGGAACATTGGCTCCTAAATACCATCGCAATAAGGAAGCTGAAATTTTTCGGTCATATAAAAAGACATAATAGCCTGGAAAAAACAGTGATGGAAGGCATGGTCCCTGGAAAAAGGGGAAGGGGTCGACCTAGACGACGGTGGACCCAGGACATCACAGAGAGTTTGAACTTGTCTTTGGCTGATGCAGGTCGACTTGCCCAGAATCGTGATGCGTTCAGAGCAGCTGTAATGGAGACAACGTTCTGGAAAGAATACGCCACATGATGATGATGATATATATATATATATATATATATATATATATATATATATATATATATATATATATATATATATATATATATATATATATATATATATATATATATATATATATATCAAGATTATATACTCACATATTGGTGAGTCCATATGTCAAGATCACTTATTTACAATGTGATTCGCCAGTATATCAAGTTCAAATCACCGAGTTCAGTTACTTGTTAAGCCAGTGGTTGAAGTGAATTCATCTACGCTCATCGTGTATTGCATGACTTTAATTCACTCAAAGAAGCTTCATTGCACGAAACCCACTTGTTACCAGACAAGTCATTTCGTTAAGTGCTCCAGTCTAGTCAGTGCCTTTTCAAGATCAGACTGCATACATTTTTCTGAGACAACTGTCAACGGTTTGTTGACGCTAGATTGATTTCGAAGCATTGAGAGACATCATATCTTACAAGTTCTCGCTACACGTGCCAAGGCTTTCATAAATAAGCCTTCGTCTTGGAGACAAACCCCACGGCGTAACACACATGTTCATTGGACATTCAGTGCACACAATCGCATACTCATACACTGGAGAAAATATGGAAGACTCATAGCCCAAACCAGTCAGGGTTTAGCGCAGACAGAAGTACAGTAGACCAGCTTGTAAGATTAGAACACGATGTAAAGCTAGGGTTCAAGAGGAAAGAGAAAACAGTGGCAGTCTTTTTGGATGTCGCTAGAGCATATGTTGAATGCTGGAGAAATGGAGCTCTTTACAAAATGAAAAAGATTGGCATTACTAGTAAAACCTATAGGTATCTAGAAAACGTTTTACAGGACAGGTATTTTGCTGCACAGGTGAACAATGATAAGTCAGAAATAGATGAACAACAGAATGGGATTCCTCAGGGATCAGTGATTTTACCTTCAATTTTCACTATAGCTGTAAATGTTTCAGCAGATGAATTTAACGACATTAAGAATGCAGTATTACAATTTGCCGATGACTGTGCCATTTGGCGATCTGGAAAAAACTTGGACCATGTTTACCAAAACTTCAAAAATAAATAGACAAAGTTTCAGAGTGGATGAAAAGTTGGGGCTTCCAAATTAATGTAAACAAAACAGAAGGTATGATATTCAGCAAAGGAAATTTTAAAAAAAAATAACAAAATCAATATAACCATTAAAGGACAGAAAATATGTACTTCCTCAACTACAAGATTTCTGGGCATAACTTTAGATAAACAACTAAATTGGAATAAACATAAAGACAATTTAGTAGAAAGCTGTAGGGGACCCCTAAATATACTAAGGATAGTAAAAGGTAATGGATGAGGGGGCCAGGAATAAAATAATGCTTATGTTCTAACCGAGTGTATGGGACGTCTCCTTAAATAAAGATAGATATCCAACAGGGTGGAGAACTATAGAAGATTTAACGAAGTTCAAAGAACTGTCAAACACAATTTAAAATAGTAATAAATATAGAAGCAAAATACCACACAGGGAACTAAAAACACCAATCATAGACTACTGACTTACTGAAAAGATCAAACAAAACATAGAAGATAAGGAAGCCAAAATGATAAGTAGAAATTTCATAGATCAACTAGCAAAACAAAGTCTGGCCGTCTACACTGATGGATCCAAGGGTGATAGTGATTACTACTACGTGCAGGAGTAGTAATACTACAGTGGGGAATTAAAACGAGCTACATTGTAACTGAAGGGGCTTCGATTTTTACCGCAGAGATGATAGCAATTCTAAAAAATTTAGAAATAATCAAAGATAACCCACCAGAAGCTGTTACGATATTTATAGACTCACTATCATCACTACAAGCACTAGAACACCCAGGTAAATGTAGTCGGCCAGACATAAAGGAAGAAATTCTAGCAATTAATACATCTCTAGGAAACAGAGGATGTAGTGTGAGGCTAGTGTGGGTTCCAGCACACATAGGTATAGCTGGTAACGAGTTGGCAGACCAGAACGCCAAGAATTGAAGAATAAGTAAAAACAATATAAAAGCAGGACTGGGAAGGTCGGAGATCAAGAACCAAGTGAAGATAACTATAAACGAGGAATGGAAGACAACACGGAAGAACAGTAGAAAAGGCAGACACGCGTTCAAACTGCTGAAAGAACCGACAAGGACGTGCCAGGTCAGAGAAGAATTAAAGATACCATCGAACAAAAACCTGTAGCGTCTCCGTCTCGGTGCAGCATACTTTATGATATAGGAACCACACTGCCAAGAATGTCAGTAAGAGAATGACATAGACCACTACCTGATCCACTGTAAAAAGTACGAACAACAAAGGCTTGAATTAAAAACTTACTATAGAAATCACAATAAAGACATGACAGGTGTTAAGGTTTTAAGAATAGATGCCCCAGGAGATGCCCAATCAATACTTAAAAGATATATACATAATACAAAGGAAAACATTTAAGGTTAGTACTTCAGAAAAGACATTCAACCAAATAGAAATTAAGCAACAAGAACAAACAAATAATTTTTTTTTAAACAGGAAAAAAAAAACTTACTAACTACTCATAGGACAAGGAAATACAACGAGGTTTAAGAAAAAAAAAACAACAACAACTCAAAAAAAAAAACCAAATACTAATACAAATTAAAACCAAGTGTAAAGGACAACAGTTATCTATAAACAATACGAAAGAGAAAATAAAATGGACAAATACTAATATAAATTAAAATCAGCAATTGCAAAATACAATAGTTATTTAAATTGAATACAAAATTAGTAAATAAAATGACACTAAATACCCCAATTATAACCATTATCAGGTTGAACAGGGTAGACCAAGATGGAAGGAGAAGAGGCAATAACGGTCAGCTGTTAAGTGCCCGCTCTCCACCCATCACCTCTTCAAAACAACAACAACAATAATAACAATGGAAGACTCACGAACGATGTAGATTTGGCACCAATGTGGTAACACGTTTGGGATCAATGTGGCCACCTTTGGTCCAAACCTGGCATCCAGCTCTCACCTATGGCTCCTCGTAGCTGTCAGCATGCGACAGCGGCTACCCCCCGGGAAACGGCTTTGACAGGCCGGCTAAACTAGGTGAGGGTAGTCGACTGGTTAAAAACCTTCGGTGAGTTAGGGTCTGCGTACCCATGCATGCGAAGACTGAATTCGACAGACTGCGCGGAAGAAACCACCTGTTGGTTCAACGGGCATGACGGCAATTACCAGCATTGCGCTTTGGAGCGTAAGGAGCATGGCGAGGCACGTAGACAGTCTTGGTCATCCACTGCACCTGATTTCATCTCCAGTCGTCTTGACTTGTTTTGCCACTGGATTCATATGGACAGAGGCGAGAGAGTGAGGTCGACGAATTCCGCAACTCTTCCTCACTTTAAACCAAATCACTGCGCAAGTCACTCTTTCATCCACTCATGTATCCACTCACAACAAGTCCTGAGACGATGGGCGAGCGGCGAAGCGGCAGGCGTGGGTAACGCTGGCAGTTGTAGTCGCAGACCTACACACAGGCCACTCAGGCCATATTGTCGTCCTCCACTGATCGGAGCAGCAGTGGGATTCGGCAGCCCCCTGAGTGACTGAGCAGACCTCTTTAGGAAAGCACTGCTCACCTCCATGGCAAGAGGAAGGGGCTAGAAAAGTTGCCCTAAACATTGCCTGCTCCACCATTACCTTACCAGCTAACCGCGGTTGGTGGGTACCCTACTTCGGCTGGCGACACATAAGAAAAAGAAAGGAAAGATTCCCCCCCCCCCCCCTCATTCTAGGCGCAGGGAATGTGCGCACTCTCCTTGACAAAGACTTCAACGCAAACAGACCTGAGAGGCGAGCTGCCCTGATTGGGAGAGGACTGGCCAGATACAACATTGACATAGCTGCACTGAGTGAAACTCGACTTGCAGGCGAGGGCCAACTTTGCGAAAAGGGTACAAGTTAAATATTCTATTGGAGCGGAAGAGGGACTGAAGAAAGACGAGAAGCAGGGGTTGGCTTTGCTATCAATACAGCTATTGTCGGCAAGTTAGCGGGGCCACCAAAGGGAATAAAAGCCCGACTCATGACAGTCAAGATGCCCCTGCTTTGTGGAAGGAAACATGCCACCATCATTAGCGCGTATGCACCAACTATAACAAACCAGGATGACGTCAGGGATAAGTTTTTTTGAAGAACTACATGCAGTCATTGCATCAGTTCCTAAAGCAGATAAGCTCATAATTCTTTGTGAATTTAATGCAAGAGTAGGCTCAGATAACATCTCCTGGAATGGCACTATCGGGAAGTACGACTTCCTACCAGCAACAGGACCTCCTGGATGCACCCTCGCTCAAAGCATTGGTACCTAATTGACTATGTAATTGTTAGGAAGAAGGACAGGCAAGATGTTCGGGTGACCAAGTCCATGTGTGGTGCCGAATGCTGGACTGATCATCGCCTCATTGTGTCTAAACTTAAAATTCGTATCCAACCAGCCAGGCGCCTTCAGGGGAAGAAAACTAAACATAAGGCTGGATATCACCAAACTAAAGAAGATAAAAATCAAACAGTCATTTACTGACACCCCAGAAGACCGTCTCAAATCTATCTCGTTAGACGGCCAAAGTGTGGAAACAAATTGGGCAGCCCTAAGTGAGCAGATCTACAACACTGCTACAGAGGTCCTGGGTCCTGCCATCAAGAATCAAAATGACTGGTGTGATGAGAACTCAAATGATATAAAGAAGATGTTGGCTGAGAAACACCATCTCCATAAAGCATATTTAAATGATCCTAAATCTGCATCCAAGAAAGACGCTTTCAACAACATGCATAGAATCGTCCAACAAACTACACCAGATGCGGGATTCGTAGCTGAGTAATAAAGCAGATGAGCTCCAATGCTTTGCTGACAGACATCACTTGAAAAATGTTTACCATGCACTCAAAGCGGTCTATGGTCCAACATCATCAGGATCATTTCCCCTCCTTAATGCAGATGGAAAAACAGTAATTACAGACAAGGAAAAAATTCTCTCCAACGCTGGGTCGAACATTTTAATATTCTGAACCAGCCATCATCTATTAACGACGAAGCCATCAACCGCCTGCCCCAAATTCATATAAATGAAGCACTAGATGATATACCAACTCTGGAGGAAACTCAAAAAGCGATTCGTCAACTTTCTAGTGGAATGTTTCCCGGCTCCGATTCAATTTTTGTTGAGGTCTATAAAGATGGCGGTACAGTTCTATTAGAGAAACTTCACATGATCTTCCAGCAAATGTAGCAGAGTGAAACCATCCCACACGATCTCAAAGATGCGTCAATTATACATCTATATAAACGTAAAGGTAATCGCCAAGATTGTAACAATCCTCAAGGCATCTCTCTATTATCAATCGCTGGGAAGATTTTCGCCAGAATCCTTCTGAATCGCCTTACGGCCCATCTTGACAAAGGTCTTCTACCTGAAAGTCAGTGTGGATTCCGGAAAGAACGTGGAACCACCGATATGGTGTTCGCTGCAAGATGGATACAAGAAAAATGCAAAGAACAGCACTGTAACCTGTACACAGCTTTCATCGATTTGACAAAGTCGTTCGACATGGTCAATAGAGAGGGTCTATGGAAGGTCATTGCAAAATACGGCTGCCCATAGAAATTTATCACAATAGTGCAGCAACTGCATGATGGAATGCAGGCTAGAGTTCAGAAAAACGGTGAGCTATCGGAGCCTTTCCCCGTCACAAATGGAGTTAAACAAGGGTGTGTACTTTCACCGACTATGTTCAGTATTATGTTTTCTGCTATGCTGACTGATGCTTTTAGAGACGGGGACACAGGAATCGACATCAGATATCGTATTGAGGGAAAATTGTTTAACCTTAGGAGACTTCAAGCAAAAACCAATATCAAATCATACACCATCTGAGATCTGTTTGCTGGCGATTGTGCCCTGAATGCTGGATCAGAGGCTGATCTGCAGCATAGCGTGGATAGATTCTCCGAAGCCTGTTCCAACTTTGGGCTTACCATCAACGCGGAGAAAACAGAAATCATGTACCAACCAGCTCTTGGCACAATTTATACTGAGCCAATCATCAAGGTAAATAGTGAGAAACTGAATGTTGTGAACAGATTCACATACCTTGGTAGCACACTATCCCAGAACATCGTCATTGATGATGAGGTGAACACCAGGATCTCCAAAGCCAGCAGCACATTTGGCAGACTATACACCAACGTTTGGCATCGAAGTGGCATTAATCTACAGACAAAGCTGAAGGTGTACAGAGCTGCGGTGCTTCCAATGCTGCTTTATACGTGTGAAACATGGGCTGTATACAGACCGAACCGCTTGGCGCACATCCCTTCGTAAAGGTGCAGCGGCATGCGAATCATCCAGAAGAGCAGCAGCGGAACAGCGGAGACAAGCTAGAAAAGACCGTGTAATAAAACCTTCACATGAAGCAAACATTCCCTGCCCACACTGTCCGAGATCTTTCCAGGCCCGCATCGGGCTCATCAGTCACCGTCGTACCCATAGACTAACCTAACATAATCCTAAATAATTGGATGAACAAAGTGGTCTTCATCACCCGTGATGGACGAACAACAGCGGTAACACTTAATATATGCCCTCATCATTTCTTTGAGCAAATGGGTTTATTCTCACATTTAATTAGCTACACTTTTTTACATTTCATCCATGTATGCGAATAGTCTTTCACCATCATCCCTTTTTACTTCTACTAACGCTATATGTGTATATATTTAACTAATAAACCGTATAGACGCTTTGATTATTTCCTAGTTAGTTAATGCATCGCTCGTGCTGTCTGTGTTAAGTATGTAAATCAATCAGTCAATACCCTGTAGCTGCACAATTAACGTAGGCCTTCAACAAACACATGCCAAGTTCTCATGTCCCGTCCCATCCGACCACGTTCTTTCCATGTTTTCCTCATCATTTTCACCTCTGTATCCAGTTCTCTTCTCCGTGTATTTTGTGGTCTACTTCTGCCTCTCTTTCCCTGTGGATTCGAGAACAAGGACTGCCTTGTAATACCAACAACAGGTTTCTTCAATGTGTGTCTTATCCATCGCCAGCGTCTTCTTCTCAACTCTTGTTCCACTGGCACTTGTCTGGTTCTTGTCATCAATTCCACATTTGTGACTTTGTCATACCATTTCAGTCTTACTATTCTACGCAAGCACCCGTTTATAAAAGTCTGTAGCTTTTTGGTTGTTTTTTTTTTCTTGTTGCTCTCGATGTTTCAGAGCCATTCAATAGGACTGACTTGATATTCGAGATGAAGATTCTTATTTTCGTGTTGGAATTGACTTCTCTTGTTCTCCATATGTTTTCCAGTGCAATGAAAGCTCCTCTCGCTTTTTGTATTCTTATTTTGATATCATTGTCTGTCCCTCTAACTCCGTCTTTATTACTGCCAAGATATGTGTACGAATCTACATCCTTTAGTGGTGTTTCTTCGTGTTCAACCTCTTGTTATCATTTCTTGCATTTATTCTCAAAATCTTTGTCTTTTCATTGTGTATTTTCAAGCCCAAGTGACACGACATAGAAAGACATTGAGCTGATGGCACAGGACAAGAAAACTTGACATAAGCATGTTAAATTCTTATGCTCTTGTGGAGTTGAAAGGTGAAAGGAAAAGAAGACTTCGAGTGCGTACATAAAACACGTGGCATATGAGGATGGTCCTATGTGCTACGAAATCTGGAGGAAGCTCTTAGCTCTGATTAAGTACTACCAAGGGATATGTCCGTTATACCCTCTGATATCAAAACTCCAACTCCGGGTCTTCTCGTGACAGGGCTGGTTTAAATGAAATAAGAAAAAAAACGAGAATGGGTCTCTGGCGACGTTAAAAAAAAGATGCCCGGCTTTATTGAGGATCAGAAGTTTTAGGTGGCTACTCATTTATTGGGAGCAGCGGTAGCGCCTGGGTAGTGCACTGGCTTCCTAGCTCGATGGTCTATGGTTCGTTCCCCAGCTGAGGTGGGGGTTTTTAGACCGCAAACGGCTTCGGGGTCGACCCAACCTCGTGAATTGTGTACCAGAGCAACTCCGGGGAGGTTAAAGTAGCCGTCGTGATGCTGACCACATCACCCCTCACGTACCGTTGGTCAAGAAAATATGGGCCTAACACTATATTCCCACTATTCCTTAATGGGCGTGTAACGGGATCCTTTACCTTACGCATCTTTGATAAGGGAAATTCTGATTCCAAACCACTTGCTGCTTTATAGGAAAGTTGGTGACAGTTGAAGGCTAAGGAAAGCAAACAGAATAAAAGTGCTTTCTGATATAAGCTGTGGATATCTCAGTAAAACTAACCACAACACAATGTATTCATAACGCACGGGGTAAAACACATATGAGTACCAAAGTGTGAACGTATTTTTAGCGGGAAAGAAAGTTATTCTTCAGAAATGTCCTGTATATGAGGAGTGCTCGTGTTTCAAATTCGAGGAAAGTAGACTGTCTATTATAATCGATGTTCTACGTGACATTGGTTCTTTTCGCTGCAGTGTAATTCTTCGTCTGTTTATGAATGATGCCCCAAGACAAACCATGTTGTGCGCCAAACCAGGTTTTTTTTTCAAGTCTCGTACAGTACATTGCTGAAGCGACATGAACTGTAATACTGTGGAGATATGTGTGACGATGCACATAATTTCTCATAGACTCTGTAGGAGTGATATGGCAATAGTACATCGACCTTATACGCACAAATAATAAAGAACTTAAATTGTTTGAGACTAACTTGGCCGAAGAAGCTGAATATCGCGTGAACACGTGACAATTTTAATGTCGGTGACCCACCATACTTAGTTATCTTTGTCTTTTTCAGATTTTGACAAACACTTATGGACTAAATGTCTAAATTTAGAGTTTAAAATTAGGTAAACAAAAAAATTCATAGAACAACCCGAGGTAGAAAAGACGGCTGTCACAGTCCACAGAATGGTACTCAGGTTTCTTTGACCTCCAGTGTTCATTCCAGGTATTGTATGATACAACGTGATGGTCATGTATCTAGGTATGTTGCTTGCTATTAATATAGCTGCCAGGTACAACACGACTTTTAGGAGTCTTCTCTCACGGTCAGTCAAATTTGAGGCTATAGGTCTTTCATTACCTTGTTGCTGAACTTTTACTGTTGCAGTTTTCCGGACTTTTGATGAAGATTTTAATGAGTAGCCCATCCAAACTGCACACACTATCACAATAGCTTGCGAGAAAAGTAGCCACGTTGTTCCAACCGTTATGTCGAAGATAATTTCTATGTAGGCGGTTTCATCATTAAAAATTACTGTAAATACTTCAATAGAAGTATCTGCTGAGTTATTATCTGTAGACGATATCTGCCGCCTTGTCCACTCCATTCTATGTGAGACATATATTGGAACGTAGAGACCAATGTGTATGACACAGATGGACAGTATAGCGATGACGCAGCGAAATCTTGTAAAAACCTGCTTGACATTAAATGGTGATGACACACAGAAACATCTTTCTAGTGATATCATGACAGTTATCCAACATGAAACACGATACGTAGAGTTTATGGCCCACCCAAATATAAAGTATCCCAGAGACCATAAATCGATAGGGCTAATGGGATACACAAGTTCGGCCAGATAACACACACAGCTTGTCACTTGTAAAAGTGTTTGAAGACAATCCGCAAGCGAGAGAGAAAACAGTCCAATACTCATGCTGTCTTTGAGACCAAGTTTGAGAAAAACGGCAGCATTTAAGAAGTTAGTCACTACACCGGCTAGTGAAACGCACCCACGCAAAATTATTGTTAGAGAAATCTGTACCAGTATCATGGCACTATCTTCTACAACTTGCGCCCTGTTGCCAGTTTGTTCATTGGTGGTGAAGTATTCTAGTCGAGGACTCTGACTGGTATCAGCCATGTCTGCACAGCAGTAATAAAAGAAACAACCTGACTGGTAAAGATTTGGATGATCTACAGTTTTAACAATGCATTGGAGTAACTTATCATACAAAGAATGTTCCACGTCGGCTAAGTTAAAAAAAAAAAAAGCATGTGTAGGATTGACTTTTACTTGGCGGAGATTCTTAGCAATCTTGCAGCGAGGTTTGATGACGTTGTGGGTTCAAATCTCGGAACACGTTTTTTTTTTTTTTTGCGAAGTTTCCTTTGTCTGGTGTGTCATGTCTTATATCATGCTTTTAATCATCTTTAAATGGCTATCGTTTCACTATAGCTTCAAAGATCTGATTTAAAAGCGTTACATTTCACCAAGTCTTTGCTTGATTGTACATGTTCACTTCGACGCTTCTATCAAAGGTAAGCTGATCCAGATTTTTTATTTTTTATGTGTGTGCGTGTTTTGGTTGTTTTTTTTGTTTTTTTTTTTTTTAATTTGAGACCTTCGCATTGATATTTAGAATGAGCCCGTGTAGAGTTATGCTTTATTCATCTCACGAAAATTGTACTCGTAAATGTTACAAAAAACGACAAGAGGCATCTGTGATACCGGTACTTTTGTGTGTGCACATATTATGGTATATATATATGATCTTCATGAGACAAGTTCTCTGTTCCTCATTAATATAGAACCTCAAATGGCATCAAAGTGTAAACAACTACGACAGCAGTGATGGCTGTACAATATATTTATTAATTGTTTAAGAAGTTAACGTTTTTCTCGAGAGCGCTTCAGGACTGTTATATCCGACAGAAAGCGATCAATCACGTAATGATATGATCGTGTTTTATTTGCAGAACCGTTGTCTTAATTAATCCATCTAGTTATGACTTTGCTATTAAATCTATTTTGTTTCCATGTTTGCTTTTTTCCCTTGACATCATAGCTAATTAAATAATTTTAATACGGCTCTTTGCTCTCTCAACGTTCCATTATTTGCAAGCGTGATCCGGCGGTGTAACCTGCTCGATAAACTTTCTAATATCAACTGACTTAAACACGAACATTATGTCCCTAGTTGGCGAAGATTTCCTGAAAAAATTACCGATAATTATAATATATCAGTCGGGATAATGATGAATACATTTTTGCGCAAGTCTGTGTGCGTTGTAATTAAGTCAAATAGAATCGTCGTATCTCATTTACTTTTCCTTCGTTTGTTAAAACATTAGCACCATCTTTATCTTATTATAGATCAACCATGAAATTTGTCATCGGCTTAAAGTTAGCCATCTTATTATTTTACACCTTTCGTGTCTATGATTCTTTATTTGTGTAAGAAAAAAAACCAAAAAACTGAATATTTCGTGGACATTTTCCACACCTGTCAACTCTTCTGAACGCATGCACTATCGATTTAATTCTTAAGCATAAAGGAAGTGCAGAATGTATAAACGAGCATGGGCAACCAATTCTTAACTCTTTGATAATTAATTCGTTCCGTATCTTTGAGCAATGACTTGTTTCAAACCTCGTTAATTCAGCTATAGCATCCATTCTGTCCGTTAACTTAGACACATCATTTACCATTGTGTTGCATAAAAACCACTTCTTTTTAATTCCTTCTTCAACAGGAGTTTGTGTATTTCGACTTGTTTTTTCTAATGTGGGACTCTTGTTTTATTCTTTCTGCTTCCACATGAAATATAACTGACCGCATGTCTCGCTAGTTTGACTAACTGTATATTAGCACAGTTTGTTCCTGGCAAAAGGGGCGACCGACCCCAACCAGGCGCGTCCACAGGTGGCGGATAGTGGAACGACCTCCGGAGATGTGGTGTGTCAGCTGCGAATTAAGTCAGTATTGCTGGACGAATAAGCAGCCGCGGACCAAACGGCGATGTCCTCCCAGCAGGACGGGGAGGGGTAACAGGTGGCACTGATACCCCCACTGAAATCCCCCATATGTCCTACGACGGGTGCATCGAGCGAGTAAGAGCCGCTATAAGCTCTAGCCACGGGGAAGGTAAACCTCCGTAAACAAACCAACCTGCTGCCTTGCAGCCACTACCGGGAGATGGAAAGGCTATGGGAGACAACCCTGAACAAAAAACACAACCCGGCCTGCCGAAGACGGAGTGTGTTAGCTACGGCGCAGACACCGGGAGAAATTAGGACATACACGCTTTTTCGATATGGAGTCATGCGACGATCTCGACTTACGTCATGGCGTCGCTCCTGTCAGTTACAAACGGGGAGGAGCGGAGCCGCGCCCCTAGCCTCGAAAGGGCCCACCCAAGCAACCGGTGCCTTTGCCAACCAAATGGTCCGGGAAAGGCAAAGTAGAGCATCTGACTAACCAACCCACTATCTTACAGTGTCTCAATGGAATGCAGAAGGAGTGAGGAACAAGAAACCGGAGTTACAAGAATTCCTCAGGGGAAATCTTCTTTCTTCTTTGATCCTTATCCGCCGACCGTCAAAGCAGTCAGTGGCCATTACGCCTAGTGGCGTCTTGTAGGGCAACAACAAATTGATTCCACTTTGCTCGGTCGGCGGCCATCCTTCGTACAGTGTCCCAACTCTGGTTCATTATTTGCATCTCAGCCTCCACAGTCCTCCGCCAAGTTGTTTTTGGTCGGCCTCTCTTTCGTTTTCCTTCAGAACTCCATAGCATAGCTGTTCTTGTAATGGCATCGGGGTCTTCAGGGAAAATAACATTGATATAATCTGCATCCAAGAAACTCACCTAATAGATACCCAACGATTCTTTATACGTGGATACGAATCCTTCCGCCAAGACAGGGCAAAAAGAACTAAGGGGGGAATCCTCACACTGATTAAAACTTCAATCCCAGCAGTTGAGATACACAGATCTGGTGAGGACGAACTTGAATACATAACAGTCCAACTACTGCTGCCCAGTGGAGACTTGATGATCACAAACTGCTACAGCCCTCCAACCACAACTCTGGAGCTACACAAAGTGAAGCTTGCAGCATCAAGACACCTCATTATGGGTGACTTCAATAGCCACTCATCCAGCTGGGGCTATGAAGCAACAGATCCGAGAGGAGAAGAGGTGGAAGATTGGATGGTAGAGAATAAACTAATTCTAATAAACCAACCAGAGGATAAGCCCACCTTCTATTCCAGAGTATGGAATACAACGAGCACACCAGATCTTGCTATGGCTACAGATGACATACATCGACTCACCACTAGAACAGTAAATACCCAACTGGGGGGAAGTGACCATGTACCAGTCACATTACAGATATCTGAGGTAAGAAGTGCAGGACAAATTAATATGTCTCCTAGCTGGAATTTCAAAAAAGCAAACTGGGGATTTTTCAAAGAACAAGTCGATAACCTCTGTCAGAACATTACCCACTCAAACAACATCAACAAAAACATTTCCATTATCAGTGAGGCAATCATCCAAGCAGCAAAGACGTCAATTCCACGAGGTAAACGACGAGACTACATACCATACTGGAGTGAAACCTGGGAAAACTCCATAGTGACTTAAATAAAGCACGGGAAACTATGAAGCAAAATCCCACAGTAGAGAACACCCAGAAACACAACAGCATAAAACAGGCTTTTAATGAGCAAAAGAAAGCTGAAATCCAAAGGAGCTGGCACCAGAAGACCAACAGTCTCAACATGGAAAAGGACTCGAGCAAGCTGTGGAATCTGATAAGAGTGCTAAATGAAGAAACAACAACCAGCTACTGTAAGACTGTCATCAAGGAAAATGAAAATTACCACACAGGAAAGATGGCAGCAAACATCCTGGCAGATTTCTACAAGGAAGAAAGCATCACATCACTTTCACATTCACATATCCAAGAAGTACGTAAGGAAGTAAAAGAAAAACTGAAGCACTGTTAAGGAATATTATATTGTATATTTTGCGTGTTGGCCACACTTAGTCTATTAGCAGTTTAATCTACGTGGTAATGTTCTTGTTGTGGTTAACATGCAGTTGCACGCTTTTTAATTGTAAATGAACGCAATGTATTTATTACGTCACTAAGTAATTATGACGTATTCCGTTCTGCATGTAATTTACTCGTATGCAAACGGTCGTTTCTAGGCTTTTCGTTATAAGAATCCGTCAGAGTAAGACGTTGATGCTATCTTCTTCTTCTTCTTCCGTCCTTAGCCAAAGACCGACCAAGCAGTCAGAGGCCATCACGCCTTGTGGCGTCTTAAGGGCAACAGCAGATTGATTTTCTCTGTTGTAGTTTCCCATCACGCCTAGCGGCGTCTTTAGGGCAACAACAAATAGATCCATCTGCCGTTGTTTCCGTAATCGGTGTGACAAGCCAACGGGTGATCAGCCCATTGGGCGTTGATGCTATCGCTCCCAAGATATTTGAAGTTTGAACAGTTTCCTACGTGGCTTATGTAATTTAAAGGTCGCCACTGATTTTCAAGAAGATGCCGAACTTAAGTATTCAAGTTCGATGATTTATGAAGAGGAATTTTTACGGGAGCATTTTTATTATCTCCATTTTTGGTCTTCGCTACTTGGGTGTTAACCTTTTAGACACCTCTAGTAAATAGGCCAGATATGAGTCGGTGTACCACGGACTGTAGGAGCTTTCCATAAATGTATGTAACTTCACTTTGCCATGAACATTTATTTCTACGTCTAACTAAAACATGTCGTTACCTGTGGACCTGTGGACCCATTCAACAAGTCCTTTTGGAGATCGCTTTATTATCTGATCGTTCTTGCATAACCCATGTCATTCCCCAAGATGTTATCAGCACGATATTCAACATAAGATGTTTGTTACAAGCCAAGAATCTTTATCAAACACTCTCTAACAACATAACCAATTGTGACAAGCACCAAAACTCAGATACCTGCATGAAGTCATCCCTTACTATGAGAGAACTCGGTGCTGCCATAACACAACTAAAGAACATGAAAGCTCCAGGAAAAGATGACATCACAAATGATATGATCAAGATCCTCGGACCGGTAGCCAGGCACAAGCTCCTCCTAATCTTCAATCAATCATGGAGTACTGAAAAATTTCCAGATCGATGGCGAGAAGCAATCATTGTTCCCATCAGAAAGAAACAAAAGGAGAAAACAAGCAAGTCCAGCTACCGGCCAGTCAGCCTACTGAGTTGTCTGGGTAAGGTAATGGAAAGAATGGTGAACTCAAGATTACTGAAACATCTGGGGAAAAAAACCCATCTGCTTGATAACACACAGTCAGCATTCAGGAAAAATTGCAGCACCGAAGACCAGCTAGTATATCTAGCCCAGGAAGTAGAAAATGCCTTTCAGGAGAAAAAGAAAGTACTGGCGGTTTTTGTAGACTTGACAAAAGCCTTCGATAAGGTATGGAAAGAAGGACTCCTCCTTAAGATGCTCAACAACAAAATTGAAGGGAGAATGCTCAGCTGGATACGGGACTTTCTCCGATACCGCACAGCAAAAGTAAAACTTGATGGGAAACTGAGTCATCGCGTCACTCTTCAACAGGGTGTGCCACAAGGAGGAGTTATCTCCCCCACACTTTCTATCATATGTGATGGGGCCGAAAAGACGCCCGCCCCCTTTCTGTTTCTTGGCATATTTATCGCCCATATATTTTCGTTCAGCCCACGTGACTGTCAGCCCACGTGACGGCGCGAGCAAGCATTGCTGGGATGTAAAAAGTCTTCAAGAAGATATATTAGTTTAGGCCATAATAAAGCCTAAGAATTAGTTATGATGTGTTATATTTGGTAGTCGTGTGTTATATTTGATAATTGTGAGCCATATCTGTGTTTTCGGGCCTAATAAAGCAAATATCGCGAGTGTCATTTAAGTGGCTAAATTAATGTGCGCAGCACACTAAAGTTGAGTGATCAGCCATAGGGTCTATATAAGAAGTGCCTAGCCGGCAAGCGGACCTATTTTGCTAAAGCCGCCCAGACGAGAGAGAAACGAAGTAAGACACCAGACTCTATCTGTAGATGCCTTGAGCACGTGAGTTAATTTAGTTTAGCATTCGTGTTCTATAAGTCTGAAATTATATTCAGCACGAGTCTGTTTTAATGTGTAGTGAATTAGGCCTAAATAGATGGATAGATGTGAAAGTTTAAGAGCGATTATTTCATTTATCAGAAAGACAAATATGGTATGAAGCTATTTCGCGTGAATTTAGATAATATCAACCTGTTAGCAAAAATATCAAGATGGCAGCCGGGAGGCCACGTGGTGATAACTTTAGTTCTAGTTGTTAAGTCAAGAGTAATTTTATCTTATTCTTTGATAAAGTAATTGAGTGTATTTCACGATTATTGATATTTCTACTGTATATCTTTAGTGGGTTACTTTGAGTGAGGTGAGGATATGTATTTAGATTTCTGAAGAGCGCGAGGCCACTCCTTTGTTGAGACATGTGTTTCTCTGGTTGCTCCCGGTGGAGCATGGAAACACCAATGCAGCTGGTGTCTATTACAGGCCCACAAGAAGCATTTCTATGCTATTACGGGGGTTGTTTCTGTAACAATGTGTTTCATGTGATGAGTTCCCAATCTCATCAGGGGTCATATACGACACGCTTGTGGCCAGGCGCACCAGTCGTCACTTACGACATGTTCAGAGTGCAGGAACAAGTATTGAGATGGATCAGTTGCGGGGTGGTGGTTTATTCTCATTATTGAGAGTATTTGTTGTACAGATAGTTGAATATTATTTTATGTCCATTTTATTATTATTTAATTATGGTTATGTGTAGAATGGTTTGTGAGAGCACCTGGGCTCACTTGGAGATATATATTTCTCTTCTCCACTCCTGAGGGAGCATGAGGCCACCAGTGTGGTTTGCCTAGGCATGAAGTATTCATATGCTCGTGCAGTAGTGGTTTCGGTAGCAATCTGTGTTACATGGTGAGATTGCCAGCCTCATGCACAACACCATACTAGTCTCATTGGACGACATGCATGAGTGTGTGTGTGTGTGTATGATAGCTGAGTGTGTGCTCTTGCAGTAGTGGTTTCGGTAGCAATCTGTGTTACATGGTGAGATTGCCAGCCTCATGCACAACACCTTACTAGTCGCATTGGACGACACACATGAGTGTGTGCGTGTGTGATAGTTGAGGGTGTCAGGTGGCGTGGAAAGACTGTTTGGCAGGTGAGAGTATCGTTATTCAACTATGATTTTAACTATTCGTTGCTTTGTTTGCTTCTTCAGATTAACAATCGAGCACTGTTGGGTGTTTGTTTGTTTGTATAGTGTTATGTTCGTTGGTTTATTTGTTTAATGTTTGCTTCAGTGTGCTCTTAGTCACTGAATGGGTTGTAAAAATAAATACAGCCCCTGCCTCAGAATCAAGAGTTTTATTGTTGTTTGGGTCGGTGCGAGTGGGAAAAGAGAGTGATCACACATCACAATACAACATCATCATCATCTCGCCCACACTATCACAATATATATAATGATTTTGCAGAAAAACTGTCCTGCCATATCTCCAGGGCTCTTCATGCTGACGATTTTGCTGCCTGGCGTGCTGGTGAACATTTGCCGACTGCGAAGTTCAGGATGCAAGCAGCGCTGAAAACCATCGGTAAATGGGCATCAGACTGGGGAGTACAGAAACACCTCTCCAAGACAGTAGCAACCTGCTTCTCTCTGTCAAATTACTAAGAAACGATCAAACTGCAACTAAATGGAAGTGAGCTTCCAATCGAGAAAAACCGAACATACCTGGGAGTCAATTTGGATAAGAGACTCACCTGGAAGCTTCTTATAAAAGCAGTAGAACAGAGAGCAATAAGAAAGCTCTCTATTATGAAGAAACTGGCTGGCACAAGTTGGGGGGCAAATACCAACATACTTTAAAAAGTCTATATATGCACACTCAAACCTGTACTTGAATATGGCATGTAGCCTGGGCCACCGCATCTAAAACAAACACAGAACGTCTAGGGAAAGTGCAAAATTCAGGCCTTAGATTAATCACTGGAGAGATGAAGACTTCTCCAATCCAGGCAATGGAGAGATACACCAACATCCGCTCTCTTGAAGACAGACATGAGGGAAAGGTTTTCACTCACTGTGAGAAGCTTCTACGAATTGCCAAGTCATCCAATGCATGCCAAACTCCATAGTTTTACAAAGAACAGGCTGAAAAGAACCAGCTTCTTAAATATCTTCAAACATCTGTATCGATGCCATAAAGACCTCCTCCCAAACCGATCTACTGAGATTAAAATGTTAATTGATTACGAGGTGCCAGACGACTGCCATGGAAATATATCTATCATCACAGAAGTCCCTGAAATAAAAAAGAAAGGCCACCAGACCCCCCAACAACTAAACACTTTGGCTCAAGAAATGATTGAAGAAAAGTACAATCCGAAGGAATGGACACACGCATACACAGATGGATCCGGTGAGGGGGCAGTAAAGAACGGTGGAGGAGGCATTTTTATAAGATTCCTAAATCGAAAGATCATCCGAAAGGCCTTCCCAACTGGAAAGATCTCCAATTTTAGGGCAGAGGCTACTGCAAGCCCTGAAAATCCTCACCAGACCCAAACAGCAGCGACCAGCTAAGATAGTAATCTTCAATGACTGCATATCATTACTGGAATCAATACAAAACACCAGAAATGATAACATGATGAATGAGATCAGATCTGAGCTTAACATCATCCAAAGGTCATCAACCATTGCCCTTCAGTGGTTACCCTCCCATTGTGGAATTGCTGGTAATGAGAAAGCAGATGCTCTATCAAGAAGTGGCAGTAAAATGGAACAATACAGCCACCCATTGCCCTATCGGGAAGCAAAAACCATCATCCACAACAAGTACAAAAATCAGTGGAAGGAGGAAGAGGATATATACAGCAGAGATGACCCAATCCACCAACTAAACAGACACCACCAGACCCCCATTTTCCGCCTGAGAACTGGCCACTGCAGATTACTTGGCCATCTCTACCGCCTCAGGATATCCCACACAAATGAATGCCCACGTGGAACTGGAATCCAGATCCCAAAACACATTCTCCAGAACTGCTCAACCCATGATGAATCACGACGTGCGACCTGGCCAAGGGGTGAGGGGTGCTGAGCTCCAGCAGAAGCTATGATTATTTTTCGTTTGTATAAACATTTTTTCATATGTATGATCATTTTTTTGACTGAAGTGTGTATTATGTTTTCTATGGTCAAAGGGACATAATCCGAGTTATCGAAACTACAATTTTTAGGAGTTGCCTTCTCTTGTATAGAGACACGTTCGGTCTATAATTTCTTGAACGAAGCGTGACCACATCTCCTTATTTGGTAGTATCAGTCAACTATGGTAGATGTCTGAAACCTTTCTTAACGCTAAAAGGCGCGACTGTGTAAGACTTTTATCTCGAATGTTCTTCGAATCGTCTTATTGTGAACGGCAACTCAGAGATTGTCGTTCTGCGCATGTCAAAAACCGGGAGTTCGTTCTGTGTGTTCCGCCCAGTTGGGCAGTTTAGAAATGGTTTAAGAAGCGAGCAGACGCAACTGCGTCTTGTGATTCTCTGAGGGAAATACAGTGTCTTAGTGAGTTAGTTAGCTAACTAGACTATTTCCCAGTATTATGCAGCCTGCCTGGAGGCATATGTTCATGGTTGATTTTCCGAAATAAGGTAATTCCTCTTGTATCGAACTTTATGCTATCGTCTAGAGGTTCGTCATTTTGTCGCCTATTTGCTCGCCTGTGTGATGCAAAATGGAGAGGTACTTTGACTAGGATTAAGTCACCAGTATCTGTATACCTGAACTAGTTAAATATATATGGGTCGCTCTAGACCAACAAGACTGTTGTCTGTGTTCCAGGATTCGTTATATCAGAGATCACGTCCAAGTCAGATGGTTAGACTTAGGAACATTATAAAGGTCGAGCTGACCTGTAGCCCATGTATGCTATTCACGTGCAGACAGTGAACGGACTTATTGTATACAACTGATCTGCTAGCATCAGAATGGGAGCATTTATTATTGTTTATGAACATTGAAGATCTGTAGCTGACACTGTTGCAGAAGTTATAGAAATTATTATTATTTATACAGCTTCACGAACTAGCACTCGATGATTGATGAATTTCTGAATCTATTGAACTGTGATGTCTTATGACGCATATATACAACAGCTATCATTGCTGACTACAGAAATTGTTTTCAATGTGCCATATCATCTTGCTGAACTCGTTAACCATGTTGATGTCATAAGTATCATGACTGTTTTGTGGCGTGCAATAAATGAAAGAAACTTATACAACGAAGTTACCCTTTCTATGACTCTACACGTCATGTTGCCTGTGTGATAACCCTGTGAACTGTTCCACTACCACATACACAGCAACATCCTAAATCAGAGAAGACACCTACATCTTACACTTTAACACCAGGTGTCGATAAGGGTGGCAAGTTACCACTTCAGCACAAATCCACCCTTATCATTTTTGGTGGCCAGAGCTGGTTCTATCATCTGATATTTTGGCGCACCATATCATTTTTGGTGGCCATAGGTTGGTTCACTCTGATTCCAGCTATCAAGGGGGTCAGCAAACCCAGACATCATCATCATACTAGATACAACTACAGCATCAACTACCACCTTACAAGAAATTTTATTGAAAGTATCCGGATTTTCTGACAGTTGCTGATTTTGAAACTACCCGGCGCTGCTCGGCAATATTGAAGTTTATGTAAAATTAGAAGGACAAGTACCGAGCGAATGGATTTCCTGATCTGGTGAAAAGAAGGACAAGTGCCGTAACAACTGTTCCGGTCTCAGGGGTACTGCTGCGGGTTCAGAAGGTCAAGTGCCGGTTAAATCAATTTAGAAGATTCAGAAGGTCAAGTGCCGTAACAACTGTTGCAGTATTAGAAGCTCATTTCCTTCGTCATGGCTGTTTATGGGAGCAGAAGTTAATCAACGTTGGATCATTATCCTCAGAATGCTGATTACATCCTGTTCTGCACCGTGCTGACGCTGGATTTATAGAAGTTAAGTGGCCTGTTTTGTTTGTGAACTGTGCCCTTATGTTCTAACTGAGCCTTCTGTACTTTCACACTTTCTCCTATTGTTTTCATGATACATGTTTATATGTTATATGTTATTTGTTATTTGTATATTTATATGTTTATATTTCAGCGGGTTTTCTCGGTTGGGCGGAGTCTTGCAGTAGAAGATACCACGTCACAGAGGTTCTACTGTTAGCGTTTTCGTTAGGGACTGTGCGAATTTCCTACAGTGAAATTTGCTAGCGACAATCGTTGCTATATCTGTTTAGTTGTGACGAGTTGTGCTTTATTTCTGTTTCTTGTATATATATATTTTTTTTTTCTTTTTTCTTTTCTCTCTTTCTTTGTGTTTTTAGTTTCGATTTCGATTGTTTGTATTTGTAGGTCTCCCCTTTGCTATTATTCAGTTCTTTACGTATATTTTTGTGTATACACTGTAGCGTCATTTGTTAGTCATATCTTCGCATATTTCTTTTTAGTTTTGCTGTTTGTGTATTTGACTTATGCGAATGTTTTCGTATGGTTTGATCTTTGTTGATTGTTTACATTGACTCTGATCTTTGTTATTGTTTACATTGACTCTGATCTTTGTTATTGTTTACATTGACTCTGATCTTTGTTGTTGTTTACATTGACTTTGATCTTTGTTATTGTTTACATTGTTGATGACCTTTGCTATTGTTTACATTGTCTTGTTATTGTTTACATAGTTCTTGCATAGTTAGCTTTCACTATTGTTGATATATGCTCATGCACTATTGGTCTATAGTGCACTTATCATAACAAACTGGTGTTTTTGCTTATGCACTATTGTAGTGCAGTTATGATAAATAACTGATGATTATGCACTGATTTGGGTAGTGCACTGTTAATTAAGAGGTGACTTGTGATATTATTATACATTTGATAATACAAGTTGGTGTCAACTCCTGTTTCCCACAGAGATTGGGTTCAACATAGAGATTATACAAGCACTTTATTAAGTCTTGTTGCTATTTAACATTGAAATAAGATAATTAATTATTTCAGGTTCTGTACTCACATTTTGGACATCATGTCTACATTTGAGTACTTTATTGAGCAGGGTAAAGCCCTTGGGAAGACAGGTGATAAATTAGAAGAATTTGCGACTGTTCAATATGCCAAGGCATTGAAGTCGGAAGAAAAGAAAATGAAAGAACAAACTGAACAAAAGAGAATAGAGGCTGAAATAGAACAAAAGAAACTGCAGATGCAGGTGGAGGAAAAAAGATTTCAAATGGAAATGGAAAAACAAAAAAGAGAAGCTGAAAATAAGAGACTTGAAAAAAAGAAAGCTGAAGAAAAAAAAGTTACAGGCCCAGGCTGAAGCTGAAAATAAGAGACTTGAAAAAGAAGCTGAAAATAAGAGACTTGAAATAGAGGCTGAAGGAAAAAATTTACAGGCCCAGGCTGAAGAAAGAAAGTTACAGGCTGAGGCTGAAGAAAGAAGGTTACAAAGAGAGGCTGATGAGAGAAAAGCAAAAATGGAACATGATGAAAAAAGTCTTAGCTTTAGAGTTAGAGAAGTTAAAGTTATTGAACACTGGTAATGCTAATGAGGCAAATAAGGTGTCAAATAAGACTAATGCTAAGGATTTCAAGCTTAATCTACCAGCATTTAATCCCTCAATCGATGATATAACATTTTATCTAGATAGATTTGAAAGTGCATGTAATGTACATAATATAGATAAAACATTATATGTGTATCATCTGTCCAAGATACTTAGAGGTGATGCTTTGACTTTGTTGAGTATGGTAGATGTGCCTGACAAAAACAACTATGAGGTTGTCAGGGCGGCATTGTTAAAGAAGTACCAACTTAACGAGGACGGATATCGTCTTAAATTTAAAACCATGTTACCAGAAACTGGAGTTGAATTCTCTGAATTCATCTCAGGCATCCGTCTTACTTTTTTACGATGGGTTGAGTTGTCTAAGACAGAAAATACATTTGAAGCTCTTATGGATTTACTACTTAGAGATAAGGTTATGTCTTCTGTTAATGAAGCTTTTCTATCTTTTCTTCATGAGCGTAAGCCTAAAAACATAAAAGAAATGGAAGAATACTGTAGCCAGTATGTTACTGCGCATCCGCACATAACCATTAGTAACTCTAAGGTGAAAGAAGGTCTGCCAGTTGCTTCGGCAGCACCTTATGGCCCAAATTTTATGCGTAAATTTCAGGGTAGCCAGAAAAATTTCAATAAAAAGAGTAATCGTAATTATGCCCAGAACCATAGTGATCAATTCCAGGGTGATTCTTCTTCCCAGAACTGGAGACAACCTAATACTACACACGTTATTCTACTCCGGTTAACTTTAGAAATTTTCACAAAGGTAATCGGTATAGAGGAAAATATTTTATGCAGAGACCTCAATACCAAGATAATAGAGGTTCTCAACAGCATAGAGATAGTAATGACAGTTATGGAAACTGGAACTCAAACCAGGATAAAAATTACAGTAGGGACTTTAATGATAATTGCAGAGGCAATAATGGTCGCGGTAGATCGCAACATAAGAGAAAAAGATATCAACAGACAAATTCTGTTCAACAAGAATCTCAGGGAGCAGATAAACAGGTTAATAATGATAAAGACCATAATGCTATCGGATGCTCATCTTTTGATTTTGGTAGGGCAAATAAATGTATCCAATGCAGTACTTTATTTGATCCGAAAACCATTAGTACTCTAAGCTGTGGTCATCCTTTGCCCGCTCTTCCTGCTAATGTTGCTCATGATGGGAGAGGTTCTCTTATATTACATAAGGGGCTAGTAAATAGTAATCCAGTCTCAGTGTTGTTTGATTCTGGATGTACTACTGTCGGCGTTAGGCAATCTCTTGTAGATCCATCCTGTGCTACAGGAAAAGTCATCAAATGTGTCACATTTGGTGGCACGTTAGAAAAGTATCCTACTGCTATAATACACATTGCTACTCCTTTCTTCACGGGAGAGGTCCACGCGTGTCTACTTCCAAACCCTATTGCGGACCTTATTATTGGTCGTATTCACGGAGTTAGGGAATGTACCCCACAGCAGATTGCTGTTTGGGAAGAGCAAAACATTGAAGCTACCAATGCGGTGGTCACAAGAGCACATGCTCTGGATCCACCTCAAACTTCATTAACTAATAATGATGAAGTAAATGACCAAGATAGTCACTTGACTATTACACGTGACTCATTTATCAAATTGCAAGAAGAAGATCCTTCTTTACAAAAATTCTTCATTCTAGCAAAAAAAGGTGATCCTAATCAGAACACTAATAGGAAATCTTGGATTTCTATGAAGAACGGCGTACTTGTACGTATGGTACAAGACTCGACTACGTCCACTCATTCACAAATTCTTGTGCCTAAGAGCATGAGATTGCAAATATTGCAACATGCTCATGACTCGCAATGTGCTGGACATATGGGTTTTTCCCGTACAAAGTCGAGGGTTCTTGCGGCTTTCTTTTGGCCATTTGTGAGCAAGGACATACGAATGTACTGTCGCTCTTGCAAAGTATGTCAGGAGGTCAAATCTAAAGGACCACGACATGCTGCGCCTATCCAGGCTGCTGACATTCCTATTCGCCCTTTTCAAAAAATGGCAATAGATATTATCGGTCCTTTTAGAATTAAGTCGGCTAGAGGACATCAATTTATCCTTACATGTGTCGATATGTGCACACGTTGGCCAGAGGCAATACCTCTCAAGAGCATCTCAACTGCTGATATCGCAGACGCTCTTTGGCTGATATTTTCTCGCTTGGGTTTTCCCGGAGAAATATTGTCAGACCATGGCACCCACTCAACTTATATCAGACACTATGTCACAGGTAATGTCTATGCTACACATTAAAAGGTCTCTCAGCAGTATCTATCACCCAATGTCTAATGGGTTGGTCGAACGTTTAAATAGGACTCTGAAAACTTTACTTGGTAAAATAACTGAGGATCATCCTCAGGATTGGGACAGGGTCTTACCCGCGGCTCTCTTTGCGTATAGAGAGGTCCCCAATGAACATACGGGGTTTTCCCCTTTTGAACTTGTCTTTGGCGCGCAACCGCGCGGCCCTATGTCTTTACTTCACGATCTAATCACTGCCGATAATATTAGCGATGAGACTCAATCTTCTTATGAGTACGTCATTGCTCTTAGGCAAAAGATCATCGAGGCATGCAAACTAGCAACTTCGTCTTCAGAATTTGCTAAAGAAAAGGCAAGGCAGTTTGCAAATAAGAATAGATGTCTACGACAACTTTGTCCAGGTGACAAAGCTCTCGTTCTACTTCCTTCAAGGGAGAACAGACTTCTAATTGCATGGAAAGGTCCATATGCAATAGTCTCCAAAATTTCTGATGTCGACTATGTTGTCGATATTGATGGAAAGCATAAAACTTTCCACATAAATATGCTCACAGAATTTTATGAAAGACCTGACTATTTGCAGCCTATTTTCCAGGCTACGGACAATTCACAAGCAACTCATGGTCAGTACTCATCTCTGTCAGTTATACAGGATGAGGAAACTACTTTTTCTGATGTCAATCTTCCTCTTTCTATGGTCCCACTTTATTCTACGGAATCTTGGAAAAACGTGACCGTTTCTCCAAATCTTTCCGCTGAGGAACATCGACAAGTTTCTTCGATGTTGCAAACATTTCAGGATGTTCTTACAGACATCCCGGGACACACACATGTCATAGAACATGACATTGTGCTAACTGATCACAATCCTATCAGAGTCAGACCATATCCAATACCTATTCATTTCCAGTCTCAAGTCGAAAAAGAGTTGGATGAAATGATACGTTTGGAAATCATTGAACCATCCACTTCAGCATACTCTTCGTCTATGGTTATTGTTCGAAAGAAGGATAATAACATTCGCATTTGCGTAGATTATCGCAAATTGAACCAAGTTACGAAGTTCGATGCTGAACCTATGCCTTCATTAGAAGAGCTACTCAATAAACTTTCTAATTCTAGATTCTTTACCAAACTAGATTTGTCTAAAGGTTATTGGCAAGTCCCGCTAACTGAACGTGCCAAACCTTTTACAGCTTTTTCTACACCTAGGGGTTTATTCCAATGGAATTTCATGCCTTTTGGTCTTATGAACGCCCCTGCTACATTCGTACGCATGATGCGGCGAATTCTCGCATATCGTACAGATGTCATAGCATACCTAGATGATATCTGTCTATTCAGTGATTCTTGGGAAGATCATTATTTGGGTTTATACGAATTACTGTCTACTCTTCGCGAGTATAACTTGACTGCAAAACCCTCTAAAGCCTTTATAGGATTTAGCGAGATTTCTTTCCTAGGTCATCGGGTTGGTCATGGTCTTTTAAAGACAGAGGACCACAATGTTTCAAAAATACTTAACATTTCGGTCCCTAAGACGAAGAAACAAGTAAGGAGTCTATTAGGTTTGATTCAATTCTACGGACGATTCATTCCGAATCTGTCCTCCATTATGGCACCGCTTTCTACTTTATTGAAGAAAGGGTCGCCTAATCTGATCCGCTGGTCTAAAGAATGTCAATCCTCATTGGACCAGGTTAAAGCCCTATTTTCATCTCCACCTATTCTTAAGTTACCTACTATTGAGAAGACTTTTGTTCTTCGAAGTGACGCCTCGTCAACAGGGATTGGGGCAGCACTAATGCAGGAGTATTCTGATACTTTGCATCCGGTGATGTATATCTCTAGGAAATTAAACGCTGCAGAAAAGAATTACTCGGTTTTAGACCGTGAGTTATTGGCTATGGTATGGTCTATTCTGAAGTTACAAAGATTTCTTCTAGGCGCACATTTCATTGTGGAAACCGACCAGAAAGCGCTTACTGCTATTCAGAGCAAAAACTTGAAGAGCTCGAGGTCCACTCGTTATGCCATAGCTCTTCAACCATTTCATTTCTCGGTTCGAGCTATCCGTGGTTCGGATAATGTAATGGCAGACATTCTGTCCAGATGTCCACACGATTCCACATGATTCTTCTGTCATATATATATATTTCCTGATATACAGTCCAATGTTATAATGACATGTTAGTAGATTTTGTCTCATTTTTTTTTTTGAGGGAAATTTATAACATTGTACCATGTAATTATCTAAGAAGGCTTAGTTAGTGATATACGGGCCAAAAGATCACTCGGCCACATTTAAATAAATTATTTTCAGGATTGTATTAAGAAATTTACCAGTTGTCTTTAAGATTTGTGTTATTGATATTTTCGCAGCACATCATTGAAGTCTGCGAGTTTATGTCCATTGTGGAACTTTGAGGATATCAAGTCCTGTCCTACATTGGGAGCGGATGATGTCCACATCTTCTTCTATTGAATGTTTTGTGTCACCGAAGAGCAACACATGTATTACTTATTAATTACTGTTACTTTATATAATGTAATAATATAGTGCGGTATATTAGTAAATTACACCGCTATTTGCAACACATTGTATGATAACACATAATATATTTAATTTCATATATTGGTATGAGTATAATTTGATTGTCATTATGTTGTTGCCATCATTGTGGCGTGTGTTGGTGGCACCTTCCTGGAATATATCAGCGTATACTTAGATAAATTTTTTCTCTAAGGATCTGAGATATGATCTCAGTGTCGCTCCATGCGTTGAGCTAATTTGTTAGGTAAATATCCACGCATCATACGTGCGTTAGGAGCCTAGATTTTTTCCGGCTCCAGGATTTAAAAAAAAAAAAAATGTTTCATTTTTTTTTTTTTTCCAGGGAGGGTGCGGTAATGTTACGCACGGATCATTATTATTTTTCGTTTGTATAAAAACATTTTTTTCATATGTATGATCATTTTTTTGACTGAAGTGTGTATTATGTTTTCTATGGTCAAAGGGACATAATCCGAGTTATCGAAACTACAATTTTTAGGAGTTGCCTTCTCTTGTATAGAGACACGTTCGGTCTATAATTTCTTGAACGAAGCGTGACCACATCTCCTTATTTGGTAGTATCAGTCAACTATGGTAGATGTCTGAAACCTTTCTTAACGCTTCTTTTCATGACCATAAAAGGCGCGACTGTGTAAGACTTTTATCTCGAATGTTCTTCGAATCGTCTTATTGTGAACGGCAACTCAGAGATTGTCGTTCTGCGCATGTCAAAAACCGGGAGTTCGTTCTGTGTGTTCCGCCCAGTTGGGGCAGTTTAGAAATGGTTTAAGAAGCGAGCAGACGCAACTGCGTCTTGTGATTCTCTGAGGGAAATACAGTGTCTTAGTGAGTTAGTTAGCTAACTAGACTATTTCCCAGTATTATGCAGCCTGCCTGGAGGCATATGTTCATGGTTGATTTTCCGAAATAAGGTAATTCCTCTTGTATCGAACTTTATGCTATCGTCTAGAGGTTCGTCATTTTGTCGCCTATTTGCTCGCCTGTGTGATGCAAAATGGAGAGGTACTTTGACTAGGATTAAGTCACCAGTATCTGTATACCTGAACTAGTTAAATATATATGGGTCGCTCTAGACCAACAAGACTGTTGTCTGTGTTCCAGGATTCGTTATATCAGAGATCACGTCCAAGTCAGATGGTTAGACTTAGGAACATTATAAAGGTCGAGCTGACCTGTAGCCCATGTATGCTATTCACGTGCAGACAGTGAACGGACTTATTGTATACAACTGATCTGCTAGCATCAGAATGGGAGCATTTATTATTGTTTATGAACATTGAAGATCTGTAGCTGACACTGTTGCAGAAGTTATAGAAATTATTATTAGTTATACAGCTTCACGAACTAGCACTCGATGATTGATGAATTTCTGAATCTATTGAACTGTGATGTCTTATGACGCATATATACAACAGCTATCATTGCTGACTACAGAAATTGTTTTCAATGTGCCATATCATCTTGCTGAACTCGTTAACCATGTTGATGTCATAAGTATCATGACTGTTTTGTGGCGTGCAATAAATGAAAGAAACTTATACAACGAAGTTACCCTTTCTATGACTCTACACGTCATGTTGCCTGTGTGATAACCCTGTGAACTGTTCCACTACCACATACACAGCAACATCCTAAATCAGAGAAGACACCTACATCTTACACTTTAACACCAGGTGTCGATAAGGGTGGCACTGATACAAACGTAATTGGTATCAGTCAAAACGGCATTTATTGAATACCAAATTGACATGTCACGTAAAGAAATGTAAACACACATTCAAACGCAATGAAGCAGTGAAGTGTGTCACCCACCTTTTCAAAAGTCACACAATAGATATTGGACAAATAGACATTTCAAAATCGGGTATGACCACCGTTTGCAGCAAGGCATTCAAGACAGCGTAGACGCATCGAGTCCACAAGGGTCCGAAGAGTATTCTGAGGAACAGCTTGCCATTCCTGAAGCAGAAATGCAGTCAGCTGTGCAACATCCATTGGCAGGGGGTGATTTGTTGACAATCTTCGACCAAGGACATCCCAGATGTGCTCAATCGGAGAAAGGTCAGGTGAATGAGCTGGCCACGCCATCCTGATGATCCCATGTTGCTGAATAAACTCATTCACCCCACGAGCTCGATGGGGTCGAGCGTTATCATCTTGGAGGATGGCATTACCACCTGTGGCCTCCAGAGCAGGCTGAACAATTGGTCTCAAGACTTCGTTCTGGTATCTTGGGCCGGTCAAGTTGCCTTGGATGATGTAGAGTGGGGTCTTGCCGTGTCTGTAAAAGCCTCCCCAGACCATGACAGAACCCCTACCATAACGATCCACCTCTCGAATTGTGTCATCAGTAAATCGCTCTCCTGGTCGTCTCCAAACTCGAATCCTGCCATCATTGAATGACACAGTGAAGCGAGATTCATCAGTGAAGAGAACTTGACTCCATTGTTGCCTTGTCTATCGGATTTTCTCGCGACACCAAGCAACACGGGTCTGCGATGAGCAGGAGTAAGAGGGATTCTGACTGCAGGACGTCGAGCAGCCAGTCCAAATTCATGTTAACGTCTGCGAATGGTGCTTTGACTGACATTAACGTTTACAGTTTGTCTCAGCTGACATCTTAGAGTGGAACAAGTCACTGTTGCATGGCGCAGGGCTGACAACAAGAGGTACCGCTCATCATGTCTATTGGTGCATCTAAGGCGACCTGGCCGGTGGCGATCCTCCACACTTCCTGTGGCCTGAAATCGCTCCAAAATTCTTTGGATAGTAGAGTGTGACACTGCAAGCCGTCTAGCAACCTCACGGACAGATAAACCACTTTCAACCCACGCTATAGCCCTCATTCTTTGTAAGGTGTCAAGACTTCTTCTCGGTGGCATGGTTTTTGCAAGTGATAAAACTACCCTAAGTCTGCTGATTGTAAAACAAATTAAGAGTGAACTCTGCTCACGAAAAGTCGCCATTGCACGTGGAATGTCAATCAGCACGATTACTTCACCTGTTTGGTTGTACGGAAGTTGGAAAAAACAGATTAAATATGTGAATTTATGGTCAGCAAACCAAATTGCACGTGATCACCATGGTTGTCGGTGAGTTGTTTTTGTGCTTAACGTGCATAGAGGACTGTTAGAGGAAGATATTGCACCCATTTTTACTCAAAACTTCCTTCATTTAATCATTCTATGCGCTTATATAAAAGTGTATTGAAAATAATAGGGTGACTTTTGACGAGTAGTATATTTGATGGAAATTGTTTCAGAAACATTGGGTCTTAATGATGTCATCCTCTCCCCCCCCCCCCTCTTTTTTCTCAATGAGTAGTGAGATCGGATGTCTAACCGTCTCGGATAAGGGCGAAAAAATAGGAGGTTCCGTGTGCAAGTTACGCACATCAAAAATCCCACTGCAGTTGTAAATCGTCAAGTGTAGGTCATTTGGCAACTGCCCCGGCAAAATTTACAATATTAGGAAAAGCCTACCCGCCATAAAAATATTTGTAGGATGTGTGATCCCTGTATGCACCAACTGAGATTCTCACCGGTGCTACGGAGTTTGTGCATTGTGCTGAGTTCCTCCTTGTGTGATCTAAGGGAGACGATCGGAGCACTGATGTTGTTCATTGCAAAAAGAAAAAAAAAACTTTTTTACGTCATTCATTCATTCATAACCCTCCACTTCCAAAGGAGCATAGGCCTTCAACAAACGCATGAAAAGTCCTCCTGTCACGCGCCATCATCTCAAGTTCTTTCCACGTTCTCCTCATCATTTTCACCTCTGTTTCCAGCTCTCTTCTCCATGTGCTTCTTGGTCTACCTCTGCCTCTCTTGCCCTGGGGGTTCCAGAACAAGGACTGCCTTGTAATGCTATCAACAGGTCTCCTCAGTGTGTGTCCAATCCATTGCTATCGTCTTCTTCTCATCTCTTGTTCCACTGGCACTTGTCTAGTTCTTGTCCTCAGTTCCACGTTGGTAACCTTCTCATACCATTTTAATCCCTCTATTCTACGCAAGCACCCATTCATGAAAGTCTGTAGCTTTATGGTTGTTGTCTTTGTTGTTCTCCATGTCTCAGAGCCATACAATAGGACTGTAGTAAAATCTTCGAGAATAATCGCTCATTTCAGTAAGATTTTAGTCATAAAATGTTAATAAATAAACCCGCCCGATTGTGTCTGACTATGATCCTCTCACACGCCAGCATAGCGCTGAATTTTGTGCCGTGGACAAGCTTAGAACCGACCCCGCCGTTTAAACCTCCTCGCTTTCCTTGTGACGTACATTTTTAACATTTTGCCCGATCTGATAGAGACTGCGGCAAGACTTACAATTAACAATTTTGCGGAAGTGTGCCGCCAAACTACTGTCTGAATTAACGTAATATTAACTTTAACGCTGGTAATAAGTAGTAATCCTTACATTTTTTGGTAGTGTAACACGAGACAATACAAATATTTAACGCCTATTCAAATACCCGCCGCTCAAAACCCCGCTTCGCTTGACACATTATGCTATGCATATATACACGCGGTGGCAGACAATTTTATTTCCTCCTCGCGGTAGTATTTCTGACGTCACTAAAACAAGTAGTTATTTGAAAATACATGCTAGCGAGAGATGAAAAAGGGGGGAAAGATGGCCGTCTTGTGTAAAATTTTTATTTGACGATTGCCGGTGACAAAATTGAAAATCTAAACCATAATGAAACTGACCATAAAAATCATATGGTAGTATAGCTTAGAGTCCACTGCGCAAGAATATGTTTTAAATAATATGGTAGTCAAAGTATTAGCCAAGTTATTGAGAAAATATTACATTTCTACGGACGCGCGACCAGACAGACTGTTGTTCCTGCTTGTTTTTTTTTTCATAACGTTAGTGGGGACGCCAGCTTAGAAAAAGAGGCATTGAGGTGCATTCACATTCGCTTGGGTAAAAAGTGTATAGGAGGAAAGGGGAGCGGTAGGAAAATTGTTACCCAAAACTAACATCTTTTTGTATTGGCATAACTAAAGCAGACTGTCCAATCGACTACCAGACACCGAGTTTGTTTGGAATTATTTTTGTTTTTCAAAAACTACATTTGAATTCTGGTGGTCGCAAGCTTTCGATTGGCCAGTGCTAATATATATTAGCAAAAGGCTTTCACTATTCATTGCCAGTTGAACAAAACTTTTCATTCAAATACGCTGAGATCAGCTGTGTTAATTTTAAAATTAAATATAGAAGTATTCACAGTCTGGACAGTGCAGAAGAAACTGAGGCCACTTCTTTGCAAGCCAGCGTCATTTGTTTATATTTCTTGAAAATTTGTGGTAAGAATGCTTTATGAATTCATATGTTTAATCCCACTGCCAAAGTTAGATACTGCTATTGGGAAAAGTGAAGGACGTGCCGGGAGCAGACATTGTTGAGTCCTCACATTGAACTGTATCTAACTGATGTATATTGTCATGATTGTGTTTTAATATTATTGCATTAGAATATATTAGTAAGCCTCCGTGTTCCATGAACACTGTTCAACATGCCTGAAGCATTTATATTTAAAAAGGAAAAGAAGAGAAAATCATACAAAAGGAAATGTGGTTACTCCACATTATTTTATTGAGGAAAACTATGTAAACGTACAGTGGCGTATCTGCCATACGGACCTGAGGTGTGGTCACAGCAAGGTGTGAGTCATGTAAAATTAGGGGCGAGTGCACCTGTAATGCACGCGAGGCTGACCCCATAGCACCGTAGGAAAATAATAAATATAATAAGTGATCAGATATAAAAGGCCAGGGTGTCCTTTTGTTGCAGAGGTTTTATTTCCTGTTGCCAGCCGGTAACAGGAAACCTGCTGAGTGAGAATAAAGCCATCAAGTCTACGACCATTCGTTTATGCTGTCAAAAGATAACGGGAGGAGCTTGGGCATTTTGAGAGATCGAGATTTTCTGCAACTTCATACTGTATTATCATTCTACAAGGAATCCCAGGTGATTTGTTAAGCATCTGGGTATATCTGACACTTTCGTTTAATAAACACTGGTATTTCAAATCATACTCAGGAAGTTTATGGGGTGTGATGAAACTACAGCCCCTCATACACAGTGACTCTCCCTCTTAGATGAATAAAGTGTAAGCTGTGAACATTCCAACAGGAAAGATATATATTGACTTTATAGTTAGTGGACAAAGAGTCCAGATATTTTAGTTGATCTTTTCTGTAAACTATCTTGTCCTCATTTTCAAAGACCTGTCCAAAAGATATGGCTGGACAGGCAGATTAAATTGTATAAAAAAAATATTCATTTTAAAGAAAAACTTAACCACTGGTTTTATTCACTTCCTCATAGAAAATTAAAGTGTTTTTGTGTTGTGTACCATTATTTCATTTCTCCCCTAGACACTAGGTACATCATACACCAGACACTAGAGCCAAAATAGTGACCGTGTGAGATCTAGGGAGGTAGCGTTAGGTTCCCTGTATTTTAATTCATCATCATCATTTATAGAGTCAGGGGCCTACATGTGCTTGACCTCACACGGTTAATACAGACACGGATTTCATTCTTTTAGGATACCATCATAACCTCCCCAGCAAATCAAACTTTGCTACAAGGACTGACTTCACATTTGAGTTGAAGATTCTTATTTTCGTGTTGGATCCGATTTCTCTTGATCTCCATATATTTCCCAATGCTATGAAAGCTCCTCTTGCCTTTTGTATTCTTATTTTGATATCGTTGTCTGTCCCTCCAACTTTGTCTATTTTACTGCCAAGATATGTGTACGATTCTACATCTTGTATTGGTGTTTCTTCAAGTTCAACCATGTTATCATTACCTGCATTTATTCTCATTATTTTTGTCTTTTCCCTGTGTATTTTCGGACCCAATTGCTGTGACCTCTCATCGAGTGTTTTCAATTTGTCCTGCATCTGATTACGGTTATGGGACAGAAGAGCCAAGTCATCAGCAAAATCCAGATCATCCAACTGCTTAGTCAGAGTCCACTGGATTCCATTTCTGTTGTGTGTTGTCGGTGATCTCATAACCCAGTCTATTGCTAGTAAGAAAAGAAATGGAGACATGAGACATCCCTGTCGCACTCCTGTTCTTATCCCAAACGGTTCTGTAAGCTGTCCTTCATGAAGAACTCTGCATGTCATGTCTTTATATGTTTTCTCTTTTAAATTAATGATCTTCAGGGGAACTCCATAATGCCTCATCAATTTCCAAAGTGATTCTCTGTCTACACTGTCAAATGCCTTTTTGTAGTCCACAAATCCGATGTATAGTGGTGAATTCCATTCCAGACTTTGCTCAACTATTATTCTCATAGTGGCTATCTGGTCTGTACATGATCTGTAAAATTGTTATGTAATTCTAGGATATGTACTGCCAGTGACAAATTTACCAGTGCAGAAATGTCGTTGTATTATTTAGGATCCTCCAGTTTCCTGTAACCATCTCTTTTCAAACTTTCAACATTGATTCATCAACATCCACTGTTCCTGCATTATCTAATCTATATTTTTGAAAGTTGCCTCTGTTTGTCTTTCTTTTAACTGTTATAGAAATTAAGGGGAAAAAATGTAGAGAGTTCCAGGATTGCCTTGTAATGCTATCAACAGGTTTCCTCAGCCTGTGTCCTATCCATCGCCATCGTCTTCTTCTCATCTCTTGTTCCACTGGCACTTGTCTAGTTCTTGTCATCAGTTCCTCGTTGGTAACCTTGTCATACCATTTTAATTCCTCTAAAGAACAATATAGTGGTGTGGTTTAAAGTTGCTAAAGTGACGCCCCTGGTGGCTGTAGAAAAAACGGACCTGATCTGTCTCTGCGTATTTCGCACCGTGAAAAACATCCTCGCCGTATTTTTTTTAATGGTAATGGGAGGAGAGCGGACTAGCACCAGAAAAATCTTTATTGCCTCCGCTCGTCCACCATGATAGTCTAAATTATTTCACCTAATTGTCGATTATAATTAGGGGAATTAGTGTAATTTTATAAGCAGTTGTGTATTATACTCCTTATCCTACTGTCATTTGCAGTTGATTCCTCAGTCCCAGAGCCCTGCACGATGCTTGCAATGTCGACCCTTTCGACACTATTTGACTGGCCTTAGCTTTAATCTTCCATATTTTTACAATTTCTTGTTATTTTTTTAGATAGATTTGGGCTTTCAATCTTTCTGTTCTTCACTGTGTCCTTTTTTTTTTTTTTTTGGTCAATTTCTTTCCCCAACATTGGGATTCTTGAGTGAGTGCGCAAGTACGATACTCTTTTATATTTTTTTCTTCGCCGTTTTCCCTGTTCTCGTTTTTTTTTTCGCTTCTCCTACCCATAGCTTTAGCCTTCTTGGGGAGCCTGATGTAGTGCAATGAAAGCGTAGGTAAAATATTGGTCCTGCAAAGCTCTGAGACTAACCCCCATAATGTCCTAGGGTGAGTTGTATGTTTAATTTTACTAACTTCTCTTTGTTTTATGTATATACCGTTTTAATGTCGATTAGACTTTCCATGGGTCATCTATACTAAACACTATATCCCCTTTTACATTGCTTTTACATTGTTTTTTAATTATTCTTTCATGTTCAGCACTCTGGAAACTTGTTTCCAGCTATTCCTCATAAGCTTCACACTGCAGCCTCTGTTCATTAAATAAAACAATACAAACAACACGACATATGAAAACTGCCAAAAGCGAAAGTAAGAAAACAACAAATTTTAATATGAACTATCACCTCCCACAGCAGTCAGTAGCAAATAACGGCAGTTATTTCATAACAATACACAAAACTTAAAATAACATTACACTACATACCGTAATTACTTGTATAACCGACATTAGGTTGGACCGGGAAGACCAAAATGGTGGTTGAGCGGAGACAACTAGTGCTAATCTGCTCTCCTCACATTTCTTTAAGAAAAACGTTTAATCACACCGAAGCACATAGAGCAGACAGGCGGCGATCTGATTTGAAAACTTGCTAAGCTAAAAGCCAGACAGCCTTCGAAAGCAAAGTTGTTGCCTGAGGGATAATGTTTAGATCGCTTGGTATATTTTACTGTAAAATATTACATAATTATGTTAGAAACCATGTATCATCTGTCTGAGTAATACAACGCTTGAGTAATACATGTCTCATTTCGGCATCGGTCTCCATACTTATTCCTGTCGAGCTTAGATGAAGCTGCCCGTCAAGTAATTAAGAACCGTGTCCTGCAAAGCGACATATGAAGCGACATATTTCGACCTCATATCCGAAAAATACACTTTAGAAACCAGCAGGATGACTGCCCCGGGTCCTGATGGTGTACGGTATCATCACATAAAAGAGCTCGATGGCATGGTCATTATGAATATGGGGAGGGATTTCTATACAAACATCCAGAATGCCGAGGTGCCTGAAGCTACTTCTCAGTATCATTAGAATTATCACATTACAGAATTGTGACAAAATTGACCATTCTCTTTTCCTTGTGCTCATGTTTCTCTCCATTATTATTGATCTGCCTCTCTTTTTGTTACTGATTTCTTGGCGCTAATCATATTTGATACTATCTCCCTGTGATTCATGCCAGGTCTGGGTTTAATTGGCCATCCCTTGTGAGATTAGACACAAGTGTTTAGAGGAAGATAGCGGCAGTGAGTAGGAGCGCCCGTATTAGTGCGTAAACAAATCCTGAGATGGCCACCGTCAGTTGTCTTATCACTGATAGTATTTTCTTTCTGGCCTTGTTGTTTGCTTGCATAAGAAATATCAATCTAGTGATAGATTATATTTATGCACTTACGATAACTCATGAGATTTTTAACCGGTAAATGACATAATAATTTTCGGGCAAGACTTGTTGCAGGCAATGGTTGCGATAAGTTATCCATCTTGACAGAAATCATCTATGATAGATCTATGAAGTTGGGAGTGTAAACATGATTGAAACCAACGGAAGACGAAATACCTTATATGGGATGTGACTTGTAGAAGCATCATGTTTTGTGTGTCACGGAGGAATTTTCCATGAGAAGGACAACCATTGAGACGTACTTGAGAGTGCATACGCAGGTTTTTGCCACACGAGCATTTCAGTTTCAAATCCGCGCTTTCCTTAGCACAGCAAAGTGGTAGTTCTTGGATCTTTCAAATGCCAGGTTGAACTGGGTGTAATAATAAAAGTACAACTCAGATGTCTCACTCGAATTTGTCAACCAGTTCACATTATGAGACAGTTTCTGAAGATGACAATCGACTTCTTCATTTGTGGATGACAACGATTCAGTTTTGGTAAATTGTTAAATCTTCCATTGACACTTGAACCAGGAGTAAATTCAGACTTTAATTTTTCAGTCCTGTTTATTTCTTTTGTCCTTTTACTTCCTTTTTTCTTTCTTTCTTTCCTCTTAATGTTTTACGCAATATTTTCTTAATTTTTTTCTTTCTTCGTTGTCACAGAGAGTTTATTGATCGTAAATTGCCTATATCTTCTTCTTTTTCTTTCACCCGTATTCTCTATTTTTATTATCACTCTTTACCTTTCTCCTGTATTTTTCGCATCCATTCGTTTGCGAGTAATAATGTTTTTCCCATTATCACTTTCGCCAGTTTCGTTTCTCATTTAGAAACGCATTTCATTTCGAGCTGGTCAAGACCATACTCCACCTCCACGTGGTGGTCCTGGAAACAGTCTGCAGCAGTGCAGTCTGGCTGAGCGAGTACGGATCGCAGAGGGAAGGCAAACCCGGTACCAAAAAAAGCCGTGCTGAAGTCAGATGTGTCGACCGAAAGGTGCAGATATCACAGCTTAGGCGTAAACAGACACAACGCAACCACCGCCCTTTTCAGGGCGAACGAAGAAGAAGAAGAAGAATTGCTGATTAAACTGAGAACGCAGTTATGACGTAACGTGTCAGCGCCTACCCGAGACGCAGAGTATTAGAATGCATTCCGTCAGACAGGGGAGCAGACAGCTGTCTACAGTTTCGGCTAAGTTTCTGGGCCCGAAGTGTGAGAATTCACTCCGTCAGACATGATGAGGAGACATTTGTCTGGTAGTTTGCATCTGACATGTAGTTTCCAAGGTAGATTCTCAGTGTCAGGTGATATGACACTCACGTTCCACGGCCAGAGTTGGCGTAAGGTGCGAGAAAGCAAAGTGTCAGTTATGGTTCTCAGGATGAGTTTCTCGGGGTAGGTGCCAAAACTGCCCCTGCAGTTCAGACAAGTTGTCTACATTTGCATCTGACACGTAACGCTTCGGCCGTTTCTTAGACGGAGGTGTCAGAGACGCAAGGTGGCAGTTACGGCATGCGTTTAGGTGTTAAACGTAAGCGTTAAAGACGGAAAAGGGGAGAGTACTTCGTTTTGCGTAATTAAACGTTTACCTCTTTGTCTGGAAATAGATATTAACCAGAGTTTGAAACTTTCTTTTCATTCTCCAACTTGCAGTAGACAGAATCACTCGTGCTAGTGAATGAAGCTTGTATAGCGAAGTCATTAGTTTCTCGTCAAATTTTGCCGAACTTCTAAATACCTATCTAGTGAATTATCCTAGTCGTTGTGAAACTGTAATTCTGTTTGGAGGTAAAATATCATATATAACATCTAGTATTTTGTGAAGTGTTTAAAGTGTTAAATCGCTTATTTTATTTCTCTAGTTTGATTTGGTGCAGAGCGCTTAATTTATATAGTCTGTATTATTTGATAGTGACGAGTTACAGTGGAAAACAGAAATTATATTTCTAGCTTAAACTCAGTCGGCTATTAAGGAATTTAATTTAACTGCTAATAATCAGACGAGAATAAACTTTCTAAACTAACTTTATTAATGCTAGATGCTTCATGAGTGGTGACGGAACACGTAGGTATTCCTAATTCATGAAGATTGATGATTTTTATATATAACTTATTTCACGGGAAAATTTAAATGATAAGACAAGCTACGCTTGCAGTTTAAATTATCAGTTATAGTATGTATAATTATTTGATATGTGTTCTTTCCATTTATATATAGTGAAACTGTGGTACCCTAACTTTGCCAGCGCTAAGTACGTATGAGTGATAGCTGTGAAGAACTAAAACATTTAACTTAGAGTGGCTTGGTGCAAAATCTTTACGAGTACTTTAACGGTTAAATGAGATAACGGGCCTCTTGCGCCTGATTTTGATTCTTTCTGAGAAAAAACTTAAGAACAGTGCAGCCTGGTGGCAAGTAAACTATTAAAAACAGTAACGTTTTTTCCGCAAATTTTGTCAACTTGTGGTGTGACCAAGAAGGCTACCTTTGATCGAAAGTTACAAACCTGACTTTTTTCCCTAAGTCGTGGAAACCTCGTGATTCTGACACAGTGAACCCGCTTACACTAATTCTTACCTGAACTGATAAAGTGACACTAATTTAAAATCTGAACAAACTTATCGCCTGAAGAGAACGCTCCCCGGACAAATTGGATGAAACCAAGATCTGCAGAGCTGGGTATTCGCTTCACCAAACGATAAAACAGATTGTGTCATAGCGTGCGCCAGACGGTGAACAACGGCAAGTTATAGGGTAAGAAAGTGAGAAATGCACGACAGGGTCCTGCTGAAAGAACCGAGTGAAAGTAGACTGAGGGATGTTCTTTGTTGATTCACTCACAATTGTAACATTCCTTTATGCAAGGTATTTCTAACTATATATCTATATATTCCCTTATACTAGATCAGAGTATCCAGTCTGTTCATACCTTAAAGGGGAAGAATTTTGGACAAAATCATATGTATCTGTGACTCTTTGGGCTATCACTTTCTTCTAACGGGACGGTGAGCTATACCTCGAGGGAAGGATCATACCAACTTATCTATTATTCGTGTAGCATTTCTTGATTTTTTTGGTTTATGATTATTTTGTATATGCTTGATGTGATTTGATATGTTGTGAGAGAAGTTTAGTCTTGATAAATAAACTACTCATAAAATTTAGTCCAGCGTGTCGGTCAGTTCGTTTTCCCAAACTATTCATATAATCAGTCATAGTTTTTCCCACGTCTGTACGTCTAAATGTCGTCTTATGTGTGTATGTATGTGAGTGGATATATATATATATATATATATTTCATATATATGTGTGTAGACTGTCTGACTCAATCTAAATCTGTCGTAGAAGATAGGTGAAAGAGAGAAGATTTTCTTCATTTCAGAGACAGCCTCTATCACATTTCTACCTTCTCACTCGTGGAAATCTATTGCTATTACTACTTCTCACTGTGACTATAACTTATTCTAATCTATTCAGAAGGGACCAACCCAAGTCTTAATTCTCCTATCAAAATCTACGACAAATGGGGTCTCGTCTATCGGGATTTTGAACTTTGAATAGGAAAACGAGACGACAAATATCAGCTCGTCTTTAAGATTCTTTATTCTGATATAGAGTAAGAGTGTGATGTCTTGTGAGTTTTGTATCTTTTAAAAATAACTATCCCCTAGACATATCGATCTGTTTTATGGGCGTGCTGACCACACGGCTAATAATTGTTTTTTCCACAGCATTATTGAGCATTATACATTTGGTTTACAGGTTAATTTTGTCGGAATATATGTAATTACTGATTTTGTAATACTAAACGATGGTAAAGTTTTGTGAGTGTATAACATTCACAGGGTTCTGAATAAGTAGAGGTTTGAGCAAAGATAAGGAGTGCGTTCAGACAATTACGTTCTGTAAATTGCCTCCCTTACCCTAACTGTATTCAGGGGTGAACTTGATAGTGGATTTAAAAAATTAAGGGATTTTTTTTTCTCTTTAAAATTGTTGCAATAATTATTTTGTTTCCACTGTAGCGACTTATTTTTCAGTGAGTAATCTTAACTACCATTTATTTGGCGTAGTCGTCTGCATTAGGTGCATTATTGCCGATTAATAGCAGCGATAGTTAGATACTTTATTATTTTGGAGGAGGTATCCCAGGTTAAGGTATATCATCTTTTGTTTGGTATTTTCTCGCAAGTGGTAGGAACCAGTGTATCCTTTCTTCTTTTTTTTTCTTGAGCTAGTCTCAGCCACTGACTTATTATGGCAGAAAGGGCGAAGCTTAGACAAATCCTCAGAGATGAAGCGAGAGAAGAAGGTTTTGGAAGGCGAAGAAGCGAAAGCTTTTGTCAGGGACGAACTGGAAAGATATGTCTCGGAGAGGAAAGCAGCTGAAGCTAGAGAGCAGAGGAAGATGAACGAGGAAATATAAATTCGCAGGGCGAACGAAAGAGAGAAGGAGAGACAACAGGAGGAAAGAGAGAAGGAGAGGGAGGAAAGAGACAAGGAGAGACAGCATGAGGAAAGAGAAAATAAGCAACGACGACAGCACGAGTTGGCGCTCAAAGCTCTAGAGGTTCAAAGTCGTGGTGCTGCCTCTACTCCCAGCAATGGTGAGTCTTCTCCTCATTCTTCCTTAACTGATCCTTATAACACACAATCTACTCATCTCACTGCTATGTCTTTTCCGCTAGAATCTTTCCCTTGTCCTAATGAGAAGATTGACACGTATCTAGAAAAATTTGAGAAAATTGCAACTCTGTATGGTTTAGAGAGGTCGCGTTGGTGTATGAAACTTTCCCGGGCCCTTAAAGGTTCTGCTTATGTTGTTTATTCTAAACTGGAAAGTGGCCAACAAGACAACTATGACTTGTTGAAGAAAGCTTTGCTTGGGCGCTTTGAAATGAATGCGCGAAAGTTTCTGCAACTGTTTCGCAACAGCAGGAGGGAGAGCTCTGAAACTTTTCAGCAGTTCTCATCTCGTCTAAAGGAATATTTGACAAAGTGTCTGGAGCTTTCCCAGCTCCCCTCTACCTATGAAGGTCTGGAGGAATTTGTTTTAACAGAACAAAAAAAGAACACTTTGTCTGCTGATACCCGGAGATTTCTAGCGGAGCAGGGGGCAGAAAAGCTTGAAGACATCTTAGAAAAGTGTAAGCGTTATCACAATGCGCTGGCTGAACTACCGGCCTCAAAACGTAAACCGATAGAAGAGCATTTTCGGAAAAATAATCTAGACCAATCTTCTCATGCTTCTCATGCTTCTCGTGCTTCTAATCAGAATAACCATAGAGAAACTGGACCTCAAAACCCCCCTCCTGAAAAATCCAAGTTCTACAAAACCAAGTACCCCAGCAACCACAGTAAGTAGTCTGATCAACCCGACCGCCCTTCGTGGCAGCGTAGCCAGAAAGGACAAGGTGGCAAAGGGAGAACCACTGAGCATGGGACTAATGATCGGAGGGAGCACACCGAGCCAAAACGCATCGGATGCTTGCTAACAGTCTCGCAAGGCGGAATTATTGACAGTGATTCCCAACATGTTGGGGATACACCCTCAACGCGAGGTACTGTTATTATGAACGGTTCTCAAACTTCTTGTTTATTTGACACGGGGCTTTCGTATGATTGCATTGTTGCCAGGAACCTGGTTAAACCCGGTCAAGAGACAGGAGAGACCGTCCAACTTTGTGGAGTTCGTAAGAGTGATGCACCTACAGCGCTTCCCATTGCATTGGTGGAGATCCCCTCTGATTTTGTCAGAGGTGTGCTCAAAGCGGCTGTTATGGATGACCCCATCTACCCAGTCATACTTGGCGGGAGATACGTGTGTATTGGGAAACCGGAAGAGCCGATTGTGGCAGCAGTAACTACAAGAGGGCAAACCAAGAAGGAACGGGAGCCTGCTCCTAATTTGTTACCCACGGAACTTAAAGAAGCGCAACAAAAGGACCCTACTTTGGCACCCTGCTTTAGGAAACTGCCCATGGCTAAGGAACCCAGACAGCACGGGGACATTTTTTCTAAGGATGGCGTACTTTATCGCAGAACGGGCAAGCCTGACCAAGGTTACAACCAGCTCCTAGTACCGAAACAGTACAGAAGCCAAATCCTAGAAATGGGGCACTCTCTTCCCTTCAGCGGACATATGGGACAGAACGCCACAAACCAACGGATAACCACTCATTATTGGTGGCCAAAAGTAAATACTGAGATTATCATGTATGTCAAATCCTGTGCCCAGTGCCAACGTGTGCCACCCAAGCAACGGGCACCCCCAGTCTCTTTGGGTGAAATGCCAATAGTGGGAACACCATTCGAACGGGTTGTGATCGACATTTTAGGACCCTTAGAAAGGACTAAAAGAAGGAACAGGTTTATCCTGACCTTAGTCGATACATGCACATTATGGGCAGAAGCTATCCAAATAACATGCGCAGATGCCAAGCATGTCGCAGAAGCCCTCGTGCAGATTTTCACTCGGTTGGGATTCCCGCAACAAGTATTGACGGATAACGGATCTCCATACCGAAACCTGTTGATGGATGAGATCGTGAAGATCTTGAGGACCCAACACATCTACACAAAGCCTTATACTCCGGCCGGAAATGGGCTCATGGAACGTGTTAATGGAAACCTCAACATGATGTTAAGTAAACTGGCACAAGTGAAACCTGAATATTGGGATCTTTGTATTCCTGCAGCTTTATTTGGCTACAGAGAATCTCCTCATACTTCCACAGGATTTCCGCCAGCTACGCTTTTATTCGACAGACCCATTAAGGGCCCGCTTGAAGCCTTACTTTGGTCGCTGACAGACCAGAAGGCTGATGAGACAGTTGTCTCAGCAAGTAAATATGTGTCGGATTTAAAAGGAAGGTTGAAACTAGGATGGGACCTAGCAACGACCAACTTTAAGCGAGCACGCACAAAGCACGCTAACCGATACAGGAAAGTCGCGAAAGACAGAGAACTGGAAGCAGGAGAGAAAGTTTTGGTGTTACTCCCTACCGGAAACAACCAACTGAAGATCGGATGGCAAGGGCCGTTTACTGTCCTGAAACAGATTTCTAAGGCTAACTACCAGATCTCTATTCAAGGAAAGGAAAAGGTTTTCCACTTAAATCTGCTAAAGAAATTCGTGGAAAGACCAGTGCCGACCTCCGACCATCTTCTGACGATCGCCAAAACTGACGAAGATGACGATAGTGGCAGGGATATTCCACTGCAATCACACGAAATCTTTCAAAAATGTCAGAATCGGCGACGCTCTTTCAAGCGCGCATGGGAGACATTCCAGAGAAAGGAAACTTTAGGAGGAGACGTGAGTAGGAATTGGAGAGATAAAGGGGGGAGATGAGAGGGAAGAAGACAGACACCCTGAAGCTACTGATATAGGAAATTTATTCCCATAACGTAGACATGGAGTGATTCCATATCTTAAAGGGGGGACGTTCTGTCACAGAGAGTTTATTGATCGTAAATTGTCTATATCCTCTTCTTTTTCTTTCACCCGTATCCTCTATTTTTATTATCACTCTTTACCTTTCTCCTGTATTTTTCGCATCCATTCGTTTGCGAGTAATAATATTTTTTCCATTATCACTTTCGCCAGTTTCGTTTCTCATTTAGAAACGCATTTCATTGCTGATTAAACTGAGAACGCAGTTATGACGTAACGTGTCAGCGCCTACCCGAGACGCAGAGTGTTAGAATGCATTCCGTCAGACAGGGGAGCAGACAGCTGTCTACAGTTTCGGCTAAGTTTCTGGGCCCGAAGTGTGAGAATTCACTCCGTCAGACATGATGAGGAGACATTTGTCTGGTAGTTTGCATCTGACATGTAGTTTCCAAGGTAGATTCTCAGTGTCAGGTGATATGACACTCACGCTCCACGGCCAGAGTTGGCGTAAGGTGCGAGAAAGCAAAATGTTAGTTATGGTTTTCAGGATGAGTTTCTCGGGGTAGGTGCCAAAACTGCCCCTGCAGTGCAGACAAGTTGTCTACATTTGCATCTAACACGTATCGCTTCTGCCGTTTCTTAGATGAAGGTGTCAGAGACGCAAGGTGGCAGTTACGGCATGCGTTTAGGTGTTAAACGTAAGCCTTAAAGACGGAAAAGGGGAGAGTACTTCGTTTTGCGTAATTAAACGTTTACCTCTTTGTCTGGAAATAGATATTAACCAGAGTTTGAAACTTTCTTTTCATTCTCCAACTTGCAGTAGACAGAATCACTCGTGCTAGTGAATGAAGCTTGTATAGCGAAGTCATTAGTTTCTCGTCAAATTTTGCCGAGCTTCTAAATACCTATCTAGTGAATTATCCTAGTCGTTGTGAAACTGTAATTCTGTTTGGAGGTAAAATATCATATATAACATCTAGTATTTTGTGAAGTGTTTAAAGTGTTAAATCGCTTATTTTATTTCTCTAGTTAGATTTGGTGCAGAGCGCTTATTTTATATAGTCTGTATTATTTTATAGTGACGAGTTACAGTGGAAAACAGAAATTATATTTCTAGCTTAAACTCAGTCGGCTATTAAGGAATTTAATTTAACTGCTAATAATCAGACGAGAATAAACTTTCTAAACTAACTTTATTAATGCTAGATGCTTCATGAGTGGTGACGGAACACGTAGGTATTCCTAATTCACGAGGATTGATGATTTTTATATATAACTTATTTCACGGGAAAATTTAAATGATAAGACAAGCTACGCTTGCAGTTTAAATTATCAGTTATAGTATGTATAATTATTTGATATGTGTTCTTTCCATTTATATATAGTGAAACTGTGGTACCCTAACTTTGCCAGCGCTAAGTACGTATGAGTGATAGCTGTGAAGAACTAAAACATTTACCTTAGAGTGGCTTGGTGCAAAATCTTTACGAGTAATTTAACGGTTAAATGAGATAACGGGCCTCTTGCGCCTGATTTTGATTCTTCCTGAGAAAAAACTTAAGAACAGTGTAGCCTGGTGGCAAGTAAACTATTAAAAACAGTATGGTTTTTTCCGCAAATTTTGTCAACTTGTGGTGTGACCAAGAAGGCTACCTTTGATCGAAAGTTACAAACCTGACTTTTTTCCCTAAGTAGTGGAAACCTCGTGATTCTGACACAGTGAACCCGCTTACACTAATTCTTACCTGAACTGATAAAGTGACACTAACTTAAAATCTGAACAAACTTATCGCCTGAAGAGAACGCTCCCCGGACAAATTGGATGAAACCAAGATCTGCAGAGTTGGGCATTCGCTTCACCAAATGATAAAACAGATTGTGTCATAGCGTGCGCCAGACGGTGAACAACGGCAAGTTATAGGGTAAGAAAGTGAGAAATGCACGACAAGGCCCTGATGAAAGGACCGAGTGAAAGTAGACTGAGGGGTGTTCTTTGTTGATTCACTCACAATTGTAACATTCCTTTATGCAAGGTATTGCTAACTATATATCTATATATTCCCTTATACTAGATTAGAGTATCAAGTCTGTTCATACCTTAAAGGGGAAGAATTTTAGACAAAATCATATGTATCTGTGACTCTTTGGGCTATCACTTTCTTCTAATGGGACGGTGAGCTAAACCTCGAGGGAAGGATCATACCAACGGGTCTATCATTCTTGTAGCATTTCTTGATTTTTTTGGTTATGATTTTTTTGTATATGCTTGATGTGATTTGATATGTTGTGAGAGAAGTTTAGTCTTGATAAATAAACTACACATACAATTTAGTCCAGCGTGTCGGTCAGTTCGTTTTCCCAAACTATTCATATAATCAGTCATAGTTTTTCCCACGTCTGTACGTCTAAATGTCGTCTTATGTGTGTATGTATGTGAGTGGATATATATATATATATTTCATATATATGTGTGTAGACTGTCTGACTCAATCTAAATCTGTCGTAGAAGATAGGTGAAAGAGAGAAGATTTTCTTGATTTCAGAGACAGCCTCTATCACATTTCTACCTTCTCACTCGTGGAAATATATTGCTATTACTACTTCTCACTGTGACTATCACTTATTTTAATCTATTCAGAAGGGACCAACCCAAGTCTTAATTCTGCTATCAATATCTACGACATTCGTAACCATTTTGTTCTTTCCATTGTTTGGCTCTGAAACATGGAGAACAATTAAAACAACAAATTAAAAGTTACAGACTTTCATAAATGTATGCTTGTGTAGAATATATGGATGGATGGACAAGATCACTAATATGGAACTGATGACAAGAGCCAGCAGAACAAACGATGAGAAAAAGCTGGAGATGGATAGGACACAGATTGAGATTATCTGTTGATAGCATTGCCTGACAGTCCTTCTTCGAGAATTTTCAATTTAAGAGAGGTAGAGGAAGACCACGATACACATGGAGAAGAGAGTTGGAGACAGACAGGAAGGAATGAAGAAGACTGTGATAAAGTGTTCCTAGACTTTATCGCCCTATATTTTTCATCATCGTTCTTATTTTATTTCTCTCCGGTTTTTGCTCTTTCATCTTTTTATTAAATCTTTCCTAATCACTGTTTTGACTTAAGTGCAACTTTAAGCACACATTTGATAATTTCAATTTTATGTTATTTTTTGGAAGACACTTGGCCCGGTAAGCTAGTTATAGTTTGCGCGAGAAACGGCTTCATGGGCCATAAAAGGAATGCGTTTCATACTTTATTCTCCTGTTGCAACACAACGAGTTTCATTACAGTCGGACACAATAGCACGCCAGCTAGATTGATCAGCAACAAAGGACTCGTGACACGCTCAAGAATGTTGGTAACTAGATTGTAGTTTCGTTAAGAGCGGCATGTTGTCTACATGACGGGACGCTGAAAGAATCAAAGGAAAGCTCCCCCTAACCTTCCCCCACTCCCCAGCAAAGCAGCACAAGGGGACTTCACTCGTTCCGTAAAACAGCGGAATACTTGATGGCAAAGGGGGCAATTAATTTTGGGATCGGGCAGCCAATTCAAAACCACTGTTTGTCTCGCCAGAGAACACAAAGCATGAAGTTGATAAGTGGTTACGAGAGCCCACCCACTTTTAGTGACTGTCGTGCACTGGAAAATTGCATGCGAACACGCTGAAGTCGCCTGACAAAATGAATGCCTAGTTACTGAATTGGTGTGTGGAGCGATAGGACACAGTCCAGGACTTCTCACATACTGGTAACTCGAAATATAACGACAAGTTCACCAGACGTCGGTACGAATTTTTCAAAACACGCGAAGCAAAGAGTTTCACATAGTATGTCCTGTTTACAGTCTGTTTTATAATTTCATTGCTGTGTGGATATATAATTCATACCTGTGGATTTTAATCTTATATAGTTTTCTTAAGGAATTAGCGAAGGAAAAAGGAGTCCGGCCGAAGTCAGAGTCTACACGTTACGTATTTGGCGTCTAACCGGAAAGAAGTTGGTAAAGCATGCTTCCTAATAGCAGAAATCCCGAAATAGGACAGCATACACTTCCTGTGCTACACTACAAGGAAGATATACATGCCCGCGTTTGTAAACAACTATAGCGCATCATTTATTTACATATTTTTGAAGTGTTCACAAGTTGAGTCGCATATACCTTGTACATACATCAAATTCAACACACTTAGCAGATTATTGTCTGAGTCAAGTTAAAGCACGCACAAGTTGAAACCCACATATATATATATATATATATATATATATATATATATATATATATATATATATATATATATATATATATATATATATATATATATATATATATATATATATATATATAATCAAGATTATATACTCACATGTTCGTGAGCCCATATGTCAATATCACTTATTTACAATGTGATTCGCCAGTTTATCAAGTTCCAATCATCGAGTTCAGTTACTTGTTACGCAAGTGCTTGAAATGAATTCATCTACGCTCATCGTGTATTGCATAACATTGATTCACTAAGAGAAGCTTCATTGCACGAAACCCACTTGTTACCAGAAAAATCATTTCGTTAAGTGCTCCAGTCTAGTCAGTGCCTTTTCAAGATCAGACAGCAAACATTTTCATGAGTCAACAGTGAACGGTTTGTTGAAGCTAGAGAAATTTCCACGCATTGCGAGACATTACATCTTACAAGTTCTCGCTACACGTGCCAAGGCTTTCATCAATAAGTCCTCGTCTTGGAGACAAACCACACGGCGTAACACACATCCTCATTGGACAGTCAGTGCATACAATCGCATACTCATACACTGTAGAACATTTGGAAAACTCGTAGCTCAAACCAGTCACGGTTTAGGCGAGACAGAAGTACAGTAGACCAGCTTGTAAGATTAGAACACGATGTAAAGCTAGGGTTCAAGAAGAAAGAGAAAACAGTGGCAGTCTTTTTGGATGTCGCTAGATCATATGATGTATGCTGGAGAGATGGAGCTTTTACAAAATGAAAAAAGATTGGCATTACTGGTAAAAGCTATAGGTATCTAGAAAACGTTTTACAGGACAGATATTTTGCTGTACAGATGAACAATGATAAGTCAGTGATAAAGTCCTCCTTTTTCCAGTTAATGATGTCCACCAAATGATAAATATAAGTGGATGGAAGCAGACATCATCATCATCAGTTGATAAACTCTTAATACAAGACCCTTGCCCTGAGCAAGAGACATGCTGAGAAATCTGAAGCTCGCTCGAACATCACCAGAGTTAAATACTGTGTTGTTGTGTTGCTCGTGGTTCGAGTATGGAATGTCAACTTGACCTACGCAGTGGTGTGTAGACATAGATGGAGTGTATAATGTGCGAATGATAGGAAGAGTTCGTGGTGTTGACAAATGTTCTTTTCTCACACTCATGTATGGCTGGACGTCATCGACACCAACGACTGTGTACCTTTACTAAAGTTTAATTGGACGTACACACTCGACAGCACAGATAGTGACAAATCACAGGTTGGCATAATACATCATGGTACAGTGGATAAATGGTCTTGCAATGTTACATGGGCACTCATGTAGAATAATAGTATAATGGACTGTCAGTAGCCAAGCACTCAGTATCGCCCATACATATATATCATCTGACTTCACTGACTGAGCACGTCAGCTTATAAATAATATTCCAGATGGCTTCTAGACCTAACCTCGTCTAGCGAAGATTCTTTAACATAATGTTCAGCACATATTTTTCCATATAATAATATTGAACCGCTAGCAATGGGTTCTCATGTGTAGCAGTGATCTCTGGACTAATCAAGCGATAATACGGGCATCCCTTTTCTCTTCTTGAAAGTCACTACATGTTTGGTTCCAAGATGGCTTCACTCGTGAGCTGTCACTCACGTTTGGATACAGATAATGAATCTGTCCTAAAGTTAGTCATTCATTAAACATTTCATTGCTCTGTAGATTTGATCATGAACAATTGACTGCATTCTACAGGATATAGTGCTGCTAGGAATCAGAATCGTTTTTTTTTTCATCTAGTTAGATGTATCCTCTCAGACGTACAAATCATCCCTATCGAAAAACGGTGGCTTCGTACGAGAGTTCAAAAGAGTATCTTTATTACCTTGGTATCAGAAATATGATTCTGCCATTCCTTGGCAATAAGAATAAACACTGGGGTAAAGCATACACGATAGGTCTAGACGACTATCACTTTCCCCACAAATACTGAGATCACTTTTTCCGGCGACAAGCCGACATAGAAAACACAGTCCCTATCAGGACGAAGCCAAATCACACCTCTCTCGCGACACATCCGCCGAACAGCCTTTGACCTCTCTAGAGACAACAGAACATATAGTTCGACTTAGATATGTAAAGATATACAGATATAAGACAGATTCGTCCTACACAGACAAACAATACACATAAATTCAGGCCATAGATATTCTGAAGCAAGAACAATCTATTACTACCCAAACAAAGAATAAATCGCAGTAAAACTGGATTCATCCGCGGAGTTCGATCGAAAGTCCTTTCAAGGGAAGTAACTCAATAATGACTTTTCCTTAAGCACTAAAAAGTATCTATTTTGTTTACAAAATATTTGCGAACATAACAAGTATACCAATGTATAATATTGTAAAATATCAAAGACTGCACGTAACAGTCTTACCACACCTCCCGGGAAAAAAAGAAATGAAACATTTTTTTTTTTTGAAATACATCTAGGAGCAACGTACAATAGGCTCACAACGCATGAATAATGCGCAGATGAAAATATCAGGAATACATATAACGCCTAATATGAGGCTAAGTCGACTTATGGAGCGACTGGTGAGAATGTGTCTCATAAACTGAGAGAAATTATTTCTCTATAAGTATATTTTTCCAGGAAGGTGTCATCAAAGTATAATACAATTCTGGCAATTACACGATGCCTAAAAAATTCATATCATCATTTCGTATTAGATATCTTACATTTATGATTTATGAAGAAAAAATCATCAAAGCACAGCGGTGAATAAACATCAATGAACCGCTATGTAGTGATACAATCATCATATTATTAAATTACAAATGTGTATCTATCATGATATAGAAAAGGAACTACTATAGAACTAGACATATCAAGAAGTCTAAGCCCTAATAGTTATGTGGAATCATGTGGGCATCTTGACAGAATGTCTGCCATCACATTATCTGATCCACGAATAGCTCGCACAGAGAAATGAAAAGGTTGAAGAGCAATTGCATATCGAGTAGACCTCGAGCTCTTCAAATTCTTACTCTGTATAGCGGTAAGAGCTTTTTGGTCGGTTTCTACTATGAGATGTGCGCCCAGAAGGAATCTCTGTAGTTTGAGGATCGACCAAACCATAGCTAATAGCTCACGGTCTAAAACCGAATAATTCCTTTCTGCCGCATTAAGTTTTCTGGAAATATACATTACAGGATGCAGAGTTCCAGAGTACTCTTGCATTAGTGCCGCTCCAATCCCAGTGGATGAAGCGTCACTACGAAGAACGAATGTTTTATCTTTAGTGGGTAGCACTAAAATAGGTGGTGTTGAAAACAATGTTTTAATCTTATCCAGAGAGCATTGGCATTCCTGAGACCAGTGGACCATATTAGGCGAACCTTTCTTTAGAAGTGTTGAAAGAGGTGCCATGATAGAGGATAGATTCTGAATGAATCTGCCATAAAATTGAATAAGACCTAACAGACTTCTCACCTGTTTTTTAGTCTTAGGGATCGAGATGTTAAGTATCTTACTAGTATTATGGTCCTCTGTCTTTAGGAAACCATGACCAACTCGGTGGCCTAGGAAAGAAATTTCGCTAAAACCAATATAGGCTTTAGAGGGTTTCGCTGTCAGGTTGTGCTCGCGCAAAGTAGACAGCAATTCATCTAACCCTGAATAGTGATCTTCCCAAGTATCGCTGAAAAGACAGATGTCGTCAAGATATGCAATGACATCTGACCGATAAGATAGGATTCGGCGCATCATGCGTACGAATGTAGCTGGTGCGTTCATAAGACCGAAAGGCATAAAATTCCATTGGAACAAACCTCTAGGTGTTGAAAAAGCCGTGAGAGGTTTGGCGCGTTCAGATAAAGGAACTTGCCAATATCCTTTAGACAAATCAAGTTTAGTGAAAAAATGAGATTTGGAGAGTCGAGTAAGTAGCTCTTCCAGTAAAGGCATAGGTTCGGCATCGAACTTCGTTACTTGATTCAATTTTCGATAGTCAACGCAAAGACGTATGTTATTGTCTTTTTTACGAACAATAACCATCGGCGAAGAATATATATCCTATCACCTTACCTCTTCATACTCCTTATGGACGATGTCATCAAGGCATGTAAGGAGAGAACAAGAAAGTATTCAGTGGGGTACTGGAAGATGAGACAGGTCTATATTTCAGAGCTGGCATTTGCTGATGATGTTGCCCTGATTGCTAAATCAGAGGCACATCTCCAATCCAACCTGCAAGTATGGAAGGAAGAGCTGGAGAAGAGAGGGATGGTCATAAGCAGCTCTAAAACAAAATCCATGGTGATATCACGAGAAGAAAGAAGACATCAGATTAAGCTGGGAGAACAGGTCCTGGAGCAGGTCGACCACTTTAAATACCTCGGAGCTATTATAGACCGAAAGGGAGGCATCAAAGAAGAGTTGGCCACTCGAAAAGCAGCAGCTGGGAGACTTTTTCAGGCCATAAATCGAGGATTCCTCAGCAAGAGAGAGGTTGGTAAGAAAACGAAGATGGCTGTATACCGCTCCACCTATGTCCCAGTCTTGACATATGGATGCGAGTCATGGGCAATGACTGCAACCCATAAAAGCCAGATCCAAACCTCAGAAATGAGATATCTGAGGAAGGTGGTTGAAGTAACAAGAAGAGACATGGTACGCAACCAGACGATACGTCAAGGCCTAAAATGCCACCCCTACAGACCCAAGTAGAACAGTCCCAACTAAGATGGTTTGGCCATGTCTGCAGAATGGGAGAAGATCGGCTACCACGACAAGCATGGGAAACAAAGAGCCAAGGATCCAGACCCCGAGGACGACCCAGAGTCCGCTGGGAGGACAACATTAGACAATCTTTGAAGGACCGAGGACTAGAATGGAACCAGGCCAGGAGGAAGACAGCCGATAGAATAGTCTGGCGCTCTCTCTTCCAAACCTCTACACCTCACGGTAGAAGGGGAACGACTAAGTAAGTAAGTAAGAAGAATATGCAGAGGTGGATGGTTCGATTATTTTCAAATCTATCATCTCATCCAACTCTTTCTCGACCTGTGCTTGAAAATGTATAGGTATAGGATAAGGTCTAACCCTAATAGGAGTATGGTCAGTTAGAACAATGTCATGTTCAATGACATGCGTTTGTCCAGGGATGTCAGTGAGTACATCCTGAAATGTTTGCAACATAGTTGAAACTTGTTGCTGTTCTCCTAGAGACAAATCAGGAGAGACAGTAACATTCTTCCATGATTCACTAGAATGATCTGGGGTCATTGGAAGAGGAAGGTTTACATCTGAAAAACTTGTTTCCTCGTCCTGTATCACGGACAGTGATGAGTAATGACCATGTTGTACTGGAGAATTGTCCGTTGCTTGGAAAATGGGTTGCAAATAATCCGGACGTTCATGGAATTCCGTAAGCATATTGATGTGGAAGGTTTTATGCTTCCCATCAATATCGACAATATAGTCGACATCGGAAATTTTCGATATTATATCGTACGGACCTTTCCAAGAAATAAGTAGTCTGTTTTCCCTACAAGGTAGCAATACAAATGCTTTGTCACCAGGACAAAGTTGTCGTAAGCATCTCTTCTTATTGGCAAATTGCCTTGCCTTCTGTTTCGCAAATTCAGAAGAAGAAGTTGCTAATTTGCATGCTTCGATAATTTTTTGTCTCAACGCGATGACATATTCGTAGGATGACTTTGTGTCATCGTCAATATTGTCAGATGTTATGAGATCGTGAAGCAACGACATAGGGCCACGCGGACGCGCGCCAAAGACGAGTTCAAAGGGAGAAAATCCCGTATGTTCATTGGGTACCTCTCTGTAAGCGAAGAGGGCCGCAGGTAAAACTCTGTCCCAGTCTTGAGGATGATCCTCAGTTATCTTCCCCAGTAAGTTTTTAAGTGTTCTATTAAGGCGTTCGACCATACCATTAGACATTGGATGGTAGATACTACTTAAAGATCTATCTATCTATCTGCAGAGTAGACATTACTTGAGACATGGTATCTGACATTAGTTGGGTGCCATGGTCTGACAATATCTCTCCGGGGAACCCCAGACGAGAAAATATAAGCCAAAGAGCATCTGCAATATCAGCAGTAGTAATGCTCTTCAGAGGAATAGCCTCTGGCCAACGTGTGCACATATCAACACACGTCAAGATAAACTGATGTCCTCTGGCAGACTTGATCTTAAATGGACCAATAATGTCTATGGCCATTTTTTGGAACGGCCGAATAGGAATGTCCGCCGCCTGAATGGGTGCAGCATGCCGTGGACCTTTGGATTTAACTTCCTGACATACTTTACAAGATCGACAATAAATCCGTATGTCCTTGTTTACCAATGGCCAAAAGAAAGCCGCAAGGACTCTTGACTTAGTACGGGAAAAACCCATGTGTCCAGCACACTGAGAGTCGTGAGCGTGCTGCAAATTTTTAACTCTCAAATTCTTGGGAACCAGGATTTGAGAATGACTTGACGTAATGGAGTCTTGAACCATACGTACAAGTACGCCATTCTTCTTTGTAATCCACGATTTACGACTTGTGTCTTTATTCGGATCACCTTTAGTTGTAAGAATGAAGAATTTCTTCAAAGTGGGATCATCTTCTTGCTGTTTTATAAACGAGTCACGAGAAATTACCAAGGGATCATCTTGGTTATGCACTTCATTATCTTCAGTAGATGAAGTTTTAGGCATATTAAGAGCCTGAGCTCTAGTGACTACAGCGTTAGCAATCTGCATGTTTTGCCTTTCCCACGCGGAAATTTGTTGCGGAGTGCATTCTTTGACTCCATGAATGCGACCGATGATGAGGTCAGCGATCGGATTCGGGAGAAGACATGCGTGTACATCTCCTGTAAAGAAAGGAGTAGCAATCCTAATGATAGCAGTAGAGTATTTCTCTAATGTGCCGCCAAATGTTACACATTTGACTACTTGTCCAGTGGCACGGGAAGGATCTACGAGTGACTGCCTAACACCAATTGTGGTGCATCCAGAATCAAATAGCACAGAGACTGGATTGTTATTCACTAAACCCTTATGTAAGACAAGAGAACCTCTTCCATCATGCGCGACTGATGCCGGAAGAGCAGGAAGAGGATGGCCACAGCTTAAAGTAGACACTGTGGTTGGCTCAAATAATGTTTTGCATTGGGGGCACTGAGATGCTCTCCCAAAATCAAAAGCGGCACATGCCATATTACTAGCATCATTATTATCTTTACTCTGTTTATAGGCTTCATGGGACTCTTGTTGTGCAGAGTTTGCCTGAAAATGTGGTTTATGTCTTTTGTTTTGAGATCTACCTCGGTTATTATCACCTCTGTAGTTATTGTTACCTCTATTGTAACCCCTATTTGGGTTTGAGTCATAGTTCCCTTGGTTACCATTATCATATTCATTATAATGAGTATCTCTGTAATTATGATCTTGTTGACTCCAAGACGGATAACCCTGATAGTTTCTATAATTACTTCCTCTACGGAAATTCCTATAATTATGACCACCCCTGTGTCGAGAGCTATCAGCTCGTCTCCAGTTCTTTGAAGAAGAACCCTGAAATGATTGGTTACCTTGGTTTTGATAACTATTATGGTTACCTTTTTTATCAAATCTGTTTTGAGGTCCCTGAAATCTGTGTGAATAATTGGGATTGTATGGTGTTGCTGAAGCAACTGGCATACTCTCCTTAATCTTAGTGTTGCCAAAAGTCACGTCGGGGTGTGCAGTGACATATTGGGAACAATATTCTTCCATTTCTTTTAGAGATTTGGGTTTACGCTCATGTATAAATTGAAGGAATGGTTTGTTAACACATGACATAATCTTATCTCTGAGCAACAAATCCATAAGTCCTTCATACGTTTTTTTCTGTTTTGGAAAGCTCAATCCAACGATCAACTGTGAGACGTGCCTTTGCAGTGAATTCTGAGAATTCTACACCTGTCTCAGGCACCATCGTCTTAAACAAAAGGCGATAGCCTTCTTCACTTAGCTGGTATTTTTTTTATCAAAGCCGCCCTAATGACATCATAATTATCCTTATCTGCTTCTCCTACAAGGCATAATCTAGTCAAAGATTCACCTTTCAAGTTTTCTGCTAATTGATTAGCGTATTGTGATTTATCCACATTATGTGTACGACAAGAACGTTCAAATCTATCCAGCCAGAATGTAATATCGTCACTGGACTGATTGAACGGTGGAACCTTAACCTTGTAAGTAGAAGGTTTACCATTACCACTAGATGCCTGATTAACATTACTCATACTTGTCAATCTCAATTTCTCTAACTCAAATTCATGTTCTCTTATTGCTTTTTTTCTTCAGCTTCTCTGTCTAATCTTTTTTGTTCAGCTTCCCTGTCTAATCTTTTTTGTTCAGCATCCCTGTCTAATCTTTTTTGTTCAGCAGCAGCTTCTCTTTCTAATTTTTTTTGTTCAGCTTCAATGTCTAATCTTTTTTGTTCAGCAGCAGCTTCTCTTTCTAATTTTTTTTTTGTTCAGCTTCAAATCTCCTTTGCTCCACCTGCATCTGCAATTTCTTTTGTTCAGCAGCAGCCTCAGCTTCTCTTTCTAATCTTTTCTCTTCAGCCATAGCTTTTCTCTCTTCTGCAGCAGCTTTTCTCTCTTCTGCAGCTAATGCTTTGTCATATTGAGCAACTGCTCATTCTTCTAATTGTTGACCAGTCTTATCAAGGGCTTTCCCTTGTATAATGAAGTATTCTAATGTAGACATGGTGTCTAACAATAATACTAATCACCTGAAACAATAATAATACCACAAGTTCTTAACGACTTGGTTAATCAGTACACTATCCCAATATCTGTGGGTCACAAGCCTTAATAAGGTCTTGTATAACAGTAATAATAATCAAGTACTGGTTTATACCATAATCCAAGTGCAGTGCACAGGCAATAGTGTCTTATGAAATATACCTATATAATACATATGTCAACCAACAGAATACATAAAGTACAAATAGGACTGACAATACGAAAACGTTTGCAGAAATCAAAATAAATCAAATAGGGAAATCAATGAAAATAATCACTGAATCTGCAAGGGATAACAACACAAATGACGTCACAGTATATGAATATAAATTGTGAATAGAACTGAAAGATAGAAAAGGTTAGACCAACAAATTACAAACAAATCAAAACAAAACTAAAGAACAAAGAAATATTACAAAAATAACAATAACTACAGTCTTCACAGCTAACACAAAAGCAACAGTTATTGCAGCAAATTTTCAACCAAGAAAATTGCACCTATAGAAAACGCCCACAACGGACCCTCTATGACGTGGGATATTCTGTTGTGAGGACTCCGCCCAACCTTAAACACAACCCGCTGACATAGAAACTAACATACTATACAAACAAATAACATGTAAACATAAATATATAAATTATGTGTATGATAGTATGTGTTGCAAAATAGGCTCAGTTTTACAGTAATGGCAAAGTTATTCTTATGAAAATAAACAAACTGCCACTTTATTCAATTAAACATTCTGGCCTTAAATATTAAAGTTCAAATATAGAAAACAAGAAGATCCATCGATGAAAATAGGACTTCTAGTTCAATAATACTGTCTTCCTGTTAATATTGACAAGAATTGATCCAACTGTTCTGTGAAACTCTGTAATGTCTAATGTAAAAATGTCAACAACGCTGACCTACATACTGCATTCACTTGACAGGTCACGTGACGAAGTGTTGACAAAGAGCAAACCAATACTGCAAGTGTGTCGTATCAGCCACAGGAAACGGTCTGGTATCGGTAATCTGTTGACTTCTGAACTTCTGCGAGGTCAAACCCAGAAAGCTGGTCCACCAGTTGATAAAGACCTCCTTTTTTCCAGTTAATGATGTCCACCAAATGATAAATATAAGTGGATGGAAGCAGACATCATCATCATCAGTTGATAAACTCTTAATACAAGACCCTTGCCCTGAGCAAGAGACATGCTGAGAAATCTGAAGCTCGCTCGAACATCACCAGAGTTAAATACTGTGTTGTTGTGTTGCTCGTGGTTCGAGTATGGAATGTCAACTTGACCTACGCAGTGGTGTGTAGACATAGATGGAGTGTATAATGTGCGAATGATAGGAAGAGTTCGTGGTGTTGACAAATGTTCTTTTCTCACACTCATGTATGGCTGGAAGTCATCGACACCAACGACTGTGTACCTTTACTAAAGTTTAATTGGACGTACACACTCGACAGCACAGATAGTGACAAATCACAGGTTGGCATAATACATCATGGTACAGTGGATAAATGGTCTTGCAATGTTACATGGGCACTCATGTAGAATAATAGTATAATGGACTGTCAGTAGCCAAGCACTCAGTATCGCCCATACATATATATCATCTGACTTCACTGACTGAGCACGTCAGCTTATAAATAATATTCCAGATGGCTTCTAGACCTAACCTCGTCTAGCGAAGATTCTTTAACATAATGTTCAGCACATATTTTTCCATATAATAATATTGAACCGCTAGCAATGGGTTCTCATGTGTAGCAGTGATCTCTGGACTAATCAAGCGATAATACGGGCATCCCTTTTCTCTTCTTGAAAGTCACTACATGTTTGGTTCCAAGATGGCTTCACTCGTGAGCTGTCACTCACGTTTGGATACAGATAATGAATCTGTATTAAAGTTAGTCATTCATTAAACATTTCATTGCTCTGTAGATTTGATCATGAACAATTGACTGCATTCTACAGGATATAGTGCTGCTAGGAATCAGAATCGTTTTTTTTTCATCTAGTTAGATGTATCCTCTCAGACGTACAAATCATCCCTATCGAAAAACGGTGGCTTCGTACGAGAGTTCAAAAGAGTATCTTTATTACCTTGGTATCAGAAATATGATTCTGCCATTCCTTGGCAATAAGAATAAACACTGGGTAAAGCATACACGATGGTCTAGACGACTATCACTTTCCCCACAAATACTGAGATCACTTTTTCCGGCGACAAGCCGACATAGAAAACACAGTCCCTATCAGGACGAAGCCAAATCACACCTCTCTCGCGACACATCCGCCGAACAGCCTTTGACCTCTCTAGAGACAACAGAACATATAGTTCGACTTAGATATGTAAAGATATACAGATATAAGACAGATTCGTCCTACACAGACAAACAATACACATAAATTCAGGCCATAGATATTCTGAAGCAAGAACAATCTATTACTACCCAAACAAAGAATAAATCGCAGTAAAACTGGATTCATCCGCGGAGTTCGATCGAAAGTCATTTCAAGGGAAGTAACTCAATAATGACTTTTCCTAAAGCACTAAAACGAATCTATTTTGTTTACAAAATATTTGCGAACATAACAAGTATACCAATGTATAATATTGTAAGATATCAAAGACTGCACGTAACAGTCAGAAATATGTGAACAACAGAATGGGATTCCTCGTGGATCAATGATTTCACCTTCAAAATTCACTATAGCTGTAAATGATTTAGCAGATGAATTTAACGACATTAAGAATGAAGAGAGGTTGGAAAGAAAACGAAGATGGCTGTATACCGCTCCACCTATGTCCCAGTCTTGACATATGGATGCGAGTCGTGGGCAATGACTACAACCCACAAAAGCCAGATCCAAAGCTCAGAAATGAGGTATCTGAGGAAAGTGGTTGAAGTAACAAGAAGAGACATGGTCCGCAACCAGACGATACGTCAAGGCCTAAAATCCCACCCCCTGCAGACCCAAGTAGAACAGTCCTAACTAAGATGGTTTGGCCATGTCTGCAGAATGGGAGAAGATCGGCTACCACGACAAGCATGGGAAACAAAGAGCCAGGGATCCAGACCTCAGGACGACCCAGAGTCCGCTGGGAGGACAACATTAGACAATCTTTGAAGGACCGAGGACTAGAATGGAACCAGGCCAGGAAGAAGACAGCTGATAGAATGGTCTGGCGCTCTCTCTTCCAAACTTCTACACCTCACGTTAGAAGGGGAACGACTAAGTAAGTAAGTAAGTAAGAATGCAGTATCACAATTTGCAGATGACTGTGCCATTTGGCGATCTGGAAAACAACTTGGACCATGTTTACCAAAAACTTCAATAACAAATAGACAAAGTTTAAGAGTGGATGAAAAGTTGGGGGCTTCCAAATTATTGTAAATAAAACAGTATGAATGATATTCAGCAAATGATATTTAAAAAACAATAACAAAACCAATATAACCATTAACGGACAGAAAATATGTACCTCCTCAACAACAAGATTTCTGGGCATAACTTTAGATAAACAACTAAATTGGAATAAACATATAGACAATTTAGTAGAAAGCTGTAAGGGACCCCTAAATATACTAAGGATAGTAAAAGGTAATGGATGAGGGGCCAGGAATTAAATAATGCTTATGTTCTATAAGTCTTTCATCAGGGGGAAACTGGTTTATGCTGCAGCTTTTAACAAAGCAAAACTAGATAGAATTCAAAATGCAGGCATGAGAACCCTTACAGGTGCATTTATATCAACACCAGTAGAAGCACTAGAAGTAGCTCTTGTCATATCGCCCCTTGGTCTAAGACAAAAAGATTAAATTATTGGAGTAAAGTAGCACAAAACGTGACCCACCTAGCACATAAAGCATTTGTCAAAAACTAACCAAGTGTATGGGACGTCTCCTTAAATAAAGATAGATATCCAACAGGGTGGAGAACTATTGAAGATCTGACGTAGTTCAAAGAACTGTCAAACACAGTTAAAAATAAGAACAAATATAGAAGCAAAATACCACACAGGGAACTAGAAACACCAATCATAGACTTTTCACTTACTGAATAGATCAAACAAAACATAGAAGATAAGGAAGCCAAAATGATAAGTAGAAAGTTCTTAGATCAACCAACAAAACAAAGTCTGGCCGACTACACTGATGGATCCATGGGTCATAGTGGGCAACTAGGTGCAGGAGTAGTAATACCACAGTGGGGAATTAAAAAGAGCTACATTCTAACTGAAGGGGCATCGAGTTTTACCACAGAGATGGTAGCAATTCTAAAAAGTTTAGAAATAATCGAAGATAACCCACCAGAAGCTGTTACGATATTTACAGACTCACTATCATCACTACAAGCACTAGAACACCCAGGTAAATGTAGTCGGCCAGACATAAAGGAAGAAATTCTAACAATTAATACATCACTAGGGAACAGAGGATGTAGTGTGAGGCTAGTGTGGGTTCCAGCACATATAGGTATAGCTGGTAATTGTCGCGAGAGGTTCAGATGTTATTAAAATATATGATATCCCAGAAAAAAGATGTATTAAAGGATACCAGTATAGCGCCAGATAAGAGACTGGTCTTATTAGAAATACCCCCTTCTCTGAAAAGAGTAAGGGTGTATCGACAATTAAGGTAGGGTCAAGCTGTATAAACCTTCAAGTATGATGATAGTGAATGCTACTTAAGGTCTAAATGCTACCTCTCCAGATCCCACCCTGAATATTGGTTATTATATTTATTTTTTACCTCTACACCTCACGGTAGAAGGGGAACGACTAAGTAAGTAAGTATATTTATTTTTATTGTGTTATGGCTATTTGTCTAGAGGATTCATTAATTTAATAGATATGTAATATACATACAAACAGAATCTAACTCAACTTGAATAATTAAGTAAGACTGAATATAAATATTTACAATTTATTGATCCTTTACCGTTTCTCTTTTCGGTTAGGAAAATGATAATAAAATTCAAATGCTTTTTTACAAAATGGAAATAAATAAGTAAGGAATTTTCATTTCCACACTAGTTAAATATATAAGTTGTATTTAAAATGTCAATTATGTTATTATATATTTATATACAGTTGTTAGTTTCACTGGACTGTAAAGTAGGTAGAAGTTAATTAAATCCTTCATTAGTCATCATGCAATTGTTTGTTTAATGTGTGGTTTAATTCTTAACAAAATAAGGCTGGATGGGCCGACCAGTGGAGTTATGTGCCCACCTATCTTGTATAGTTTGAAGTACACAGTGTCAGGATCTCCAGGCTGGGAACCAATCTGGTGACTCGCTCTAAGTATATTGAGAACGTCTCGCGCCAACAGAGTTCCTCAATATTGATTGTCTCGAAGACTGATAGTCATTTCAGGATAAAACCTTTAAAATACAAATAATCGCAATCCTTGTATGGTCCAGTACTATTTTATCCACACACACAATGAACGTTACAAACAAACTCAGACAATGTGCTAACGGGACCCAAAGATGCAGCAGCAGCCAGCGACCCATAGCTTGACTGCTTGCGTCAGGGTCAGCGAACTAGAGCTGACCAAGACCCTACTCCACCTCCACGTGGTGGTCCTGGAAACAGGCTGCATCACTGCAGTCTGGCTGAGAGAGTAGGGATCGAAGAGGGAAGGCAAATTTGGTCCCAAAAAATGCTGTGCTGAAGTCGGATGTGTCGGCCGAAAGGCGCAGATATCGCAGCTCCGATGTAAACAGACACAACGCAACCAACGTCCTTTTCAGGACGAACGAGGAAGAAGAAGAAGAAGAAGACAATGTGTTAACAGTTGCACATAACAATTTACTTCAGTACCACTTACAGCCAGTTCGATGTGATTACATTTTTCTTATAAATCATAAGTTGATCTAATTATCCATCATATGCTTCCTTACAATGATTTGGTTAAGTACAAATTATGAAATAACACCTTGATTAATACATGTAAACAATTCCTGACATCCTTTCATATGATCCTGAACAGTGTGAGGTTCCTTTACGAAATATTCCATAAAATACATTATTAAACTTACAGTCGTAGATTCTGCCATGATTCTCAATTATCCTACACATTCCCAATGCTGGATTTCGTCCCTAAACGTTAACACATGCTTGCTTTCAAGCCGGCAGCACTGTGATAAATTTAACCGAGATACAACGTTAAAATATCTCCAAAGATAAAATGTAGGGATAAAAATAATGCGTAAGCTACTAGAAGACATGATCGCCCATGCCGCGGTTCACTACCCGCCATGGAAACTAACTTGTTAGACGCAAAGACCAAACGTTTACCCTTGGAGACGGGAGGGAACGGAGATCAAAAAGAAAAAATATGACTGAACACGTGCTTGAAACTAGCAAGGCTAAAAGACGCAATTGGTGGGGAAAGGAAAAAATTCACGTCCCCAAGTTGACACAATGTAAAGAAATGGACAAAAGGGACCTTAGCTATTATACGCAACAGTCATTTCTTGGACGCTTTTACGATACTGAGTCCTTTTATTTGAATTCAGCGGCAAACGCATTACAGAAGATGCTCGAACATATTTCAAAAAAACAACTAACCTTGAAAAAGTAACTTTTTCTTAATAATAATGTTAGGAATATAAAAACTAGCTAGTTTGATAGACCATCTTGAGCAGAGAAATAATATGCTTTCATTTATACAGACGGATAGATAATAATGAAGATATTGACAAAAGACTGTGTTGTTCATAACAGACGAGCGACTGCACTGTTAAAAAAATGTCACTAATTTTCAAAAATTGTGGCCTTGAGACTCAAGTGCTAAAATCTAGTTAGAATGAAAGAGAGGGGGAATTAGGGGAAAATTGTGGCTAAAAATAACTCTAGAGACCGATTCGTGTAGAAAGGCATGTAGAACCAAGCGTGTTTTTTTATGAAAAAACAAGTAGAGACAGACGGACCAACAGACAATAATACATACTTGACTGAGGTATGACTGAATTGACTTTTGGTAGGAGGTTTGAAATTTGAAAGGGGGAAAGTCGGTGATTGACCACAGATAGATAATCATATTATAGGCGCACAGACGCGCATTTTTGCCATTCAACAATAAATTGTCCAGTAGTAGACACAGTAATTCTTCAGTGGTGTAGTTCCCAGAAGCTAATTGCCATATTTAGAGGGACGCCATACTAGAGCCAGCAGCTCAGCTGAGTTTTGCTAGAATATAACTGTGTTCTCTATTCCTAATTCTGGTAAGAATGAAAGTATTTATTTGTATATTTTAATATTGTTTAATGTTTCGAGTGATTTGATACTGCCATATCAAAATCTACCCCTTACAACAAGTAAGGATTCGCTCTAGATCCCCAGCCCAAGTTCAGGGTCTAGAGACAAACAAAATACATAAACGCCAGCAAGGATTATGAAGGGCGGATCAAGTGTTGAGATCAGTGGAACATATCACCTATCTTATTCAATAGCAGGAAGCTAATGAACATATTTCAGAATATGTAATCTTGGGGAACTAGTACTATGTGAAACCAACTTGGTAAGATGTGCTGTATGGTCAGAGAGATCTGACCCCGTCTATGTGGTGTTGTTGTGTGGTGTTGTGTGTAGAAGTGGCTCAGGAGGTAGAGTTCTGACACATGACCCAATACTTTTGTTGCAGAAGTGTGAGTTTCTGTTTGGCACCAAAGTGGTGTCAAATGCTGTGTTGATAAATACAAGTGTGGACCAGTGAAGTCTAGTGTTTTGCCAGAGCAGCCTTATATTGCCCCCAAGCACGGTGAGGTGGGGCCACCAGATTCCAGCACCAGAACTACTCAGTCAAGATACGTGAGCGTCTGGCCTGCTGGACCTTCACCAACTTATTTACTAAATAACACACCAACTATATTACCATCACTAGAACCCACCAATTTTTGGGGAAATAAAACTTGTATTACTCCCATCAGTGAAGGGACAATGTTTGGTAGTCATAGACAGGGAGTGATGATATCACCCCAACAGCATATATAGAAATAAGTTCTCCTGGGACTATCTTAAGATAATTACTATTAACCAGTCATTTGAAATACATATGTACACATTTTCTAGTTTATTATGACATATATTCATGCATTTCATTCATAATTTCAAAATTTTCATATGTTCTGACCAAAATAAAACCTTGGTTCAGAACAAATAAACTTAAAGAAAATTTAATATCAAAAATTTAAACAGCTTGAGTTAGTTCAGTGTATTATAAATTGTATTAATATTATTAGACTTATTAAATATCTGTGTGTATGTAATCTCCCACAACACATTACATATCAGTACCCTAGATTTTAACGTAGCCACATTCATTAGTAAAAAAGATATGTGTGAGGTCGTAAGTGGTAGCAAGAAGGGCCTTCTGTAAATTCACAGCTACATTTATCTCAGGAGCCTTCACAGCTGACCTCATGCATCACACTAGGTAACATCAACCATACAATACCATCAAATCCACTACAAGCACACTCGTCCTATAATTTTTTCTTAACACATATAACACACTAGCGAACACACAAGTGGATTATACACAGTAAAAGTACATAATTATACATATATATATACATTTCTCTTACCCTCAGGTAGTATACAATAGCTATAACAGGCTGTAAATGGGTATCTAGGTCTGCTACGTAGATAAAGCTGCAAAATATTTGACAGCAAGCGTTTGCCGCTTTCTTCTGTTCAGTACTGTATTTTGAAAATATTGTGGCCTATATTCAGCCCAAGTTCAAGGTCTTATATAGGGTCTCAGCGTACCTCGCGGATGGTTGGGGCAAAAGCGGTGTTTAAGAAACCCAAAAACATTGCGTCTTTTTGCCTTCGCGTTCAATGTGCAGACATTTTAAAATCTATTATCTTTCTTAATAAATATCTTTAGTCTTTAAGAAATTAAATAACTCCTTCCTATCGTTTACACAAAATAGGCCTCTCTGTCAAGCATAAAAAGGTTTCCTTATACATATCAGAAAAAGGAGCGTTCTCATAAGCTGTTATCGGTCCGTTTTATCCTATATTGCTGTGAGCGGTAAATATTACCAGAGATATTCGAAATCGTGATGTGAAACAGACGTCATCTCACGACAGTAACGAGTTGGCAGACAAGAACGCCAAGAATGGAAGAATAAGTAAAAACAATATAAAAGCAGGACTGGGAAGGTCGGAGATCAAGAGCCAAGTGAAGATAACTATAAACGAGGAATGGAAGACAACATGGAAGAACAGTAGAAAAGGCAGACGTGCGATCAAACTGCTGAAAGAACCGACAAGGACGTGCCAGGTCAGAGAAGAATTAAAGATACCATCGAACACAAAAAATGTGGAATCTCCGTCTCGGTGCAGCATACTTTATGATAGAGGAACCACACTGCCAAGAATGTCAGGAAGAGAATGACATAGACCACTACCTGATCCACTGTAAAAAGTACGAACAACAAAGACTTGAATTAAAAACTTAATAAAGAAATCACAATAAAGACTTGACAGGTGATAAGGTTTTAAGTATAGATGCCCCAGGAGATGCCCAATCAATACTTAAAAGATATATACATAAAACAAAGAAAAACATATAAGGTTAGTACTTCAGAAAAGACATTCAACCAAATAGAAATTAAGCAACAAGAACTAACAAATCATTTAAAAAAAAACAACAGAATTAAAAAAAATTACTAACTACTCATAGGACAAGGAAAGACAACGAGGTTTAAAAAAAAACAGCATCTCAAAAAGAACTAATACTAATACAAATTAAAACCAAGTGTAAAGGACAATAGTTATCCTATAAACAACATAAAAGAAAAAAGAAAATGGACAAATACTTACTTACTTATTGTCTTAGTCGTTCCCCTTCTACCGTGAGGTGTAGAGGTTTGGAAGTGAGAGCGCCAGATCCTATCGGCTGTCTTCCTCCTAGCCTGGTTCCATTCTAGTCCTTGGTCTTTCAAAGATTGTCTAATGTTGTCCTCCCAGCGGACTCTGGGTCGTCCTGGGGTCTGGATCCCTGGCTCTTTGTTTCCCATGCTTGTCGTGGTAGCCGATCTTCTCCCATTCTGCAGACATGGCCAAACCATCTTAGTTGGGACTGTTCTACTTGATCTGCAGGGGGTGGGATTTTAGGCCTTGGCATATCGTCTGGTTGCGGACCATGTCTCTTCTTGTTACTTCAACCACCTTCCTCGGATACCTTATTTCTGAGGTTGACAAATACTAATATAAATTAAAATTAGTAACTGCAAAAGATAATAGTTATTTAAATTGAATACAAAATTAGTAAATAAAATGACTATTGTAACCAATTTTCCGGTTGAACAGGGTAGACCAAGATGGAAAGAGAAGAGGCAATAACGGTCAGCTGTTAAGTCCCAGCTCTCCACCCATCATCTCTTCAAACAACAACAACAACATTAACAATGGAAGACTTATGGATAATGTTGAATTGGCATCAATGTGGTAACACCTTTGGCATCAATGTGGCCACCTTTGGTCTAAACCTGGCATCCAGCTCTCACCTGTGGCTCCTCGCAGATGTCAGCATGCGACAGCGGCCACCCCTCGGGAAACGGCTATGACAGGCTGGCTAAACTAGGTGAAGGTAGCCGACTAGTTATAAACCTTCGGTGAGTTATGATCTGCCTACCCATGCATGCGAAGACTGGATTCGATAGACTGCACGGAAGAAACCACCTGTTGGTTCAACGGGCACTACCGCGATTACCAGCAACGTGATGTGGAGCGTAAGGAGCACGGCGAGGTACGTAGAAGGCCCTGGTCATCCACTGCACCTTGACTTGTCTTGCCACTAAATTCAGATGGACCCAGGCGAGAGAGTGAGGTCGACGAATTGCGCAATTCTTCCTCACTTTAAACCAAATCACTGCGCAAGTCACTCTTTCATCCACTCATCCATCCACTCACAACAAGTCCTGTGGCGACGGGCGAGCGGCGAAGCAGCAGGCGTGGGTAACGCTGGAATTCGTAGTTGCAGACCTACACACAGGCGGCTCAGGCCATATGGTCGTCTTCCACTGATCGGAGCAGCAGTTGGATTCGGCAGCCCCCTGAGTGACTGAGGAGCCATCTTTAGGAAAGCACTGCTCACCTCAATGGCATGAGGAAGGGGATAGAAAAGGTGCCCTAAACATTGTCTGCTCCACCATTACCTTACCAGCTTACCGCGGTTGGTGGGTACCCTACTACTGCGCGCGACACATAAGAAAAAGAAAGGAAAGATTTTCCCCCCTCATTCTAGGCTCATGGAATGTGCGCACTCTCCTTGACAAAGACTTTAACCCAAACAGACCTGAGAGGCGAACTGCAATGATTGGGAGAGAACTGACCAGATACAACATTGACATAGCAGCACTGAGTGAAACTCAACTTGCAGGCAAGTTCAACTTTGCAAAAGGGTACAGGTTATACATTCTATTGGAACGGAAGAGGAACTGAAGAAAGACGAGAAGCAGGGGTTGGATTTGCAATTAAAAAAGCAATTGTCGGCAAGATAGCGTGGCCCTCAAATGGAACAAATGACCGACTCATGACGGTCAAGATGCCCCTGCTTTATGGAAGGAAACATGCCACCATCATTAGCGCGTATGCACCAACTATGACAAACCAGGATGACGTCAAGGATACGTTTTATGAAGAACTATATGCAGTCATTGCATCAGTTCTTAAAGCAGATAAGCTCATCATTCTTGGTGACTTTAATGCAAGAGTAGGCTCAGATAACATCTCCTGGAATGTCACTATCGGAAAGTACGGCGTGGGTGGCTGTAACTGCAATGGACTTCTTCTCCTCCAGACTTGCGCAGAACATGACCTCCTTGTCACCAACACCATTTTTCGACTTCCTACCCGCAACAGGACCTCCTGGATGCACCCTTGCTCAAAGCATTGGCACCTAATTGACTATGTAATTGTTAGGAAGAAGGACAGGCAAGATGTCCGGGTGACGAAGTCCTTGTGTGGTGCCGAATGCTGGACTGATCATCGCCTCATTGCATCTAAACTAAAAATTCGTATCCAACCAGCCAGGCGCCCTCAGGGGAAGAAAACTCAAAAAAGGCTGGATATCACCAAACTAAAGAAGATAAAAATTTACTGACACCCCAGAAGACCGTCTCAAATCTCTCTCGTTAGACGGCCAAAGTGTGGAAACAAATTTGGCAGCTCCAAGTGAACAGATCTACAACACTACTACAGAGGTCCTGGGTCCCGTTATCAAGAAGCAAAATGACTGGTTTGATGAGAACTCAAATGATATAAAGATGTTGGCTGAGAAACACCAACTCCATAAAGCATATTTAAATGTCCCAAAATCTACATCCAAGAAAGACGCTTTCAACAACATGCGTAGAATCGTCCAACATAAACTACGCCAGATGCGGGATTCATGGTTGAGTAATAAAGCAGATGAGCTCCAAGGCTTTTCTGACAGTTATGACTTGAAAAATGTTTACAATGCACTCAAAGCGATCTATGGTCCAACATCATCAGGATCATTTCCCCTCTTTATTGCAGATGGAAAAACACTAATTACAGACAAGAAAAAAATTCTCCAACTCTGGGTTAGACATTTTAATAATATTCGGAACCACATAAAGATGGCGGTACAGTTCTGAAAGAGAAACTTCACATGATCTTCCAGCAAATGTGGCAGAGTGAAACCATCCGACACGATCTCAAAGATGCGTCAATTATACATCTATGAGTATATAAACGTAAAGGTAATCGCTAAGACTGTAACACTCATCGAGGCATCTCTCTATTATCAATCTTTCTTTCTTCTTTGATCCTTAGCCGCCGACCGTCAAAGCAGTCAGTGGCCATCACGCCTAGTGGCGTCTTGTAGGACAACAACAAATTGATTCCACTTTGCTCGGTCGGCTGTCATCCTTCGTACAGTGCCACAACTCTGGTTCATTCTTTGCATCTCAGCCTCCACAGTCCTCCGCCAGGTTGTTTTTGGTCGGCCTCTCTTTCGTTTTCCTTCAGGTGTCCAAAGCATAGGTGTTCTTGTGATGGAATCGGGGTCTCTTCTGAGGACATGGTTAACCCAGCTCCAGCGTCTGCAAGCGATAATGGTGTGCATGTCCTCTTGCTTGCTCCGTGTAAGCAGATCTTGGTTGGTGATGGTATTCGGCCAAAAGATTCGGAGAATTTTTCTTAGGCATGTTGTGTGAAAAGAGGACAATTTCGACATTTCCTTCTCTGTAACTCTCCAGCATTCCGCACCATAGAGAAGCACAGAAAGCACACAGCTCTAATATAATCTTACGTTTGTGCTTGTGCTGTATTGAGAGGACTTCCAGATGTTGTTTAGGCTTAAAAAGGCTGTTCTTGCCTTATTCATTCTGATGTTGATGTCTTTGCCTGCTCCGCCGTCTGGTGTTACTATGCATCCTAGGTATGTGAAGGTGTCTGTCTGTACCAGTTGCTGATTCCTTACTGATATGGGCTCAGGGCTGCTCACATTGAGTGTCATGACTTCTGACTTCTTTAAATTGATGTTCAAGCCCACCTGCTGGGTAAACGTATTAAGTCTATCCATTTTTTTCTGGATGTGTTGATGTGAATGTGCTAGTAGTGCAATGTCATCTGCATATTCCAGATCTTCCAATGTAGAAAATGTAGTCCATCTTATTCCTCTTGGACTGCCCTCTGTTGTCTGGCGCATCACCCAGTCTATGGCTGTTAAAAATAGAGTGGTTGATAAGGGGCATCCCTGTCGTACTCCTGTCTTCACCTCAAAGGTTAGGTTGCTCTGCCCAACACTACACGTAAAGGTGGCATAGAGGCTTTTTATGGTTGACACTATGCAGCTTGGAATTCCATAAGCCCTCAGTATTTTCCATAAACTGTCCCTATGTATGCTGTCAAAAGCCTTTTCAAAATCAACGAAATTAATGTACAGCTGGCTTTGCCATTCTGAGCACTGCTATATAATGTTCCTGAGAGAGAGTATATGATCTACACATCTTCTGTTCTTTCTAAATCCTGCTTGTTCCTTCCTCAGTTTATGGTCTACTGCTTTTGAAATTCTCTGTATAATTATCCTGCCTAGTATTTTGCTGGGAACTGAGAGAAGAGTGATTCCTCTCCAATTATTTCAGTCTGCAGGATCTCCCTTCGTGGGCAATTTGACAATTATTCCTTTGTTCCACTCTGATGGTGTTGTCCCCGTTTTCCAGACTTGTGCAAATAGTGGTTCTAATTGTTCTATTGCTAGCTCAGGGTCTGTCTTAAATAGCTCTGCATTTAAGTTATCATGGCCAGGAGCTTTTCCGTTCTTTAACCCTTTTTATTGCTGTGATGATTTCTTCTTTACGTGTGTCGTGGAATATTCTAATCCACATATATAAATTATTAGGTAAATATGAAGCCTAACAAATAAAATTAATAAAGAAAAGAGCAATGGTAAAATAACAGTGCTGTCACAAAGAAGGTACTCGAAATCCCCCTTGTTTTCTGCTTCGTCTGCAAATTGTAACGCTTTCACGTTGATAGTAAAAGCTTACTGTATTATACCCGCTTTCTTCAATGAAACGTGTGCTGTATTTCTTGGAAAAACATTGAGAGGCAGACTGCGTAATGACCTAAATTAATCCTAACATTAATTATACTGCGTTACCAAAACGAACGAACAGATGGACTCAAATAGAAAGAGAGAGGGGCGAATAAAATCAGGAACGCATGCAAAATTAAACACGCGTCTCGCTATTAATGCCACCCCCAACAAGCGTAACGCGATACACAATTACTACTATCACGCGTGTTAGGCTACATGCACTAACTTTTTCGGACGAACAGTGATAAAATCCATTACCCATCCCAGAGTTAGGTTTTAAAATCCTGAAAAACGCTTATAAGGAAAGATAACAATAGATGGGTTTACGTTTGAAAACATTACAGTACCCAGACAGCACATCTTCGAAACAGTAGGTAGAAGAAATTGCATATTTTGAACGCAGCCACGTAGCTCTTTTAAATTTGGATATTTGGATTCCTTAGGGCTTGCTGACAAAGAATATGTAAAACGTTACGCAAATAGTCCAGGAATTAATAAATTATAACCAAAATAAAATAGTGGGGATGCCTGACAACATGGAATCATTTCTGCTCATAAAATTTTTTTATAACGTGTTTGAAAAAACCTTACGTTACAGAAATAGCCTACCATGTAAACTCCAAATTGATTGGAGCGCAACAAATGAAAGACTAACCACGATTGGTCGGGCTATAAATACTATCTATCGTTGTTAGGGGAGACGTGGAAAGGTAACATTTTTTCAAACACTTGTCGAAACGTGGCTCCATTGGCTAGACTCGCTGATATACTCACTTAGGAGCGTTAGTTCGAGACCACTAGTGCAAATAAGCTTGATAAAGCAACAGTGCGTTGAAGCCAGCTCATATTTTGCTAAATAAAAGCCTGGAACATAAGCAGATGGGAATTTGTGCCAGAATTCATTGCTAATCAACGTATCTGTGTTTGTTTCCATGAATTGTGGTAAGCTTGAAACATTCAGTATCTTTTAATGAAAATTGAATGTGAATTGTTAATTTATGCCTGTATATATGTGTAGTTCAGTAGCAAACATGATGTAAAGCCTATAATGCTCCCGCCTGAACAGAAGGTGTCGGAGGAAAGTAAAACTGCATGGAATGGCCAAACAGTACACTGACACCTAGATTATTGATTAGACAGAAATAATGCTGGAAGTGCAGAGGCGTGGTAACCATTAAGGAGGTTAATACTGGAATAAAGTATTTCACATGAAGCTGATAGTTGGCCTAACGCTCTGAACTCAATGTTTGTGATGTGTTGTGATCAGTGTAAAAAGAGAGTATAAGTTAGTTATGAAGTAGAAGGTACATCCTTCTTGATTTCAGGGACCGTGGTCTTGATGGTACTGAGCAGCACCTGGTCAGAGCTTTGCTGAATCTAGAGTCGGACAGCATACTCCTTGGTCTTTTTAGCTATCAGTGAGGTGTCTCCAGAGCCCAGGGGAGAATTCGAGCAGAGGAGTCCTTTCCTGCCGCCATCACGCAAGATAAGCTGATTTGGCCAGCTGAGCTCAACATTATGTCCCCTCATCTTGAAATGACTTTGTAAAAATAACATTCAGAGGGGAATTTAATTGTCTTAATATCAGGAACTGAGAACATCTCCAATACTAGTCCCAAAAGACAAACTATTGAAGTCATGATGACAAATACCAACAGAGCTTGAACAAAACAAAACCAGTATTACCTCATATTACTACTACACAACTGACACACATAGGATATTTTTAATAATATATGTCACTACAATATTCATATTGATAAAGTCTGTACATATACTTGTAATTAAAATTGATTGTGATTCCTGGTTCCTTTGTATTTGAATCAGGACACATATTCATTCATAACAGCAATGAATACATATTGTTATTTGAAAAGTTATCAGTGACTCCTTTAAGATATCCTTTAGAGTGTTATATGTATGTGAGTGTCACAGTGTTGTCAAGTGTGGTGGAATAAATTAAATTGTTTATCTGTCTGTTGTTGTGACTTACACTTCATCATACACATACCCTAGACATACAACGTAGTCATCACACTATTCCAGAATAATTCTGACTGAGATATATAGATATGTGGTAGCAAGTAAGGTTATCTATAATACACTACTCTTAATAGATATAGATACCTTCACAGCTGATCTCAGTCAGTACACTAAGTCCCCTATAAATATTTATAACATCCCACTTCACCACAACGTGGAATGTCTGTATTTACATCTAAATCGTTTTCAGCCTCAGGAACATTCAATTGTGTCTCTGGTGGTTTCTTGTTCAGAGTTTCTCTGAAGTGCTCTGCCCATCTTGTTTCCTGTCCCTCTGCTGTCGTGATGAGATTTCCTTGCTTATTTCTTACTAATGTAATATTGTTTGCACCTCGTTTACCGCTGATGAATTTAGTTATTTTGTATACTGTGCTTTGTTCATTTCTCAGTGCTCCCTCTTCTGCCTGTCTTGCAAGATCGTCTAGGAAATTCCTTTTGTTGGCTCGGGTTTGGCGTTTAACTTCCTTGTCCAGCTGACTGTACTGTTCGCTATATAGTTGCTTTAGCCTGGGAGACTTTGCTTCTGTTTTCTTTCTTTTCATTTCCTTTCTCAGTATTATGGTGTTTAATGTTTCTGGTGTTATCCAGTCTTGCTTCTTCCTTTCCTGGAATCCCAAGCGTGATTTGCTGCTTTCCTTATATATTGTTGAAATGATGTTGAATTTCTGGTCTATATCATCAGTCCATGTCTTTTCCTGACTTTTAGCAAATTGATATCGTTTCTTTATGTCAGCCGCAAAAGCTTTTCTGGTAAGGGGGTCCTTCAATTTGCTGATGTCAAACGTTTTCTGTGTAGTTACAGTTGGTCTAGCCCTTCTTAGTTTCACTTTCAGTTTTGCTACTACTAAATGGTGATCACTTCCCACATATGCACCTCTTCTTACCTTCACATCTTGTAATGCATGTCTCCATCTACCGTTAATCATGATGTAGTCTATCTGGTTTTTGTCCCGACCATTTGGTGATTCCCATGTTAATTTGTGAATTTCTTTGTGTGGGAAAAGTGTTCCTTCAATGACCAGGTTGTTAATACTACAGACACTTATTAATTTATCCCCATTTTCGTTTGCTGTTCTGCTGCCGCATTTCCCCATTACTCTTTCATGTATTGTGTGTACCAACTTTTGCATTGAGGTCTCCTATTACTATAACAAGATCATATCTAGGTGTGTCTTCCATTTATTTCTGCAGTTGTTGATAGAGTTCATCCTTGACCTCTTCATCGCTGTCATTCGTTGGTGCGTAGCATTGTATTATTGTAGTATTGGTGAATCTACCTCTCAATCGTATCAGTCTGTTGTTGATGGGTTTCCATTCCAGTAATGTCCTTTTTATTACTTTCTGTAGAATAATGGCTACACCTTCATTGTGCTGTCCATCCTCTCTTCCAGAGTAAAGTACTGTGTCTCCTGCTGCTGTTTTAACTTTTCCTGCCCCTGTCAGTCTGCTCTCGCTTATCCCTAGAATGTGTAACCTATAGTTTCTCATTTCTGCCGTGACTTGTTTTAGTTTACCCGTCTCATTCATTGTCCTGACATTCCAAAATCCTATTCTTGTATCATGTTTTGCGGTCAGTACGTCCGTTCTCATGTCAGTGGCTTCCTTTCGGCTTTCACCACTGACAGTCATACGAGCCTCAGACTCCGGATGTCCGTCCCGCAGCAAAGTTTGTTTATTCGTTGTTGTTTCGGTAACTTCAATTTTTTTTTACATAGACAGGGGTCTATTATCAATCGATGGGAATATATTCGCCAGAATCCTTCTGAATCTCCTTACGGCGCTTCTTAATGAAGGTCTTCTACCTGAAAGTCAGTGTGGACTCCGGAAAGAACGTGGAACCACCGATATGGTGTTCGCTGCAAGATAGCAACAAGAAAAATGCCAATAAGAGCACTGTGACCTGTACACAGCTTTCATCGATTTGACAAAGGCGTTCGACACGGTCAGTAGAGAGGGTCTATGGCAGATCATGGCAAAATACGGCTGCCCAAAGAAATTTATCACAATAGTGCAGGAACTGCATAATGGAATGCAGGCTAGAGTTCAGGAAAACGGTGAGCTATCGGAGCCTTTCCCTGTCTTAAATGGAGTTAAACAATGGTGTGTACTTGCACCGACTCTGTTCAGTATCATGTTTTCTGCTATGCTGACTGATGCTTTTAGAGACGGGGACACAGGAATCGACATCAGATATCGTATTGATGGAAAATTGTTTAACCTTAGCAGGCTTCAAGTAAAAACCAAGGTCAAATCACACACCATCAGAGATCTTCTGTTTGCTGACGATTGTGCCCTTAATGCTGGCTTAGAGGCTGATCTGCAGCATAGCATGGATAGATTCTCCGAAGCCTGTTCCAACTTTGGGCACCATCAACACGGAGAAAACAGAAAGCATGTACCAACTGGCTCCTGGCACAATTTATACTGAGCCAATCATTAAGGTAAATGATGAGAAACTGAATGTTGTGAACAGATTCACATACCTTGGTAGCACACTATCTCAGAACATCGTCATTGATGATATGGTGAGCACCAGGATCTCCAAAGCTAGCAGCACATTTGGCAAACATACACCAACGTTTGGCATCGAAGTGGCATTAGTCTGCAGACAAAGCTGAAGGTGTACAGAGCTGCGGTGCTTCCAGTGCTGCTTAATGCATGTGAAACATGGACTGTATACAGGCGCCACGTAAAGAAGCTAAACCACTTCCATACAGTCTGTCTCAGAAAGATAATGAACATCAAATGGCAAGAACCGTCGGCGTTTGAAGAAATGTTTACGACCGGAAATTTGACTGAATAACCTGAACGGCTCCTGCACATAAATCCCGTGTGGATGGGAAGGAGCGAAGCTCCTGACCGGGTTGGAAGGAAAGTCCACTTACCCCCCAGCCTCGCAATGACATGTCATTGGGCCGAAAGAGCTGGAAAGCTCGAGTGCCGCTGGTTATTAAAAAAAAAAAAAAAATTTAAAAAAAAATGGCAAGACAAGATCCCGGATACCGCCGTTCTTGACAGAGCTGGTATCCCTAGCATCGATACTATTCTGATGCAGTCACAGATTCGCTGGGCATATCATGTAGTCCGCATGCCAGACTATTGACTGCCAAAGATACTCTTTTATGGTGAGATGCAGAAGGGTAAACGTTCCCATGGTGGCCAAAAGAAGGGCTTCAAAGACACGTTTAAGACTTCATTGAAAAACTTTGACATAAACCCTGACACATGGGAAGTTGCTGCGCAAGACCGAACCGCGTGGCGCACATCTCTTTGTAAAGGTGCAGCGGCATGCGAATCATCCAGAACAGCAGCAGCGGAACAACGGAGACAAGCTAGAAAAGATCGTGTAATAAAACCTTTACATGAAGCAAACATTCCCTGCCCACACTGTCCGAGATCTTTCCAGGCCCGCATCGGGCTCATCAGTCACCGTCGTACCCATAGACTAACCTAACATATTCCTAATAATTGGATGAACCGAGAGTGGTCTTTATCACCCTTGATGGACGAACAATAGCGGTAACACTTAATATATGCCCTCATAATTTCTTTAAGCAAATGGGTTTACTCTCACATTTAATTAGCTACACTTTTTTACATTTCATCCATGTATGCGAATAGTCTTTCACCATCATCTCTTTTTACTTCTACTAACGCTATATGTGTATATATTTAACTAATAAACCGTATAGACGCTTTGATTATTTCCTAGTTAGTTAATGTATCGCTCGTACTGTCTGTGTTAAGTGTGTCAATCAATCAGTCAATACCCTGAAGCTCCCCGAGGAGCAAAGGCCTTCAAAAAACACATGCCAAGTCCTCCTGTCCCGTCCCATCCGCCCACGTTCTTTCCATGTTTTCCTCATCATTTTCATCTCTGTATCCAGTTCTCTTCTCAGTGTGTTTTGTGGTCTACCTCTGCCTCTCTTTCCTTGTGGATTCCAGAACAAGAACTGCCTTGTAATACCAACAACAAGTTTCTTCATTGTGTGTCCTATCCATCCCCAGCGTCTTCTTCTCAACTCTTGTTCCACTGGCACTTGTCTGGTTCTTGTCATCAGTTTCACATTTGTGACTTTGTCATACCATTTCAGTCTTACTATTCTACGCAAGCACCCGTTTATAAAAGTATGTAGCTTTTTGGTTGTTTTTTTGTTGTTGCTCTCGATGTTTCAGAGCCATTCAATAGGACTGACTTGATACTCGAGATGAAGATTCTTATTTTCGTGTTGGAGTTATTTCTCTTGTTCTCCATATGTTTCCCAATGCAATGAAAGCTCGTCTCGCTTTTTGTATTCTTATTTTGATATCATTGTCTGTCCCTCTAACTCTGTCTTTATTACTGCCAGGATATGTTTACGATTCTACATCCTTTAGTGGTGTTTCTTCGTGTTCAACCTTGTTATCATTTCTTGCATTTATTGTCACAATATTTGTCTTTTCCCTGTGTATTTCCAGGCCCACTTGTTGTGACCTATCATCGATAATTTTAATTTTGTCTTGCATCTGATTATGGTTATGCGACGAACCTGTTCAGTCAGATTCCACTGGATTCCATTTCTGTTGTGTGATGTCGAGGTTTTCATAACCCAAACTATTGCTAGAAAGAAAAGAAATGCAGACAAGGGGCATCATTGTCTCTTTCCTGTTTTAATCCTAAACGGTTCTATAAGTTGTCCTTCATGAAGAACTCTGCATGTCATGTTTTCATAGGTCATCTGTATTAAGTTAATGATCTTCATGGGAACTCCATAATGCCTCATCAGTTTCAAAAGTATTCCTAGGTTAAGTAGTTACATATAGGTAAAATCATTAATTTAGAGGAGGCTGGGATCTCCTTCTTTATCGAGATCTGAGGTCAGAAGCAAATGTCGTAGGGAAACAGAAAACTCCCCATAATTTCTTAGAACACACTATCTAGTGGAGAGCATTCGTCTTCTCTTCTTGTCCGTATCTCAAATAGGTCTCTTTCTTTGTTACGAGCCAATTTCTGAAGACCTTCCTGACAACATTCCATAGCCCATTCCCATAGACAACTACTGTAGTTGTTGCACGCGACGACACAGACATAGAAAGACATTGAGCTGATGGCACAGGACAAGAAAACTTGACATAAACATGTTAAATTCTTATGCTCTTGGGGAGTTGAAAGGTGAAAGGAAAAGAAGACTTCGAGTGCGTACATAAAACACGTGGCATATGAGGATGGTCCTATATGCTACGAAATCTGGAGGAAGCTCTTAGCTCTGATTAAGTACTACAAAGGGATATGTCCGTTATACCCTCTGATATCAAAACCCCAACTCCGGGTCTTCTCATGACAGGACTGGTTTAAATGAAATAGGAATAAACGAGCATGGGTCTCTGGCGACGTAAACAAAAGGATGCCCTGCTTTAATGAGGATCAGAAATTTTAGGTGGCTACTCATCTATTGGGAGCAGCGGTAGCGCTGGGGTAGTGCACTGGCTTCCTAGCTCGATGGTCCATGGTTCGTTCCCCAGCTGAGGTGAGGGTTTTTAGACCGTTCACGGTTCCAGGGTCGACCCAACCTCGTGAATTGGGTACCAGAGCAACACCGGGGAGGTTAAAGTAGCCGGCGTGATGCTGACCACATCACCCCGCACGTACCGATGGTCACGAAAATATGGGCCTAACACTATATTCCGACTATGCCTCAATGGGCATGTAACGGGATCCTTTACCTTACGCATCTTTGATAAGGGAAATTCTGATTCCAAACCACTTGCTGCCTTATAGGAAGGTTGGTGACAGTTGAAGGTTAAGGAAAGCAAACAGAATAAAAGTGCTCTCTGATATAAGCTGTGGATATCTCAGTCAAAATGTGAACGTATTTTTAGCGGGAAAGAAAGTTATTCTTCAGAAATGTCCTGTATATGAGGAGTGCTCGTGTTTCAAATTCGAGGAAAGTAGACTGTCTATTATAATCTATGTTCTACGTGAAATTGGTTCTTTTCGCTGCAGTGTAATTCTTCGTCTGTTTATTAATGATGCACACAAGACAAACCATGATGTGCGCCAAACCAGTTTTTTTTCAAGTCTCTTACAGTTCATTGCTGAAGCGATATGAACTGTAATACTGCAGAGATATGTGTTTCGATGCACAGAATTTCTCATAGACTCTGCAGGAGTAATATGGCAATAGTACATCGACCTTATACTCACAAATAATAAAGAACTAAATTGTTTGAGATTAACTTGGCCGAAGAAGCTGAATATTGCGTGAACACGCGACAATTATAAATGTCGGGGACCTACCATGCTTAGTTATCTTTGTCTTTTTCAGATTTTGACAAACACTTATGGACCACATATGTAAATATTGCAACAGTGACCCGACCACCTTTGCTTCCCCATCTAACGTTTATAAATTTTGCTACGCAAAAACCATGCAATTCGCTGACTGAAGACTCACTGTTGTAGCCACCCCTATTTTCACTGTTTACATGCGCTGACAAGTTGTTTACCTACGTTCGTGCAGGCTAGATAACAGCCAGCGAGAGCATGATTCGCTTATCGGAATTATCACGCGAGCTGATTGTCAATCTTTTTTTGTTGACAGACAGAAGCGCGCGTATAGATATTTGGGTTCTTTGAAGGGGAGACGACGGGCAGGAAGAGTGCCGCGTAACGGTTTGATGGTTAACATTTCAGGGGACTTAAGCAAATCAAGGGGCGATAAGATTATTCCCGTACCTTGGAAGTATTTGATCTACGGCAGCGGATGTAATCTAAGAAAAGCGTTTGCTTGGCCAGTGTCTTTGTTGTGGGTCGGCATCAGTAAGCAGAAAATCTTTACCTCGGGAGTCGAACTCGTTGATTTTCCCTGATACGACCGAAGGCGTGAAATCTCGCAACCTTTAGCGAAATAACACCATTTCTGTATAAAAACTCCGTCCTCCCAAAGTCAGTTATCTAGTCGCTAAGAAAGTTTGGAAAATCTAGCTCGTTATTCTAGAGCCATTGTGAAAGTGTGTTATATCATTCCGTATAGATTGTTTCAGTTCTGATTGCGGTAATATATATTAGCATTTAAGTGATTCAATATGTTAAGTTTATCATTATAATTCACTGGGATTTTCTAGGTGCTAAGACTAGCGTATTAAATAAAGCATAGCTACATTTTTCCAGATGTAATGTGGATTTAATCACCCGCTATCGCCCAGAAAGAGATGTTTTAATTGACTAATAAATACACTAGGCGACTGACAATTGACGGAATATAAATTCACTTCCAATTCATTATGTGTAATTCTATAAGTGACTAGTGTAATATCATGTGGCGAAACATATAGCTAGTAATGAGCAAGAGATATTTGTAGAGTAGTCATAATTAAATTAACACTGATATTGTGCGCTAAGTGTTTTACCGGGCAGTAGGGGGAAGGAGCACACCTGAAACCAAAACCCGTACCAGTTGAGCGAAGCGTGATAAGATAGGCTAAGCATCGTGCGTTTTTTAAATTTTATTAAATTACGGAGAGGATAAGAGAACTTACCCTTACTCGCGATAGGATAGGATATTGATATTGTGGTTAAATGTTTTGTTTTCTTCCTAATTTAGTACTGATCACAAACCAGCTGCCAGCGGTCTAAATAGCTCCAGTAACAATTCTTATTATCAGTATCGGGCCTTCGATGTTGACCTATTCGGTCCTCTTGCTTCATCCAGAGAGAGAGAGTCCAAAACTATAAACAATAAGAATACCCATAACTGGACATACAAAATACCCAGATTTTGTATTCAATTTTATCAGCCCGCTGTGGCCATATATATATATATATATATATATATATATATATATATATATATATATATATATATATATATATATATATATATATATATATATATATATATATATATATATATATAACATATTTTTCCTACTACTGACACTTGTGTTTCAAAGTGGATTTATCCAGGAGAAATACATTGTTTCATAATCGGCACTCACTTCAGAGAGAAAAACCCATAGGATATACCATCAGCATTTATTTCTTTTTACTAACAGTTTACCAACCAGAGGTTTCCTTTAACTTTTGGAAGTATTGTCTACTGTCTACTGAGAACACTCAATCGTGGCTTATATTTTGCTACATGAACTATCTGATGTGACATTATCATATCCAATAGGGACCACCAAAGTAGGCGTTCCCCATTAGGAAAATTAATTATTCATGGAGGAACTGGGGCTCACTTCGGAGAAGCACAACACTGGATTACGATACATGTACATTGATGTTTACGTTCAAGGGGTTGTTAACCAAGTAGTAGGTAAGGTAGGTAAGGTGTGATTGATGTGGCAACGAATGACAGATTGAGAGGAAATACGTTCTAGTTACGGAAACTGTACCATCTTTTATTTTATTTTTCAGTTACTGTTATTTTACGAGATAGCTTAACTAGGAACTTTGTTCTTGGCTTTACTGCCTATTCTATACCCTAGTGTTTATCTTTGACCTTTTTGGGTTATTTACGTCTTGCGGGATCTTTTCTCAACAGAGGGGAGTGCACTTATGGGGTTATTTTCATAATTCTGTAAACCTATGATTTTATTGATTTCTATATGTTTGATGTTGTGAGAAGTTTAAATGATAACAAACTAAACAAAAACTTAATTAATTGTGTTGGTCAGCCCAGCCCATACGCCATACTCCATTTACCATAGTTTTCACGTTTGTGCGTCTTGTTGTCACACGATTGTGTGTGTGTGTGTGTGTGTGTGTTTGTGTTTGTGTGTGTGTGTGTGTGTGTGTGTGTGTGTGTGTGTGGTGAAACGTAACTGTTACATGCATAGAGAGTAGGACTGTCTGATAACAAATGACAGTCGTAAAGATAGGCTGGACTAGAGTATCTTCTAAATACAGTGACAGATTCTACCCTTAAACTATTCACTCGTGAAATCTATTTCTTATACCTTATTTCTCACTTATTTACCACTTTTTCTGTTCTATTCAGACGGGACCAAATCTATCTCTAATACCTATCTAAATTTACGACAACATGTCTAAATTTAGAGTTTAAAATTAAATAAACAAAAAAATTCAAAGAACAACCCGAGGTAGAAAAGACGGCTGTCACAGTCCACAGAATTGTTCTCAGGTTTCTTTGACCTCCAGTGTTCATTCCAGGTATTGTATGATACAACGTGATGGTCATGTATCTAGGTATGTTGCTTGCTATTAATATAGCTGCCAGGTACAACACGACTTTTAGGAGTCTTCTCTCACGGTCAGTCAAATTTGAGGCTATAGGTCTTTCATTACCTTGTTGCTGAACTTTTACTGTTGTAGTTTTCCGGACTTTTGATGAAGATTTTAATGAGTAGCCCATCCAAACTGCACACACTATCACAATAGCTTGCGAGAAAAGTAGCCACGTTGTTCCAACTGTTATATCGAAGATAAATTCTAAGTAGGCGGTTTCATCATTAAAAATTACTGTAAATACTTCAATAGAAGTATCTGCTGAGTTATTATCTGTAGACGATATCTGCCGCCTTGTCCACTCCATTCTATGTGAGACATATATTGGAACGTAGAGACCAATGTGTATGACACAGATGGTCAGTATAGCGATGACACAACGAAATCTTGTAAAAATCTGCTTGACCTTAAATGGTGATGACACACAGAAACATCTTTCTAGTGATATCATGACAGTTATCCAACATGAAACACGGTACATAGAGTTTATGGCCCACCCAAATATAAAGTTTCCCATCGACCATAAATCGACAGGGCTGTTGGGATACACAAGTTCGGCCAGATAACACACACAGCTTGACACTTGTAAAAGTGTTTGCAGACAATCCGCAAGCGAGAGAGAAAACAGTCCAATACCCATGCTGTCTTTGAGACCAAGTTTGAGAAAAACGGCAGCATTTAATAAGTTAGTCACTACACCGGCTAGTGAAACGCACCCACGCAAAATTATTGTTAGAAAAATTTGTACCAGTATCATGGTACTATCTTCTACAACTTGCACACTGTTGCCAGTTTGTTCATTCATGTTGAAGTATTCTAGTCGAGGACTCTGTCTGGTACCAGCCATGTCTAGACAGCAGTAAGAAATGAAACAACCTGACTTGTGAAGATTTGGATGATCTACAGTTTTAACAATGCTGTGGAGTAACTTATCAGGCAAAGAATGTCCCACATCGGATGTTAAAAAACACAAAACAACAACAACAAAAAACACTCATTTACATGAACGATATTCACATGAATGTTTTTGTCAATCATATTGGAACTACATTCGGATCTCTACGTTTCTTTGTACTGAACATGTGCGGAAGTTTGATTTTAATTCTACTGTTGGGTAATAAAACAGTAACAACAACGACAGTAACGATGAACAAATTTTTTCTTTAATACACTTATTAAACATGTAGTAAATCTTATCTCACGTGGCCAAGATCCCTAGCCATCTAGCAGGGGGGTTTGTGGACGGGTTGGGTTCGAATATTCAGAATGTGTTATTTCTAAGAATTTTCTCTAGTCTTTTGTGCCTTGTGTTATATAATGATAATATCTTTCTCGGACTGTCGTTTCACTATAACTTCAATGATCCTATCTACAAGCTTTGTGTTTCACCACATATTTCTTTGATAGAAAATGCTCACGTAGACGCTTCTATCAAACATATGCTGATCAAAATTTATTTTTCTAAATCGAGACATTTCAATAGATATATTCAAAATAGGCATGTGCCGAATGAAGCTGGAGTCATCTGCCGTAAGTTGTAAATGTTACAGACAACAGCGACATGCGCATGTGAGACATTGTTCTTGCACATATTATTTTACAAATATTATATTTATAATGAGATAGATTCTATGTTCATCATTAATATAGAACGTAAATTGATTTCAAGTACAAGCCACTGTGATACTAAGGATGACTGGATTCGCACGTGAAAGATTCTCTGATGATAAATTTTCCTTTCGGAAAAGTGACTGTCTGAGTTTGGAGTACAAACCTTATTTATGCTATCATCTGCAAGAGGTGTGGCATGACCTATATTGGTGAAACTGGCAGGCGTTTGGCAGACGGGTTTCGTGAGCACTTGAATGACATCTATCATGGCAAACATTTACCAGTGGCCCTTCATTTCAATAGGCCTGACCATTCAGGTAAATCCGATATCCATGTCACGGCCCTCCGTTCATGTGTCGGGGATGACAGGACTCGCTTTTCATTAGAGAACCGGCTTATTTTTCAATTAGGCGTTTTATGTCCTGGAGGTCTCAATGTTCAACATCATTTTGCATAAATTTTGGTAGCTTTTCTCTCTCTTTCATTCTTCTTTATTCGTTGTTTTTTCGATCTATCTTCTTATGTTTTGCTTTTGGTTCGTTTCATATCCTTTTGTATCTCTAAAAATTGTCGCTGTCTTCACGTCATTTCCTTCGAGATTATTTGAAGAGAGGACTGCGATCTTGTGTATTCCGAGCATTTACATTTCTAGCTGTCTTGTTCCATAGTTTTGTTCATTCTCGTTTTTTTCGTATCGTTTATTATTTAATTTCTTCATTCGGTATTTCTGTTAGGTTTTTCGATTTTCTTGTATTATCATTGTACTTTTTCCATCTGCTTGTATCGCTCATTTTGTATTGTTTCTTATCATCGTATAATTTTGTAATACCTATTACTATATATATTCTTGTCTTTGTCACCTGTTTGTGGCTGACGAAGGGTAATACCCGAAACGTCTTTTGTCTCATGTAAACTGTTATTTGTAAAACTGATTCAATACCGTTTTATTAATTTATAAACTTATATTCCTTACCAGTTTTACAGCAGCCCCTAAATTTATTATCCTAGACTATTACTGTCCAAAGCAAAATAAGCTGTAGAGCGTCAGCTGTTAATAAATTGCATAACATAGGACCATACTGAACCTTGGGGATCTTCAACGCACTGACCTTGAGTTCAAATCGTTGAAGGAAGCTATCTATGCAGACTTTTTGCTGGTCGAAAAATGGTTATCGTTTCCGGTTTGTGGTCACTGGTGCACTAGAAGATGCCTTAGGGGCGTCCCATTCCACTTTCATTAAGGCGACAGCAACATCTAAATCTTTCTGAACACGCAATTTCTCTATCTCCAAATCAGTTGCGTTTTGTGCAGCTGCAGCAGCTAATCTTATTTTCTCTATTTCAATTGCTTTATCTTTGTCCAATTCTCTCTCTCACATCTAAGGCCATTATTTTTTCCCTTCAGCTTCAACCTTTAATTTTTCCAGTGTAAGAGCTAGGCCCGGATCTTTTTCTTTCTCATCATGTTCTAACAGAAGACGTTTCAATTCAAGTTCATTCTGTCTGTCAATGCGTGCATTGCAACTATCAAATTGTGCGGTAGCAAAGGTCTCTACTTCTGCTCCTGATTTATTAAATTTAATTCCGATTTCTATGAAGTCCTGAAACGAATTCATGATTTTCTCCCAGAAAACACTTTCTGTTCAAAATATGATGATATTTGTAATGATGAACAATGCAATCCTCACTACGTGTGTAAGTGCTACAAAACCACCAAGGAAGTAATCAAAATGTGTTAAATTATGGTAATATTATTAAGGAACACTGCAAAGCTCAATACATAGTTATTAAAAAAGAAAAATACAAAATTTTGTCATGTGTATCGATGGATCCAGACAAATGCACAGTGAAAAAATGAAGGCAATGGTATCAATGATGATGATGATGATGATGATGACGATGATGATGATGATGATGATATATTTCAAAATACAACACACACAAAAACAAATCGAAATCAACTAAATAAGACAACAAAAACAATAGTCTATATTAAGATGTAAACAAATAATAACTGACACTACAAATAATTCACAACTGAAAAGAACAGACCGTTAAATTAACAGCTAGAGAGAAGAAGGTATAGAAAGCACTATTACAACAACCGACGATGTCTGATATAGATACAAAACAATAACAACACGTGATACCTGACTGCACGGATAAACATAAATGAATGTTCAGATGCAGATACGAACTATCAATATTTGAATGTATGCGTCAAAGCGCTAAAATTCCCTAAATGCTACCCTCTCATAAACCTATTGAAGACCACCTTTCGTAATACTTCCGAAGATGAATGAGAAAAATGATACCTAAAATAAATGGCAACACTGAACCTATGGAATTTAAAAGAAAAAAATAGCGAACATGAAGCACGCTATGATAGCACACATCCTATAAACTGCGCTATCACAATCCAGAAGCTTTTACAACAAAACTAAACCTATCTTAAAATGCAGACCAAATCATTTCGGTCTGAACACGGCGTAACGCTGTTTACACCGTCTCGCGTGAATCAGCAAGCCAACGATGAGCCAAAAATAGAAACTATAAACTGGTCCATAAACTTCTTTCTCCGTGGTATGTTCGAATTGTTTTACTTAATCGTAAATAATAAGATCCATAAAGTTTCTTTTGTAGAATTTATAAATGTTAGTACATCGTATTGGTCCTTCAAAACCTTCAATGTTCTTGGAAAAAAAGGCACATCGTTTGTCATTAAAATATTCCGTAAGCTGAAATAAATACGAGCATGTTTCTTGACCCAAATTCCTGCTGACGTCATAGGTCACGGGGTGTTGCTACTGTTCCATGTGCTGTTTGCAGAAAGTCTGCACGAATGAAAAGTTATTTTGATAAAGCACAGTTCGTCAAAATAGCTTAAAACAGGTTGACTCAAAAGTGCATCTGACGGAATATCTAATGTTCTGTTATATTGACGCTAATGCTTTATGGATAAACGTGTTGCACATAACTAATTGCCGTCATAAAAATTTGCAAGGCACACAGTTTGGCTTTCCATTTGTTGAAAGCTGTTTTTGTTTCACGTTAGGTTTTTGCAAGTGTATGTTGTTTACATACAATATTCATGTAAAGTTACTGTCCAGGGTTCTATCTTTTCGTGCCTAGCAAACAAGTATTAGTTTACTTTTGTGCACACATCTCTTTCTCGAAAGAAAGTAATAACTGCTGAGTGACGGTTTTTAACTTTAAAAAACATGACGAATTTCACAATAGACCCATTGACGTGGTCAGGCTAGTACGCAATCAAGATTAATAATAATAATAGTAACTCATATGTATGAAACAATGCTTTCAATAGTGAAATATGAAATACAGTTGTATGCTTTCCATACACTGAATATTGTATACAAGAATATATCTTATGGGCCATACACACACACCCAGATACACATCTCAACAGCCAATACGGCTGGTCACTGAATGCCCCCTTTTTCTCCACTCCATTTGCTGATAAACTCTATCTTTTTGCACACGCCTTGACAGCAATCCTTTCCTTGCCAGTCTCATCACGTGACATAGAGTGTCTAGAGGACTGGGTAGAGAAGCGGTGTTCTGTGCATTCAAACTAACTGCATTTTCGATATATATATATATATGCGCCATGCATCGTAATTATTTTGTAATCGCCACTAAGCAGCGAGCGGGTGTCATTAAGACAGCCACTTATCATCGGACCCTTCCATGATACAAGAGCCCGTAAATGAGTGGCCATTGCCTTTGGTTTTGTTTGGTATTACTAAAATTTGTCACCGTCCTCGTAAGGCCCAGGCGTGTCAAGTCTTCGTCTCACATCGAAGGTTAATCCTACCAGCAACGAGTAGGGACGGTGAACCACCGAATTCCATCACGCAATTCTCCTGCTGATTTATGTGTATAACTATCTCCTGAGGTAAAATACTGCGCAGAAGAAAGATAGTTCCTTTTCGCTGGATTGTTTAGTTTTCTATACACCTGGATAAGTTAGTAAAGAAGAACTGAAATCATAATTTGTAACTCAATTGTGGAGGTATACCACCACCGGGAGTATTTTGTGTCACATTACTTGGCCGTTTGTTGCGTACATATTTTTTATATGTCGCACAGATTACAGTTGATACGATTACAAATGAAAATGTAACTATCTGTTTGATAAAAGGATATTTATTTATGAACTTACAACTTTTAAGAAAGGGGAATAACTCAGAATAGTAAATGTGTATTTTATTCTTTGAGTGATCGGTTCCTGTTTTGTTTCCGTGGATTGAACAAGCGGAGGAATCTAGATTTTCTATTATAGCTGGAAACAGATTGTTCTCGCTTAAGGTTTTGCAGGAATATTGAAAGTCCGAATCTAGGTTTACTGTTTGTCTGTTTGAGACGATTCCGTCTTATATCATGTTATCTTTGTGTGTCTGGGCTGGATTATTTGTTCTTACACTCTGAGCGGATGAAGATAAGAGAGTGTGTTCTTCGGTTATGGAGTCTGGCGGGACGCCAATGTCGAGCGGTCCAAAGTTTTGTGATCTCAAGTTATCATGGGGAAGAAGATTGTGTCTTCTAGGACTGTTTTAGTCTATGTGTTCCCCAGTATTGTTTCTATTACGCCAGAAAAGTGTTTTTGTGCTTGCTATTGATTCTTGGCCAAGGTAAACGTACTTTTACTGACTTCGTTCCTAGGCTTACGATGGGTTATGTTTAGGCCTACATGAATCTACTTATGTTCAGATGTCAGAACGACATATCGTTTAGCAGCACTAAGAATGTTTCTACACAGCAATTATGAGGACAGATAATGCTGATATTGGTGGAAACTTTGATATCCTTATGAAGTGAATCTTTCTAGAAGTTTTGTCATCTCACCGTTGTGTGAGCGATGTTAAGGACCAAGGAAGCCATCTTGGAATCCGAATTATTGTCAATCATTCATCAGAGAACAGGGTTGTCCCTTACTACCCGATAATGATCCAGAGATCACAGTTATGAAAGAAAGATCTATTATGGGAGATTTAGCATTTACTCCGAAGATATGTGCTGAATGCTATTTGAAAGAATCTACGCTAGAGTACAAGCTACACTCATGCTAAGAGAGATTCTGTACAAGAGTCACTATGAACATTATGTATAAACTGACGTGATCTGTCAGTACAACCTGATATATATATCTATAGATGTGGATTAACTATAGAACTCTGAATGCTTGTCTACAAATGTTCTAGTATGAGGTTATCCAGCATGTATGCTAACTTAAGATGATACACCATTGATCAACACCATGCTGTTTATGTCGTCATGTGTTCCTGTAACCATACACGTACTGTTCCAGTGTGCGTCTCATTAAATATTATAAAAAGAACACAGTGGTCCCAGTAATCCTTGACTGTTACATGTGAGAGTATGAATATATTGTTACCAAGTTGTCAACTCTTCAGAACCATTCTACCATTCGCGTACAATGTACTCTCACTTCAATGTTTACACTACCCTGTGTAGGTCGAGTTGACCTGTGTCTGTCTTCACGGTGACAGCACCTCTTTGAATACAACAGTACTACCAGCCATCATACTTTACAGTGAGGTTCTATACACCACACTCGATTCTTTACAGTGGAGTCGCAAACAACAGAACTTTACAGTGGTGTACTACAAGTGTAGTAAGAAATAACTTTTTTACAGTGGTGTGCCAGCTTCCTGGGTCAACCTGCACAGTGGACATATTTGAGAAGTCAGCTACTGAGACCAGACCATTCCTTGGGGCCTGTTACGACACGCGTAAACACCAGCAATACAACTTTACAGTCGATGTCAGCGCGACCTGTCCTATCGAGGTATACAGCAACTAGGTCAGCGTTTGTTGACATTTTTTGTTGATGGACATTTGCCATAGAACAGACAGCGTTACACAGCAAGTTTGTTTGGAACAGACAGCATTACATATCAGAGTTGGAACATATATTTGACAGTGTTTGCAAAATGTACAGTGCAACTGAAGCGAGAAGTCTTACTTGTGATTCTGAGGAACTGTAAACAGTGGATTCTCCTGCACTGCCATAGTTTGTGTTGAACTTTTATGATTTAGGCCAGATTTGATTATTTAATAAAGTACCATAGTACTGTAGCATTATTGCGTATAACTGTGCCTTCTTCGCAACACATTCTATCTGCAACACATTACATTACATTACATTATATTATAAATATTTATGCTATATGTACATTTATGTTTACATGTTTATATGTCATATTTGTTTGTATTCTGCGGGTTGTTGTTTCGGTTGGGCGGAGTCTCCCTTAGATCATACCACGTGATAGAGGTCGTCTATTGTGAGCGTTTTCTATAGGGTGTGCAAATTTCCGATACTGGAATTTGCAAAGCGACTGCTGTTGCTATTTTTTTTTGGTTAGTTGTGACGATATGGTCAGTGTTGTTTTCGGAATTTTCTTCACATTCTTTAGTTTTGTTTTGATTTGTTTGTAATTTGTTGGTCTACCCTTTGCTATCTTTCAGTTTCATACAACATTTATTATTATATACTGTGGCGTTATTTGTATTTGTTATCCTCTTGCGGTTTATTTTTTATTGTTTTTTCCATTTGATTTATTTGATTTCCGCAAATGTTTTCATGTTGTCTTGTATAATTGTTTTTTATGTTCTTGATCGACATACACTATTTAAAATATAGTTGATCATATGGATTTATGTGAAAGAATCAACTGATGATTAATGTTGATTAGATAAGACACTATTTCTTGTGCATGGCACTTATGTTATAGAGTGTTGCAGCAATTTATAATTGTTATTTTTCAAAGAAATATACAAGACCTTGATAAGGCTTGTCTCACACAGACATTGTGATTGTGTGCTGATTAATACAGTGATTAAGAACTTTTTGCTATATTACCTTGAAATATATTTTATTATTATTGTTTCAAGTGAGTAGTATCATTGTCAGACATCATGTCTACATTAGAATACTTTATTGCACAAGGGAGATCCCTTGATAAGACTGGTACAGACTTAGAACAATGGGCAGTTGCTCAATATGACAAAGCATTAGCTGCTGAAGAGAGAAAAGCTGCTGCAGAAGAGAGAAAAGCTCTGGCTGAAGAGAAAAGATTAGAAAGAGAATTTGAACAAAAGAAATTGCAGATACAGACTGAGGAAAAAAGATTCCAGATGGAAATGGAAAAAAAAAAGAAAAGATGAGGCTGCTGCGGCTGCTGAAGAGAAAAAAGCAATGAGAGAACATGAACACCAAAAAGAACTTTTAACATTTGAGTTAGAAAAGTTAAAATTAACAAACATAAGTAATGTTAATCAAGCATCTGGTGGTAATAGTAAACCCTTTACTTACAAGGTCAAGGTACCAGCGTTCAATCCTTCCAGCGATGACATAACATTCTGGTTAAATAGATTTGAACGCTCTTGTCGAGCCCATAATGTGGACAAATCACAATATGCTAACCAGTTGTCAGAAAATTTGAAAGGTGATTCTCTGACTAGTTTAAGTTTGGTTGAAGAGGCTGACAAGGATAATTATGATGTTATTAGGGCAGCCTTATTAAAGAAGTACCAGTTGTCTGAGGAAGGTTACCGGAATTTGTTTAAGACAATGGTTCCTGAGGCAGGTGTAGAATTCTCAGAATTCATTGCAAGGACACGTCTTACATTTGATCGTTGGATTGAGTTGTCCAAAACAGAAAAGACATATGAAGCCCTTATGGACTTGATACTCAGAGATAAGATTATGTCAAGTATAAATAAACCATTCCTTGAATTCTTACATGAGCGTAAACCCAAGACACTAAAAGAAATGGAACAGTATTGTACCCAATACGTCACTGCACATCCAGACGTAGCTATTAGCAATACTAAGGTTAGGGAAGGTATGCCAGTTGCTTCAGCAACACCATACAACCCTAATCACTCACGCAGATTCCAAGAACCTCAAAATAGGTTTAATAAAAAAGGTAGCCATAACGGTTATCAGAACCAAGGTAACCAATCATTTCAGGGTTCTTCTTCGAATACCTGGAGACGAGCCGACAGCCCTCGATTCAGAGGTGGTCATAATTATAGAAACTTTCGCAAAGGAAGTCATTATAGAAATTATCCAAGTTTTCCCTCATGGAGACAACAAGATCATAATTACAGAGATACTCATTATAATGAATATGATAATAGTAACCAAAGGAACTATGACTCAAACCCAAGTAGGGGTTATAACAGTGGAAACAAGGATAATTACAGAGGCAATAATAACAGAGGTAGAGCACAATACAAAAAACATAAATCTCATTACCAGGCGAACTCTGCTCAGCAAGAGTCCCACGAAGCCTATAAACAAAATAAAGATAATGATGACTCTAATAATATGGCATGTGCCGCTTTTGATTTTGGGAGAGCATCTCAGTGCCCCCAATGCAAAACATTATTTGAGCCAACCACAGTGTCTACTTTAAGCTGTGGCCATCCTCTTCCCGCTCTTCCTGCGTCAATCGCGCATGATGGAAGAGGTTCTCTAGTCTTACACAAAGGTTTAGTAAATGACAATCCAGTCTCAGTACTTTTTGATTCTGGATGCACAACAATTGGTGTTAGGCAGTCACTAATAGATCCTTCTCATGCTACAGGCAAAGTAGTCAAATGCGTAACATTTGGCGGCACCATAGAGAAATACTCTACCGCTATCATTAGGATTGCTACTCCTTTCTTCACAGGAGATGTACACGCATGTCTTTTGCCGAATCCGATCGCTGATCTTATCATCGGTCGCATTCACGGAGTAAAAGAATGCACTTCGCAACAAATTTCCGTTTGGGAAAAGCAAAATATGCAAACTGCTAATGTTGTAGTCACTAGAGCTCAAGCTCTCAATATGCCTGAAACTTCATCTACTGAAGATATTGAAGTGCATAACCAAGATGATCCCTTGGTAATTTCTCGTGACTCGTTTATAAAACAACAAGAAGAGGATCCGACTCTTAAGAAATTCTTCACTCTTGTAACGAAAGGTGATCCGAATAGAGATACCAAGCGTAAATCTTGGATTACAATGAATGGTGTACTTGTACGTATGGTGCAAGACTCCACTAATTCAAGTCATTCTCAGATTCTTGTACCCAAGAAATTGAGAGTTAAAATTTTACAACATGCACACGACTCTCAGTGTGCTGGACACATGGGTTTTTCCCGTACAAAGTCAAGAGTTCTTGCGGCTTTCTTTTGGCCTTTCGTGAATAAGGACATACGGATCTATTGTCGATCTTGTAAAGTATGTCAAGAAGTCAAATCCAAAGGTCCTCGTCATGCTGCGCCCATTCAGGCTGCAGACATTCCTATTCGGCCATTTCAGAAAATGGCGATAGACATCATTGGTCCATTTAAGATCAAATCTGCTAGAGGACATCAATTTATCTTAACGTGTGTGGACATGTGCACACGTTGGCCAGAGGCTATCCCTCTGAAGAGCATTACTACTGCTGACATTGCAGATGCTCTTTGGCTTATATTTTCTCGCCTGGGATTCCCCGGAGAAATATTATCAGATCATGGCACCCAACTAATATCGGATACCATGTCTCAAGTAATGTCTACTCTACAGATAGAGAGATCTTTGAGTAGCATCTATCATCCTATGTCCAATGGGATGGTAGAACGGCTAAATAGAACACTTAAGAACTTATTAGGAAAGATAACTGAGGATCATCCTCAAGATTGGGACAGGGTTTTACCCGCGGCCCTCTTCGCTTACAGGGAGGTCCCCAATGAACATACAGGATTTTCTCCTTTTGAACTTGTCTTTGGCGCGCGACCGCGCGGCCCTATGTCTTTGCTTCATGATCTCATAACAGCGGACAATATTGACGATGACACAAAATCCTCTTACGAATATGTCATCACGCTGAGAGAAAAAATTATCGAAGCATGCAAATTAGCAACGTCCTCTTCTGAATTTGCTAAACAGAAGGCAAGGCAATTTGCTAATAAGAAAAGAACTTTACGACAACTTTGTCCTGGTGACAAAGCATTTGTTTTGCTACCTTGTAGGGAAAATAGACTCCTTATTTCTTGGAAAGGTCCGTACGATATAATATCGAAAATTTCAGATGTTGACTATATTGTCGATATTAACGGGAAGCATAAAACCTTCCACATCAATATGCTTACGGAATTCCATGAACGTCCTGACTATTTACAGCCTATTTTCCAGGCAACGGACGATTCTCCAGTTCAACATGGTCAATACTCATCACTGTCCGTTATACAGGATGAGGAAACAAGTTTTTCGGATGTTAATCTTCCGCTTCCAATGATCCCACTTCATTCTAGTGAATCATGGAAAGACGTTACTGTTTCTCCTGATTTGTCTCTAGGAGAACAGCGACAGGTTTCGGCTATGTTACAAACATTTCAGGATGTCCTCACTGACATCCCTGGGCAAACTCATGTCATTGAGCATGACATTATTCTAACTGAACATACTCCTATTAGGGTTAGACCTTACCCTATCCCTATACATTTTCAAGCACAGGTTTAAAAGGAGTTAGATGAAATGATAGATTTACAAATAATCGAACCATCCACTTCTGCTTATTCTTCGCCGATGGTTATTGTTCGAAAAAAAGACAATAACATACGTCTTTGCGTTGACTATCGCAAATTGAATCAAGTGACAAAGTTTGATGCTGAACCTATGCCTTTACTAGAAGAGCTACTTACTCGACTTTCTAAATCTCATTTTTTCACTAAACTTGATTTGTCTAAAGGATATTGGCAAGTTCCATTATCCGAACGCGCCAAACCTCTTACCGCTTTTTCTACTCCTAGAGGCCTTTTCCAATGGAATTTTATGCCTTTCGGCCTTATGAACGCACCAGCTACATTCGTACGCATGATGCGTCGAATCCTATCGTATCGGTCAGATGTCATTGCTTATCTAGACGACATCTGTCTTTTTAGCGATACTTGGGAAGATCACTATTCAGGGTTAGTTGAATTGTTATCAACTCTACGCGAGCATAACCTGACAGCAAAACCATCGAAAGCTTGCATTGGTTTTAGCGAAATTGCTTTCCTAGGCCATCGAGTAGGTCATGGTTTCCTGAAGACAGAGGACCATAATATCACTAAAATACTTAACATCTCTATCCCTAAGACTAAAAAGCAAGTGCGAAGTCTTTTAGGTCTCATACAATTTTATGGACGATTCATTCCGAATCTGTCCTCTATCATGGCACCTCTTTCGACACTACTAAAGAAAGGGTCGCCTAATATGGTTCACTGGTCTCAGGAATGCCAATTATCACTAGATAAGATCAAAACTATGTTTTCAACACCACCTATTTTAGTGTTACCTACTACAGATAAGACATTTGTTCTTCGTAGTGACGCTTCATCCACTGGGATTGGAGCGGCACTAATGCAAGAGTACTCTGGAACTCTGCATCCTGTAATGTACATATCCAGAAAACTTAATGCTGCAGAAAGGAATTACTCGGTTTTAGACCGGGAATTATTGGCGATGGTTTGGTCAATTCTCAAACTTCAAAGATTCCTTCTTGGTGCACATTTCATAGTGGAAACTGACCAGAAAGCTCTTACTGCTATCCAAAGTAAGAACTTGAAGAGCTCGAGATCAACTCGATACGCGATCGCTCTTCAACCTTTTCATTTTTCGGTACGAGCTATCCGTGGTTCAGAAAATGTGATGGCGGACATTCTGTCGAGATGCCCACATGATGCCACTTAACTGTTAAATATTGGACTTTCCTAACATGTATAACTTTACATCAGTTATTCTTTTTCTTCTATATCAAAATGTGTACACATTTGTAATATATGATTTGGTGATTGTATAAATACTTAGCGGTTCACTTATTTTGATTCACTGCTAATTCTTTGATGATGTTTCTTTTGCCAATCGTGAACTTATGATACCTAATATGAAATGATTATTGAAATTATTGTATACATTGTGTCATTGCCAATATGGTAGTAGGCATTGGTGGCAACTCCCTGGAAATGTTTACACTTAGAGAAATACATTCTCTAAGTTGTTGAGATATATATTCTCATTCTTTGCCTTAATCTGGCTTTATAAATTCTTGATACTTCTCATCTGCGCATCATATGTGCGTTGGGGGGCCTATTTTATGTGGCTCTCAGAGAGAAAAAAAAATTTTATTTTTTTTTTTCCCGGGGGTTGCGGTAGTCTGTTGCATACATATTTTTTATATGTCGCACAGATTACAGTTGATACGATTACAAATGAAAATGTAACTATCTGTTTGATAAAAGGATATTTATTTATGAACTTACAACTTTTAAGAAAGGGGAATAACTCAGAATAGTAAATGTGTATTTTATTCTTTGAGTGATCGGTTCCTGTTTTGTTTCCGTGGATTGAACAAGCGGAGGAATCTAGATTTTCTATTATAGCTGGAAACAGATTGTTCTCGCTTAAGGTTTTGCAGGAATATTGAAAGTCCGAATCTAGGTTTACTGTTTGTCTGTTTGAGACGATTCCGTCTTATATCATGTTATCTTTGTGTGTCTGGGCTGGATTATTTGTTCTTACACTCTGAGCGGATGAAGATAAGAGAGTGTGTTTCTTCGGTTATGGAGTCTGGCGGGACGCCAATGTCGAGCGGTCCAAAGTTTTGTGATCTCAAGTTATCATGGGGAAGAAGATTGTGTCTTCTAGGACTGTTTTAGTCTATGTGTTCCCCAGTATTGTTTCTATTACGCCAGAAAAGTGTTTTTGTGCTTGCTATTGATTCTTGGCCAAGGTAAACGTACTTTTACTGACTTCGTTCCTAGGCTTACGATGGGTTATGTTTAGGCCTACATGAATCTACTTATGTTCAGATGTCAGAACGACATATCGTTTAGCAGCACTAAGAATGTTTCTACACACAGCAATTATGAGGACAGATAATGCTGATATTGGTGGAAACTTTGATATCCTTATGAAGTGAATCTTTCTAGAAGTTTTGTCATCTCACCGTTGTGTGAGCGATGTTAAGGACCAAGGAAGCCATCTTGGAATCCGAATTATTGTCAATCATTCATCAGAGAACAGGGTTGTCCCTTACTACCCGATAATGATCCAGAGATCACAGTTATGAAAGAAAGATCTATTATGGGAGATTTAGCATTTACTCCGAAGATATGTGCTGAATGCTATTTGAAAGAATCTACGCTAGAGTACAAGCTACACTCATGCTAAGAGAGATTCTGTACAAGAGTCACTATGAACATTATGTATAAACTGACGTGATCTGTCAGTACAACCTGATATATATATATATAGATGTGGATTAACTATAGAACTCTGAATGCTTGTCTACAAATGTTCCAGTATGAGGTTATCCAGCATGTATGCTAACTTAAGATGATACACCATTGATCAACACCATGCTGTTTATGTCGTCATGTGTTCCTGTAACCATACACGTACTGTTCCAGTGTGCGTCTCATTAAATATTATAAAAAGAACACAGTGGTCCCAGTAATCCTTGACTGTTACATGTGAGAGTATGAATATATTGTTACCAAGTTGTCAACTCTTCAGAACCATTCTACCATTCGCGTACAATGTACTCTCACTTCAATGTTTACACTACCCTGTGTAGGTCGAGTTGACCTGTGTCTGTCTTCACGGTGACAGCACCTCTTTGAATACAACAGTACTACCAGCCATCATACTTTACAGTGAGGTTCTATACACCACACTCGATTCTTTACAGTGGAGTCGCAAACAACAGAACTTTACAGTGGTGTACTACAGGTGTAGTAAGAAATAACTTTGTGTGCATCTAATACTGCCGTTCCTTTGCATCTACTAGCTGCGTGAAGAGGGGGAACATGCTGCATAGTCTACAGCTTGATCTCCATATAACTGTGCCCAAGCTGGCGCTCTGTAGAGGACACTCCATCTTCGCCACATAGGTGTCGGCAAAAGGCGAGAAGTAGTATTTACCGGTTATAAGCATTTTGCCCAATTGGCGTAGGGCATGGAGCCAGGGGCTACTTCCGACAGTGGGAGAGGTCTAGGATCTCACTGGACAGCTACCGCCCTCTTCAAGCTGGGCAGCCCCCAGTCAATAAGGTGTTGTCCCGCCACTGTCTGCTTTCCCCATTGGGTGCATGGGGATTAGGGTCAAACCCGAACTGTGGACAGAAAATTTTGCACCAAGCAATTATCGAAAAAAATAGAAATAATCAAACTCTCAGATTGGGATGCTAGAACGTCCGGACTATGTTGACTGGACTATCCGAAAACCTACAGGATGTAAACGATGTAAGGAAGACAGCCATAATTAATGATGAGCTTAAACGACTTCAGGTGGATATAGCTGCACTTCAGGAAACGCGCCTGGCGGACTCTGGAACGGTGAGCGAGAAGGACTACATATTTTATTGGCAAGGGAAAGATCTTAATAAAGCTAGAGAACACGGAGTAGGTTTTGCGGTCAAAAAATCGCTAACTAACATGGTTGAACCAGGCAAGAATGGATCAGAACGCCTGTTAACGCTCCGCCTGCAAACTAGCACAGGTCCCATCACCCTTGTCAGTGTGTATGCTCCTACTCTGTACTCTGCCTCAGAAGCTAAAGATGAGTTCTACGAGAATCTAGCAGCAGTAATCAAAAGCATACCTAGGCAAGAACAGCTTGTTCTCCTTGGTGACTTTAACGCTAGAGTGGGTGCCGATAATGTTTCATTGCCTTCATGTCTGGGCAGGTTTGGTATTGGCAAGATGAATGAAAATGGACAACGGCTCTTAGAGTTGTCGTCCACCATGACCTCTGCGTGACCAACACCTACTTTCAGACAAAACCCCAGCATAAGGTGTCATGGAGACACCCACGATCCAAGCACTGGCACCAACTTGACCTGATTCTCGTCAGAAGGCCACTCTTCAGGTCTGTGCTCTCCACGCGCTCGTACCATAGTGCAGACTGTGACACAGATCACTCCTTGGTTTGCTGCAAAATCAGAGCACAACCAAGAAAACTCTATCGTGTCAGACATGAAGGGAAACCACGCATTGATACCAGCAAGATGTCAGACCCTTTCATGATCGCTCAATTCACTGCGACCTTCAAGAAAGTGCTCAGTAGCCCTCAGCATGGTGATACTATTACAGAGAACTGGGAGCATCTACGGAACACCATTCAAAGTACTGCACTTGCCACCTTTGGTAAGAAAACAGCAAAGTCAGATGACTGGTTTGACTCTTCATCAGATGTGATGGCACCTGTTGTTGAAGCTAAGCGCAGTGCTATGAATGAATACAAACGTTCACAGAGTGCCAGAACCCTACAGATCCCGAGAAGCAAAGTTCAACAAACTGCTCGACGCTGTGCAAATGACTATTGGCTCCAGCTCAGTGAGAGCAACCAGATCGCAGCGCAAACAGGCAACATTAGACAAATGTATGACGGTATAAAGAAAGCACTTGGCCCCCATAAAAGTAAGACGGCACCGCTAAAAACCATCAGCGGAGAGAAGCTAACCGATAAGGGTAAGCAGATGGAGAGATGGGTCGAGCACTACTCTGAGCTTCACGATAGAGACAATACCGTTACGCCTGCAGCCCTTGATGCTGTCAATAGTCTGCCAACTATGGAGGAGCTGGATGCCGAACTAACATTAGAAGAACTCAGTAAGGCCATTGATAGCTTGGCCTCTGGCAAAGCACCAGGCAGTGATGGGATTCCTCCTGATTTAATCAAATACTGTAAGAGCACGCTATTACATCCCCTGCATAGGATGCTGTGCCAGTGCTGGGAAGAGACAACTATTCCTCAAGACATGCGAGATGCCAAGATTGTAACACTGTATAAAAATAAAGGAGACAGAAGTGATTGCAATAACTACAGAGGCATCTCTCTTCTTAGTATTGTTGGTAAGGTTTTTGCCAAAGTCATCTTAATGCGCCTACACAAGTTAGCTGAGCGCATATATCCAGAGGCACAGTGTGAATTCCGAGCTGGCAGATCAAAAACAGACATGATCTTCTCTCTCCGCCAGCTTCAGGAAAAATCAAGAGAGCAGAAAAGACCATTATATATCGCCTTTATAGACCTCACAAAAGCATTCGACCTGGTTAGTAGGGATGGACTCTTTAAAATCCTCCTGAAAATAGGCTGCCCTTCTAAAATGCTGGAAATGATAAAGTCATTCCATGACGACATGAAGGGAACAGTCCAATATGCTGGAAGCACGTCACAGCCCTTTGATATACGAAGTGGCGTTAAACAAGGCTGTGTTCTGGCTCCGACCCTCTTCGGAATCTTCCTTGCCTTACTCTTGAAACATGCATTCAGAGATGCAACTGAAGGAATATGCCTTCACACTAGGTCAGATGGCCGTCTGTTTAATCTTTCAAGGCTGAAGGCAAAAACAAAAATCAGAAAGGTCACTATAAGAGACTTGTTGTTCGCTGATGATGCTGCAGTCGTCACTCAAAGCCAACAGGAGCTTCAGAGCTTGATGAATCGCTTCACTAAAGCATGCAAGGACTTTGGCCTCACAATAAGTCTAAAGAAAACGAATGTGCTGAGTCAGGATGTGGGTGCTGCACCAGTTATCACTATCGATAACTATGAATTGGCAGTGGTGCACCACTTCACATATCTAGGGTCTACCATCAATGACAAACTCTCACTGGATACAGAAATCGACAGCCGCATTGGCAAAGCTGCAGCTACCTTTGCCCGCCTCACATCGCGTGTTTGGGGAAACTCTAAACTCACAATGAAGACCAAAGCTGCGGTATATAATTCCTGCGTCACCAGCACACTCCTATATGGCAGCGAGACCTGGACGACCTATGCTAAGCAAGAAAGAAGGCTCAATACCTTCCATTTGCGGTGTCTACGCCGCATCCTCATCATCTCGTGGAAAGATAAAGTGACAAATGTCGAGGTGTTGTCACGTGCTGGCTTTCAAAGTATGTATACGCTGCTTAGACAGCGCAGACTTCGCTGGCTTGGCCATGTTCGCCCCATGGAAGATGGTCGCATCCCAAAAGATATCTTCTACGGACAATTAGCAGATGGCAAGAGAACAGTTGGGCGACCACAGCTGAGGTTCAAAGATGTGTGCAAGAGAGATATGAGTGCACTGGACATGGATCCAGCAACATGGGAGGATGAAGCTGCCGATCGCAATAAGTGGCGATGCTATTTACGGCACCACCTCAGATTGGGCGAAGAGAGGCTCACACAAGAAGCAGAGGTGAGGAGAAAACGTCGAAAGGAGCACCAGGAAAATAAGCAGCTGAGGGCTGCCACCTCAGGGGCGCATTCCCATAGTCAGTTATGACTGAAGGGGCTATTATGATTATTATTATTAGCCCTTCGTAAAATTCTTCGAAGGTGGTGAGGGAATCCCCATTTCTCAGTTTCTAGTCGTGTAGCAAACTGCCTGAATGACTCCTCTTTATGCCTGTAAGCCTCACGGAACTTGCTACGGAAAGTCTCTGCCTTCAGCTGAAAACGCTGAAGCAAAGCCTTCTTCAACATTTCATAGTTGTTTTGCTCCTCATTGGGCATTTTGAGGAACACATCATAAGCTGATCCCTCAGGTTCTGAGATAGCTTCATGTTGTATTTCTCCCTATCTAAGCCATAGGTAGCTTCTTAGGATTCAAACTTAGAGAAATAAATGTCTATTTCTTCAGAAGCCTCTAAATACACATCTATGTGAAAAGAGGTCGCACTAGGGGCGGCTGCCTTAGAGATGTTTCCTCATCGCTGCCTTGCAAACTACCTGACCCACTAGATTCGACTCTCCTTCCTTCAATCTCTAGTTCCTTCAGTCTGATGGCGTGGGCTTTGTCGGCTTAATTCTTCTTTTCTGCTCTTCCGGCCTGTTCCTTTTTTCTGCTGTTTCGGCCTGTGTCTTTGCGAATACCCTCTCCTTTACTCTTTTGGCTGCTCCATGTTTCCTTTGCCCATCTTTCTCTACAGCTTCTTGCCGTGCTTTGTCAGCTTCTTTCTCTGCCTTGGCCTTTTCGCGTTCTCTGGCCATTTTCCTTTCCTCGCGTTATGCGGCCTTCTCTGCTTGTTTCTGATCGGATTTAACCGAATTAACCACAAAATCCGTCAATTTGGCCCGACATACCTAGTTCTTACCAATATTCATATAAAAAGCGTGGTGTTTTTGGGACTCGGCCTTTCTGAGCAAGAAGTCTGTTTATAAAGCTACACAAAAATGCAATTGCTACTTAACTAGTAAAACTCCAAATTACAACACCAAATTAGCCACAGCAAGGGGTTCTATAATCCGGGACGGAACCCCATATTGTCACGGGTTGCCTTCTCTTGGCTCTGCAGTAGTAGTCCAACTGTGGCCATAACCTAGAGTATCTAATGTGGGTCTTCAAAGGTGTCTACCTTCGCACAAGATTACTCTTGGCAGAGTTGTAGATAGAAGGATAATGGTGCTTCTACCTCGAGGGTACATTCACAAGATATTCAGAAAGCAAAACAATGCTAAATGAGTCCCAGCAATGTTAAATGTAGTATCTGCTGTCAACTTTTGTGAAGGATTGTCTTATAATTAGCTCGTTCAATCCCCCAGCTGATTTAATTCAGCGAAATCTTAATTATTACTTTATGGCTCTGTTTAAGTGTATTTAAGAAAAAGACTGAGCCATACGGGTGCATTACATTCAAAATGATTAAATCAACGTTACATTTGTAAATATGCTAATAACAAATTTAATAATCAAGCATGGCTAACAGTTTAAAATTGAATAATTCTATTTAAAAAGTACTCATCGCAGGGTTATGTTATGGTTTTCGAAAAATGAACAGTTCACTTGTCAGCTTTTAAGTTTTTCTTGGCTGCCAAAAGTTTGCTTATTCTGCTACCCCTGATGTTTGGTTCTTTGCAGACAGGTGACTGGTTCAATCGTCACTGGTCAAGTCTGCAAGTTGTGACACGCTCCAAGAAGTATCAGGGAGTAATCACAAAGCTGGTCCAGCGACTCTAACACCTGTCTGATGATGGTTTCTGGTGTCGACTTCAGGCCACATACCCTCACTTGTTCCAGAGATAGTACGCTCAGTTGGTACTACCAACTAGTGTCACAAAAGAAGAGAACAAATACCCTCTTGAGTATTGAGTTTTTCCGACACAGACTCGTGTGCCCCCGCCCCCCTCTCTTTTAATTCCTCCATCCCATGTACCTCAGAACTGTACCGTCTCTGATAATTAACCTTAATCCCAGTGAGCGGAAAACTTTTATTACATGTAAATTGAATAGGTTTACATTTACCTCTACGTTTGTTGAAAAGGTTAACACAATAATAAGTATTACATTAATTTCTCTCATCATTCACTCCCTGCTCCAAATGAAACTTTGAACTATCTCTGCTTTTGGTTCTCCTTAAGAAGCTCATATAAAGCAGTCACCAGCCCTCGCAGTGGTGGTTCATGAAATCATCATTCTGTATACTGAGGTTTCCCGCCTCGTATAACTTGGACATCCACTAGCAGTTTTCACACATTACTACTCACATGCCAATTTATATTTTTTTAAACGTGTTAATAATGTTAATCCGTCGCGCCTAATGTGTGGTAAACGATAATTTTACCAACATGACTGTCGGTCATTTTTGCATCACTTGTCTAGTCTCTCAGCAGGGATGGTTAGGTAAACATACAAGACGAATTATTACGGAGAAGAAGTGCAAACAATGACTCTAAAATAATAATACTGCCGGAGAGGAAACGAGAGTGAACCCAATTATAATACAGTGATTGACACACATATATGCTCCTACCAGTAGTATTTTTACTACTTCCAGTCCTTTCTTCAACATTCGTCTACAATATGTACAAAGGAAACTGTATGTAAATAGAATGCTGAAAACATTCAAACTCTGATTATGAAGAAATTGCAATAAGGAAGATGCAAATAAAGCTGCATTTTCTTTCAATGGAAAAGGTGACAAGTCTGGCTTCTGCGTTACGTAATGACTGTTGGCTGGTTTCAGATAAATTATCAAAGAAAACGAATAAGTAATATTTATGCAATAATGGAAAGGTTATCACAAAGAATATTTTATTTCTATACCGCATCTTAAGTCCACAATGAAAGCACGTATGACCTAACAGACATAAACATTCAACTGGGGTGATCTCTTACAATTAAAACGTAGGGCATGACGTCATAAACCATGTCGCTCTCCCAACATGGAGAAATTTATACGGAGAGATATCGGGAGATGCACTATGTCGGCATTCCACTTTTCTATCTGATTCTCCGTGGTTCTGTCTAATTCTACCTGTCTCTGCTTGTTTATACCTGGCTGTGAGTTTTTCAGAGACATACATTCGCAGTGTGTGAGTGAAACTTTGGGCAGGAAGACCCAAACGTACATTTGTAAATAATAAGTTAATTATATAAAGACTACACAAAATAATTGGAGAGGAATCACTCTTCTCTCAGTTCCCAGCAAAATACTAGGCAGGATAATTATACAGAGAATTTCAAAAGCAGTAGACCACAAACTGAGGAAAGAACAAGCAGGATTTAGAAAGAACAGAAGATGTGTAGATCATATATTTACTCTCAGGAACATTATAGAGCAGTGCTCAGAATGGCAAAGACAGCTGTACATTAATTTCGTTGATTTTGAAAAGGCTTTTGACAGCATACATAGGGACAGTTTATGGAAAATACTGACGGCTTCTGGCATTCCAAGCTGCATAGTATCAATCATAAAAAGCCTCTATGCCAACTTTACATGTAGTGTTGGGCAGAGCAACCTAACCTATGGGGTGAAGACAGGAGTACGACAGGGATGCTCCTTATCAACCACTCTATTTTTAACAGTCATAGACTGAGTGATGCGCCAGACAACAGAGGGCAGTCCAAGAGGGATAAGATGGACTACATTTTCTACATTGAAAGATCTGGAATATGCAGCTGACACTGCACTACTAGCACATTCACATCAACACATCCAGGAAAAAACGGATAGGCTTAATAAGTATAGCCAGCAGGTGGGCTTGAACATCAATTTAAAGAAGTCAGAGGGGATGACGCTCAATGTGAGCAACCCTAAGCCCATATCAGTAAGGAATCAATAACTGGTATAGACAGACACTTTCACATACCTAGGATGCATAGTAACACCAGACGGCGGAGCAGGCAAAGACATCAACATCAGAATGAATAAAGCAAGAACAACCTCTTTTAGCCTAAACAACATCTGGAAGTCCTCTCAATACAACAAGCACAAAATTAAAATTATATCAGGAGCCGCGCTAGCGTAGTGGTTTCAACACCGCTCTGGCGACCGGGTGATTCAGGATCAAACCCGGGCGACGGCATTTGAGGATTTTTCGTCGACCGGGATTTGGACTGGATTAACTCGAGACCTGGCGAGGACATTTGAAGAAGTATCGTCGACCAGGGATTGGCTGCTCCTGAGCCAACCCAGCTCTTATAGGTACCTCCGAAATCGGCGAGTATCTGCCTGAATGGCGAGGGACACCTGTCTCTGTACACGAAAAGGCATACTTACGTAAAATCAATGTCAGGTTAGACATTAATAATAACCTGAGATTTTGCCTCGAGTATTAGCGGGCGTACGAGAAAAAAAAAAATTATATCAGAGCTGTGTGCTCTCTGTGCTTCTCTATGGTGCGGAATGCTGGAGAATTACAGAGAAGGAAATGTCGAAATTGTCCTCTTTTCACACAACATGCGTAAGAAAAATTCTCCGAATCTTTTTGCCGAATACCATCACCAACCAAGATCTGCTTACTCGGAGCAAGCAGGAGGACATGCACACCATCATAGCTGGCAGACGCTAGAGCTGGGTTGGTCATGTCCTCAGAAGAGACCCCGATGCCATCACAAGAACAGCTATTCTTTGGACCCCTGAAGAAAAACGAAAGAGAGGCCGACCAAAAACAACCTGGCGGAGGACTGTAGAGGCTGAGATGCACAGAATGGACCAGAGCTGGGGCACTGTACGAAGAATGGCCACCGATCGAGCAAAGTGGAATCAATTTGTTGTTGCCCTACAAGACGCCACTAGGCGTGATAGCCACTGACTGTTTTGACGGTCGGTGGTTAAGGATCTAAGTAGAAGAAGAAGATACAAACAAGATCAGAAGTACATGGTTTTTATTTATGCAAGCAATGGAAGTTACAGATCGTGGCCTCCTGCTCAGAAATACCCACTAAAGTAGTACAAGAAGGAATTCACCACTAATCGTTGCAGCAACTTAAATGAGCTAAGGTCCTTAAGGCAATACCACCCCCACAACATACTATAAACGTTCAAGATGATGATAACGTAAAGTGTTAGGACACATCTTGAATAATTTATGGAAATTTAGTATTAACATAAAGATTCATGCTAGTTAACTTCATGTTTTCTTTCTTTGCTACCAACAGTTTTATTGAACCTATAATATATAATATGCCCAATGGGCTGATCACCCGTTGGCTTGTCACACCGATTACGGAAACAACGGCAGATGGATCTATTTGTTGTTGCCCTAAAGACGCCGCTAGGCGTGATGGGAAACTACAACAGAGAAAATCAATCTGCTGTTGCCCTTAAGACGCCACAAGGCGTGATAGCCTCTGACTGCTTGGTCGGTCTTTGGCTAAGGACGGAAGAAGAAGAAGAATATATAATATAATAAATAGATATTTCTAAATATTATTTCAGAATTAAAGTTTTAAATTAGTGTTTATTCCAGCTCAGTATTTCAGTATTTCAGTGTAGACGATATTTGTCTTGATGGTTTGTTATTCTTATAAAAACAGATGATCTAAATGCGCTCCTGGTTACTATTTGTGTCGACTCAAGGCTTGGAATGGGATTTGTTTTTTTCTATCAAAGTAGACTGCCATTCAGGAGTCACTCATATCTACGAACCACAATTTTTTTTTTTTTTCACTGTGAGAGCAACTCTGAATCATCATCGCGTGTACTGGCTACAGCAAAGATGATATAATGGTGAAAAATTGTTGTGTTTGGCACAAGACAGGTTCAGAGTTCCACATTCCCACTCTTCAGCGAACAGGACATTTTTGAGAATACGTTACTGTAAAAAGAACACTTGCTTTAAGATTACCGGTTTAAGCGCTTATCATATATTTTATCCATAAGAGTGTAATGAAGTATAAAGCAGAAGTACTTTTATTTCATGTAGAATCAGCGCCCTAGGCTTTTTGTCAAATTGATGTTACATTTTTTTTAACGCAAGCTATATACTCCTTTGCAGCCGCGGTAGCATAGTGGTTAGTGCACTGGCTTCCTAGCGCAGTGGTCTATGGTTCTATCCCAGATGAGGTGGGATTTTTTTAGGCCACAAACGGCTTCTGGGTCGACCCAGCCCCAAATGGGTACCAAAGCAACTCTGGGAAGGTTAAGCCGGCCGGCGTGATGCTGACCACATCACCCCTAGTGTGCCGGTGGTCAAGAAAATATGGGCCTAACACCATATTCCCAATATGCCTCAATGGGCTGTAACAGGATCCTTTCCCCTTATATATACTCCTTGAAAAATTATTTGTGGCTTTTTAGTGCATTAAAAGCCTGTGTTTAAAATGTTTTTTAAATTTTATATTTTCTTCTTTTTAGTGTTATTTTTTTTATTTTTTTTTATTTAAGTCAAATATAATCGAGCTACTAATGACATTATCAGTGTGCGATAAACGAGTTCAGAGCACAGGAGGCGGATTTCGTTGTTCAGTATTTTACAAGGAAAATTAAATGTTTTTGTTTTTTTTTTGATAAGAGTTGTAAATTACAATTTTTTTATGTAGTTGTCAGTTGTGTGTATGTCTGTTCTCGCGCGTGCGATAGTATGTGTGTGGAGGTGTGGGGGGGGGGGGGAAGTTTCAATATTTCTCTCAGGAGAGAAATCTTGTTGGAAAGAATACACCTGGATTATTTGCAGTTATCGCCCATTTCAGTGATGAAACAATACAAACAAACACAATTAATTTTAATTTTATTCATTTTATTATTTTTACGACTGATTATTGTATTGTCATGGTGAATACACAACTATGCCAAGTTTCAGAGCTATTGCCCATCTGGAAGTGATTGAAAAATCGAATGCAAGATTTGAAGGTGACAAGAGAGTGACAAGAGAGGTGCATATGTCGCAAGTTAAAGAAAAGCCTGTAAAAATAAAAAAGAATTCAAAACTTAAACAAAAGACTGATGTAATTTCACTGGCAGCTTATGTATTTTTCAGTAAGATTATTCGCTGCCAGTACAAGAAACATAATTGAAGAAAATTGTATGTTCAGAACCAGTGCTTCCTAATATTATCATTCTCCCCCCTGATCTACTGGGTAGTGATATCAGATGTCTAACCTTCTAGAATAATGGCAAAACAATAGTAGGTCCCGTATGCACGTTGCGCACGTAAACTGTTTCTCGACAGTTGGAAATCATGAAGAGAAGGGGATACGGCCGCTGCACTGCCAAAAATGTAAAAAATTAGGAAACCTGCACATCACAAAAATATTTATAGAATATGTGATCCCTGTATATACACATAGGGATCCTCGCCGGTGCTACGGAGTTCGTGCACTTTGCTGAGATCCCCCTTACGTGATCTAAGGAAGGATATCGAAACACTGATGGAGATGTCCGTGTGCAATGAAGATGATCCTTAAAACCAGACCAAACGAACACAATCAGTAAGATTACCACAGTCATGATATAATCTCGTCTCAGCTCAGAATGTTACAACTAAATTTACAAGCAGAAGACAGGACTGTCCTCAGTAAGAGATGACAAAGCACGCTAACACACATAAGTGATCATAATCATTTTCATTAATTTCTGTTCTCTATAGCATAGGTTCTCAAACTTTTTCAGACAGCGGCACAGTAGGCAATGCAAATTTATGTTGCGGCACACCTGTATTCTTAATGCTGGACTCATTAATTAACCATAAACTTATAGTATTTTTACAGTTTACGCTACACTGACTATATTGAAATTCTATTGCAATACATATATTTTTATAGTAAGACATGACAAAAATAAAAAAATTGAGAGATTTTAAATTTGATTATGTAAGTGTCTTGTTTTCAATGTGAAATGTGGGCCTTCTTGGAGGCACTTATCTTCTTTATTCGTGGAGGATTATTGGACATATCTTTTACTATCAAAATTTGACGGCACACTTCTGGCATTCTTTTTGAGAAACACTGCTCTCTGGGTGCACTCCAAATATTTATGTTGAAATATATCCGAGTCGCAGAGTATTTAAAGCATTTGCTTCTGGGGGCAAAAGGACGAAGTTGTAAAAGTTAGTTGTAATAGTTGCTTACGGCTCTGCTTTGCTTTAGGGAAGGCAAAGGCAGCCACGAAGAACACTCATCTTCCCGTCTCATAAAGCTGAAACCACGTAAAATAGAAGTCTTTAATGCTTCACGACACTCTCCTACTGCAGTAGCTGTCATGAAACGACCTTGACCTTTTTTCTTTATCTGTGCCATCAGATTTCAAATGCTTTGATTACATTTTCGACCGCTCTTCTCCGGGTCCTATTTGTACTCCGCACTCTTCTCTTTCCCTATAGGCTCTAGTCACGCATGTCTAGTTACACTGGGGTTATTGTTAAGGTTCCGTTTTCATATTCTTTCTCTTCAGGTCCATTGGTTGCTGCCTTGTTCATATTCTGCTCTTGGGTCTTCTTTTGTAATGTGTGTGATACAGAGTAAATATTAGCAAGGGGAGGTGATCTTGAAAATGTTAAGTGAATAGATTCGATTACGGGTTACGTTGCTTGGTTAAGCTGATGTTAAGTTAAAATTGTATTAGGGGAATTCCCTCGTATGATCGAGAAGTTTCCAAGTCGGTAAGCGGGGCGAACACTGGTCAGTTCAAATCGCGGAGATGTGTTTTCTCTGAACTGTCTTGAGCTGTGAGTAAGCTTGTGTGACTAGCCCATGCAATTATCGAGACTGAGTTGTGTTTTTTAAACAACCGAGTCTCGTGTCTTTTTTAGGCGGAACTAGTGTGTGAACTAAGAGGAGTCTGTTTTTGGGTACCGACGGGAGAGGTCGGTCCTACAGTGTGTGTTTTGAGTATGCCTGCGCAGTGCAAAAGTTATAGAGGCCATTATTTGTGTAGGCCTATAATTCCTGAGTTTATTGGAGAATTGTGTTTGTGAGTATTTTTGAAGAGGTAAGGATCCAGGACTTATGTTTGACTATATAAATGTCAAGATGAGTGAAGGCGAGATTACTGCAGACTGCCAGGGAGTGCAGTCTTGCGAGAAATTGCCGCGAGTATTCACTATTGATGTTAGAAGCATCGTTTGAGGCCATTTATTATTGTCAGCACGGCGAGGATGACCATATCTACATGGGAAAAGCGCCAAGTCTATTTATTATAATGCTGTGTTAGAAACATCTTTTGAGGCATTTTTATTGTCAGCACGGCGAGGATTGTTATTATTGAGAGGATCCATATCTACATTAAAGCGCAAAGGTTGAGAGCGTCTTTGATGAAGCATATTTAAGGAGGCCATTTGTTATTATTGAGAGGATCCATATCTACATTAAAGCGCCAATGTTGTGAGCGTCTTTATTGAGCAGATTTAAGGAGGCCATTATTATTCATGTTGTCAGCACGGCGAGGATGACCGTTTGCTGAGAGGATCCATAGTTATATTGGAGCGCCAATGTTGAGAGCGTCTTTGATGAAGCATATTTAAGGAGGCCATTATTTATTACATTAGCACGGTGATGCCGACCGTTGCTGAGAGGATCTAGTGTTGATGTTGTAGAGCGCTAATGATTATGAGAAGTGGAGATGTGACTATAGTACTTTCTTGTTGTGAGTTATGTTTGACTATGTGTATTTCATATGAACGTATTGTGACAATAAACTATGTTATATGTCACCTGCAGTTCCACGACTTGTACGTGCGTATCTGTGGCGTGTGAATGTACCCACGCACACTCACTACAACATTTAACACGGTAGGAGAACAGTAGGCGTGACGGTAGTAACGCATGACCATAAATAGCCTGGGTGGCGGAAATCTAGGTCAACAAACAGATTGAATTCACTAACAGTATCTCGTGTGTAGCAGTGGTATGTTAGTCTTAAAGAATTTAATATTTCGACATTCGCGTTATATAAGAATTATGTTCTGCTCTGTGTGGGCGCATTGAACAGTGTAACCATTAGGGTAACACCCATCACCATTTATTCAATCTCCAAGACCAGTCATCAGTTATAATATTTAATAGTTCATCAGTAACTTTAAAACGAATCCTCAACATAGCAAAAACTCACGGGTAACAGTGTGCAGGAGTACTTCGTTTGTCTCTCTACTGTGAACGATACTGGCCATGTTTTTGACGAGTCCCCATTGTGTTATTAAAATAAATCTAAAAACCAATAAACACCATTAAGCTTTTGAAATGGTCACATTTAGTGTGACAAGAACTAATAATACATGAACAGCGGTCTTTAAAGCGAAACTTACAGAAGATTAATCTGTATTATTAGTCAAAATTAGTCAATTCTGAAAACAAAGTATAACATTTGTTTAGTTATTCGCTTCCCAGAAATTACGTAAGATCAAGATCGTTATCATGCTAGCAATTCTCTAGCAACGATAAAAAATAAATTGAGTAATTGTTATGTAAAATTAAATTTTAAATGTCTCATTTATGCTAGCCATAAAGCAGTGTTCCACTTGACTGGGGCTGTTATCACAAACAAATATTTTCTTGAAAATCAATAATGCACATCTGTGTTCCACCTAAATTAAAGGAACGGAAATTGTCAAAATCACGGTTTTTGTAGTCCTGCCGCTGCATAATCGAAAGTTTTTCAAATTATACCACTATTTTATCAGAAAAAAAAGCGTGGGGTTTAAGAGAAATATTTCTTCCTTAAACACTCTCAGACATTAATTTATATAAGCTTGAAGAAAGCAGTGACCAGCCCCTGTTTGCTGACATTTCCATAACGTTTTAACTGGACATATTGGCGACGACGACGAGAGCTTTATCTGTGCTTTACGGGGACACAACTGCTATAGATTTTGAAAAGTCACATTATCAGTGTCACGGGTGCACTCATGGGTATACCTTAGTTTTTAGCTTATTTAACAGACGGTATCTCTGTTGTGATCTGTGAAATGTCTGAAGATTAGTATTTGTTCAAAACTGATACACAAGGCTAAAAAGTTGAATATTTGTGAGCAGTCAATTATTTTAGCTCCCTAAATAGCATAGGCCTTCAACTTTTTCGCTCTCTCCTTTAATGACCACATTATTGCAGATACGCAATTCGCCATTGAGCCAGTTAGATAATGGATCTTGCGTACCCATCCAGTCCTACTGATTCTAGATCAGGTTTTTTTTTTTTTTTTGGCTTGGCTTGGCATGGCATTTGACGTCATCGGCACAAAGTGTGTTTTCTTAGATCGCAGCCAAGAAATCAGTAAACATATATTTCCTTATGATTCCTTCCACTCAAGTCAAGTACATCTTTGAAAGTTTTGTAGCATCCTTTTGACAGTCACCTAGTTTAAAAACTCTGGTATTTGTGTACCTAGCTACGTCGCAGAGAGAATAAAGTGGTGGAGTGCTCAGATGTCATCAGCATACACAACCTGTAACGAAATATGAGAACGCATATTTACACCTTTAGTTAATCAGGAAGCCGGTAGTTCAGAATGTATTAAATCATATATGGTCTAACTATTAAGGTTCAATGTTGCTTTTGTCTCAGAATGCGTTAATTGTGTGTTGTGTGGCTATGATACGTTTTTAAAGGTGTAGGAGGGGAGCCGCGCTGGTGTAATGGCTTCGGCGTTGTACTGGCGACCAGGTGTTCATGGTTCAAACCCGGGCGTCGGCGTTTGAAGAAATGTTTACGGCCGGAAATTTGACTGCATAGCCTGAACGGCTCCTGTGATAAACCCTCTGTGGATGGGAAGGAGCGAAGCTCCTGACCGGGTTGGAAGGAAAGTCCTCAGGTTCCCCAGCCTCGCAATGACATGTCATTGGGCCGAAGGGCTGAAAGCCCAAGTGCTGCTGGTTAAAAAAAAAAAAAAAAAGGTGTAGGAGGAGAAAGGGCTAGTATCTGCTGAACTTCATTGCTACTTCTAGTCCACCATCTTGGTCTACTCTGTTCAACCTAACTTTCGATTATAATTAGGGTATTTAATGTCATTTTATTTTCAGTTTTGTGACATATTCAAATTCATATTGACCTTTCCAATTGATTACTATTGATGGTGTCAATTTAAATTAGAATTTTTTGTTTTCAAATTGTGTCATTTGTTACTACATTGTTTTTCCTTATGTTATGAGAAGGCAGCAGGTTTTGTTTTTAAATGTGGTTCCTTATTTTTTTTCAGTGTGTTAGTTTTTTATTTATTAATTACTATTGGCTTGATTTGTTTCTTTTAGACTGACAGTCGTATCGTTTACAACTACAAAAGTAGTTGTCAATGGGAATATCCTATAGAATGTTGTCAAGAAGGTATCCAGAAATTGGCTCGTTAAGAAAGAAAGAGACTTATTCGAGATAAGGACAAGAAGAAGTGAAGGTGAATGCTCTCCACTAGATAGTGTTTTCTAATAGATTATGGAAAGTTTTCTATTTCCCTACGACCTTAGCTTCTGCCCTCAGAACTCGGTAAAGAATTACCCCCCCCCCCCCCACCCCACCCCAACTCCTCTAAATGAAGGAAATTAACTATATGTAAATACTTAACGCAGACCACACGAGTGATACATTAACAAACTAGGTCAAGATCAAAGCGGCTATACGGTTTCTTTGTTAAATGTATACACATAAAGGGTTAGTAGAAAGTGAAAAGAATGATGGTGAAAGACAATTCCCACACACGGATGAAACGTAAAAATATAGTTAATAAAATTTGATAGTGAACCTAAGTAAATAGTGAAATGATCAGTTGATACATTAAGTGTTATCAGATTGATGTCAAATCTACACTGTCTCTGTGTCTCTTAACTTTCCCCCGTTGTATGATTATGCACAGGTATGCATAGACCGTCCAATGTATGTTAACCCTGTGGTATGTCGTGTGAGTTATCTCCAAGACGCGTAAGTAGAGCTGAAACTTTTGTACGGGTCGTAGTGAAAACTTGTAAGATGTAATATCCCTCAATCCACGGAAATCTCTCTAGTTTCGACAACCTGTTGATAGTTGTCTCCGGAAAATGTTTGCTGTCTGATCTTGAAAAGGCACTGACTAGACTGGAGCTCTTCACTAGATGGTTCTTCTGATAACAAATGGGTTTCGTGCAATGAAGTTTTTTTGAGTGAATTTAAGTCGTGCAATACACGATGAGGGTAGATGAATTTACTTCTTGCACTGACGTAATGAATAAATGAACTTGGTGATGGGAACTTTATATCTTGGCGAATCAACTTGACATCAACTTGTGAGTATGTACTTTTGATTCAGGAATTACGCGTTTTAGTGAGTTGAACTTGATATAGGTATATGCGAATCAATTTGTGAGTACGTAAACTAGATTCATAAAATACGCTTTTGAGTGAACTGAACTTGATATTTAAGAAAATCAACATGTGAGCACTTGATAACCAGATGAATAAAGTGATGTGCCAAAACGCACCCATAACGCGCGTGGAGCTCTTCATTATAACTTAGGAAGTTTGGTGTCCTAAATTGTGCATTCTGCTATCCGGACGTACGATTTGCTAGCTTCTTTCTGATAAGACGTCAAACATGTAATGTGTAGACTCAGACTTCTGCAAGACTGAAGACACAAAACTGCCTTCATTAGTTTCAAACTTAATATCAATAGTTGACTATTTTTTAATCTTATTCTTAGCTACTGATCACTCTGTTTGTAATTCACTTGTAAGGATATAGACATGTATATGCGCGTGACAAGTATTAATTATATTTAGAATGAAAGTGTGGGCTTATGTAAGTCTGTAATGATGATCTAACAATCTAGATCAGTGATTGTCAACCTTTTTCAACTCACGGCACACAGAACAAGGTGCTAAATTGTCAAGGCACACCATTAGTTTTTTAAAGGAGAGATTTTATCATTAGGAAACGAGTATTAAGATTCAGTTTAAAAGTTCAATAGCTAAAATTCTATTCATTGCGTTGTTTTTACAAATAATATTGATCTGGATTTCAAAAGGTTTTTAAAAATGTATTTCCATATTTATTATTATTCTAATTATTGATATGAGATATCATTGAAAATAAGTCATTTATAAATTGTTACAGAAAAACTATGACGTATTGTACTGGCATAAAAAAGTGTCCCCCTCTCTTCTCTTTATCTGTCACACTCCCTCTCTTTTTCTCAATTCAATGATGAAAAAAAAAACATGTTTCTAAATAAAATAGTTTGCTCTGTGATGAAAAATTCAATGCTACATTAAAGTTTTCTATTTACAATAAGTACAAAGAAACGTAGAAATTAAAAAATAAATATATTTAAACATGAGTGTGACGTACGTATGTATGAAAAGTGAAGTCCCTGAATTGTTAGATGATAGGACAGTAACCTCGAATAGCTTCGCAGCCCCTGGATTTGTGTGCAACACAAGAGTGAACGTGGATTCCACGCGGGCTCATTAGCATGCACAATAGCAACGGGGAATTCTACCATCTGGGCAAATTAGTATGCATCATTTCCACGTGGATTTTCAACACGTTGGATAATTAATATGTAGATAGTTTCGTGCTATGCATCCAGGACATTGCTTTGGTCTTAGATGAGTGTCGTAAATTTCTTTTGAGAGAAAGAGTCTTAGAATTAGTGGTCCTGTTTAGAGTGGAGAATGGTGGTGAAAAGCTCAGTGATAGAAAATGTAGAGAGTAAATAGTTGCTTCACAGAGTGCTGGGGAGAGTAAGACAGACTTATTTACGACAAATCGTTCCACTCAATCTTCTCTTCACTCTCCTGGTCAAACAATTATGTGCCAGTTTCCAGACACATACCTGCGCTCACACCGATTGGGTGCTTCAAACACACAGACGCACGTGAATACAAATTATATTAAACAGATAGGGGAAATTTTGGGCTTTGGGTATTCCAACACAGTACTAAATAAGTTTAGGCTGTTTATTAACCTTAAAAATCAAATCACAAACAAATATCAAGTGTTTCAGGAAAAATATCATAAGTACAGAAAATACAAATAACAAGGTGGGGAGGGGTGGAGAAGATTGGTATCGACTAAGCCCTTCCCGCTTATTAGACAAAGATAAACCCAGTCCAAAGATAGATAGTTATCAGGAACATAGGTAATGTAACCCAACAGTGAATTTAATTACTCTGAAAGAGGTGTTACAATATTAGGTATTGGTAGTAGAAAAAATCCTGTTATTGCCAATTGTTCTTCCCTTTACTAAGCAAATGAAAAGGGGGGGGGGTAACAGAGTTAACAAAATATCCCACTTAAAGGAACAATGCAGGGTATACAGAAAATGTATTACCCGGTAGGCAAGTTAACAAATGGTTTGCCAAAAATTAAATCTCCTGTCATTCATGCACGCGCGTGAGGGCCCACACTCATATACTAACACACACTTACTGATTGCAGCATCAGACAATCCATAGAATTATATAAACAGCAATTACACTCTTGACAAATGAAAATGTCTGGTACTTCGATGTCCCGCCCCAGATGTAGCGAGGTTTGCTGATAGCAAATATTCCCACTTATCGCCGGACTTGAAGTTTAAGAATTCTTGTGTTTTATTATATAAAAAGGAGTCTATGGGATGGCACTGACACAATTCAACACAGGGGTGAAGATGGAGTGGTCTCTTTAATTCGCTGCTGGAGGTAAAATTCCTTCAAGGCGTGATGATAGCAACTGACCGGTAGGTTTTAAATCCAGTGAGGAAGAACTAGGCCCAGTCACAGTTCAGGTAAATATGTACTCTCTCACAGTAGGGCAGTAAATAAAATATCGCTACTGGCACTGTTCATCTTCCAGTTTATCTTACAGATTGTAATTTAATTTGATTGTTTCTTTTTAAATATTCTTGGGTAGGCTTTCTTTCATGTAATTATGATAGCTAGGCCGCATCGGAACAGCCACAAAATTAAATTTAAACTGTTTCATCAATATGTCTGGAAGTTTTAAGATGATTTCTTTATTGCTGGGATCGCAGGTTACGATCACTCTGTATGAAAGAAAAAAACATGTAATATACCGAAAAATCAAATAACATTCTAAAGCGCGATGAATTTCCCGTTAAGACTATAATATACACTCGCGTATTTAATATTATATTTAAGAAGACACTTCGCGAGTTTAAATGGTTAAAACACACATCTGTATATATGACTTAACTCAATTAGTTATAAATTCCTTCGCGACTTTTAAAAGTTAATTTAAGCATTTAAGCATCTATTATCTTTTGAAATAATATAATAGATATATCATTACATTTACAACTGGAACTGTTGAGATGGTTTAATTTAATAAATTTAAATTAACACAAAATCCAGTGAAATAGAATGAATGATCACTTTTCACAATTATATTTTACCGTTTTGCACAGAATAGATTTCACTGCAAATATATATGAAAATCCAGGGGAAAATCTAACACGATTTCAAATATAGCTAGTGCTTCTGTCAAGGTCTGGCCAACGAGTGATAAAATGCATTTCTTCATGGTCTGTATATATCTAAAATGGAATGTAAGATGAGTGGTAGATGTTAAAATTTGACACCTTTTTTGATCTCATGAGACTTTCGGGGATCTGACCGCCAGACTAAAGAGAGATGCCGCCCCTGGTCTTCCGTATCTCCGCTCGTTGCGTCCGCGTCGGCTTTCTCGTTCGCTCCCATTGCGATCGGTTCTGTGGTTAACACCGAGATGCGAAATACCGGCAGGAAACTTGCGTCGTTCGTTTCAGGGACCAATACTGCCTTTTTGATAGCGTGCCGCTAGTCTTTCCTGAGATCCCCCCGTGTCTTTGATCGTGGTCGCTACTATCGTTTGATGCTGGCAACGGCCCCCACTGGCCAAGTTACTGAAAATAACTGCATATCTAGATATTCCCCACCTCTCAGTTTAAGACTTTAATATATATTGAGACCACTGAAGAATGCAGTTTATCATTCGAAGAATGCAGTTTATCATTCGTTTGCCAGAGATTTAAAGAAGCACTAGCTTATAGTAGAATCCTGCTAGATTTCCTCTGGATTTTCGGCTATATTGGAGTGAATTCATTCTGTGCAATGGTAAAATATATTAGTTTAAAGTGATCAGTGGTCTAGTTCTTTCATTTTATTTCACTAGATTTTGTGTTAATTTAAATCTATTAAATAAACCCATCTCAAAAGTTTCCAGTTGTAAATTAAATGATATATCTATACGTTATTTCCCAATATAATAGGTGCTTAAATTAATTTTGAAGCGTTAAGGGATTTATAACCAATTAATACAGTTTAGTTCTGTATATATATATATATATATATATATATATATATATATATATATATATATATATATATATATATATATATATATATATGTGTGTGTGTGTGTGTGTGTGTGTGTGTGTGTGTGTGTGTGTGTGTGTGTGTGTGTGTGTGTGTGTGGGTTTTTTAACCATTAGACTCGCGGAGAATTTTTCTTAAATATATATAATTGAATACGCGAGTGTATAAATTAGTCTTAACTGTAAATTTATCGCGAGTCAGAATATGATACGTATTGAGCATATGATTTCATGTTGTTTATTGTTTCACATAGAATGATCATACACCTTTGCGTCCCAGCAAAATTAATGAGTCCTCCAAACTCGGTTCTTCAACATCCAGAATTTTTTGAACATTTAAATATAATCTTGTGGCGGCCTGTGCTGTCTCGCTGTCTAAATTTACATGAGAGAAAGTAAACCCAAGATTATTGAAATCATAAATCAATAAATTCTGTAAAGATTAACTGGAGAAGAACAATTGAAACAGCGATATATGTAAATTTTTACTGGTCTGATGTGGAAAAGAACATATCATCTATGTACACTGACAGTCACGTATTTTTCACTGGATTAAAAAAACCCCGAAGAAAAACATACCTCACTGTTCAGTCCTTGTCATCACGCTATAGATGTTTTCAACCACCAGCGGTGAAATCCAAGAGACCACTACCTTCTCATACTTATACCTGTGACAGTGCCATCCCATAGAAATGTTAGATAAAACTAAAAGAAACACTAGGGCTTCACCTTCCAGCGATTACGGGACAATTTGTTAAACGCCAAACCCGCTAATCTGGGGCTGGAAAACGAAGGAAAAGACTCATACCTTTTACTGAGTAATTTAATTGCTGTTTGTGTTATTCTATGGAGTGCCAGATTCTACGATCGGTAAGTGTGAGAAAATGTGTGATGGCCATCGCTAGCGTGCATGAATGAATGAGACCTATTAGTTAAACTTATAATTCTCTTTACTTGGAAAATATCTTTATACTGTATTCCTTGTATTGTCCTCTTTTTAAGTGGGATTGCTTACCTTTGCTTATTCCCCCCTCCCTTAAATCTGCTTAGTCAAGGGATAACTTGGAGAATACTAGGACTCTGTTCCTACACCCCATACCAAATATTGTAAACCCTTCTATCAGAATAAATTAATCTATTTTTGGGTTAAATTATCTCTTTCTGATAACACTTGCCTTTGGGCTGGGTTTTTTCTGTCTATACAAGCGGGAAGGGCATATTGGGATACTACTCTTCAACCCCCCCCCCCCCTCTTTGTTATTTGTATTTTTCTGTAACTATGATCTTTGACTGTACCATGCTAAATGTTGTGATTTTGGTTTAATGATAATAAATACCATAACCTTTTATTACTGTGTTGGCCGACCCATTTCCTATATCTGTTATATGTAGTTTGTATTCACGTATGTGTGTTTGTAGCACCAAATTGGTGTGTGTACATGAGTGTTTGGAAACTGGCAACAATTGTTTAGCCAGGAGAGATTTAGGAGTCTACCGATAAAATAAATTGTCGTAAGATAGGCAAATCGGAGAAAATACCCGATTTCAGAGACTGAGTGAGGATTTGGGTATAAAAATAAAAAAAAATTTTCCCCTAGACAACGCTTTTAGTACTTTTGGTCGACCATATAAAATAAATAGAGGATTGTTTTCTTTCCACAGCAGCTGAGAGTTACGGAAAACAAAATTTCGTTATTTAAATTATTCTCTGGCAGAGAAAATTGGTAAAAAATGTTTTTATAAAGATTGCTGGGATCGCGTGACTGTTAAACAGTAACAAAGGTTTTGAAGTTAACAGAGTTGAGCTAAGCTAAAGATGCCTTATTCTGATTTTTTTTAAGTCTTCGGCGGACAGAGTTTTGTGGGGGAGATTATATTTTCAAGGAAAATTGTTTTTTCCCCTTGAAATTTTAAAATTAAATATAATTAATAATTTTTTTTATATTTTGTCACTACCGATAAGTAATAGTAGATTTTTCTAGTTGTTTGACCTACCATTTAACGTGGCGTAGTCGCCTGCATTAACAGTCTTAATTGACAGATAATAACAGCGATAGATTAGCAAATTAATAACGGTAAGAGGTATCTCATGTAATTTATATTTTGCGTTTTTATCGTAGCGGCTTTGAGTTTTTTCCCCTTCTTGTTTCTTCTATTATTCTCTAGTCGTAGTAGCATCCAGTTCTTTAACATGACAGAAAGAGTTCAGTTGAGGTCCATGTAAAGACAGGAGGCCAAGGAGACAGGATTACAGGGGATGCCGCTAACGCGTTTGTCAACAAGGAACTTGAAAGATATGACGCGGAGAGGAAAGAAGCGGACGATCGTCAATTGAAGCAGAAGAAAATTGAGTCAGAGATGGAAGCCCGCAGGGAAAAAGAGAAGGAGAGATAACGTGAGGAGAGAGAGAAGGAGAGAAGCACGAATTGATGCTTAAGGCTTTAGAGAGTCGGGCTGCTTCAACTACCAATAATGGAGAGCCGTCTTCACCCCAGTCTCAGCTAACGGATCTCTTGAGCACTCAATCTGCCCAGTTAACAGCGATGTCTTTTGTATTAGAGTCTTTCCCTAGCCCTAATGAAAAAATTGACACCTTCCTAGAGAAATTCGAGAGGATGGCAAATCTGTATGGGTTAGAGAGTTCCCGTTGGTGCCTTAAACACTCAACGGCACTAAAAGGTAATGCTTATGATGTGTATACAAAGCTGGGAAGCAACCAACATGATTACGACATGCTAAAGAAGACCTTGCTGGAGTGGTTTGAGATGACTGCCCGAAAATTTCTGCAAATGTTCAGAAACAGCCGAAAGGACAGCAAGGAGACATTTCCCCAGTTCTCTTCTCGTGTCACGGGCTATTTGACAAAGTGCCTTGAATTATCAGAATTACCTCTTACATATGAGGGATTTCTTGAACTTGTTCTTGTGGAACAGATAAAATCAACTTTGTCAAACGAAACCCGTAGATTTTTGGCTAAACAGGGCGCAGTCAGGCTTGAGGACATCCTCAATAAGGCTGAACGTTATACAAATGCAATGGCCGAACTTCCCAGCACAAAACGTAAACCCACAGATGAGCCATCTCGAAAACAAAACCTAGAGCAGTCATCCTATTTTTCTAGTTCCTCCCAGCACTATAACCAACGAGAAACTAATACCCAGAGACCTCCCCAAGAAAAATCGAAATTCAACAAAACCCGATATCCCCCAAAAAACAACAATCCTGATCAACCTGCAAAGCCTGCGTGGCAGCGTGGCCACCAAGGTCAAGGAAAAGGAAAGACCCCTACAGCAGGGACGTCTGATCAGGCCAAGCACACCGGGCCAAACTGCATCGGATACTTGCATACAGCCTCGCAAGGAAGAGTCAATGTCAGTGATTCTCAACCTGAGGGGGACCGACCCTCAACGCGAGGAACTGTAATTTTGAACGGTATCTCAACAACTTGTCTTTTTGACACTGGATTATCTCTTGATTGTATTGTCGCCAGGCACCTAGTCAAACCAGGTCAGGAGACAGAGGACACCGTCAAACTATGTGGAGTTTTTAAGAGTGACGCACCCAGGTCGCTTCCTATCACACTGGTAGAAATACACTCTGATTTTGTCAGAGGTATTATTAAAGCGGCCATAATGGATGATCCGATCTACCCAGTTATTCTGGGATGTAGATATGTGTTTGTTGGGAGACCAAAATAGCCGATTGTGGCAGCGGTAACCACAAGAAGGGCAAACCAAGAAGGAGAGGGAGCCTGCGCCAAATTTGTTGCCGAATGAACTGAAGGAGGCGCAACAAAAGGACCCTACTCTGGAGCCCTGCTTTAGAAAACTGCCCATGGTTAAGGACCCCAGACACCACGGAGACATCTTTTCGAAGGATGACGTATTGTATCGTAGAACGGGCGCCCCTGATACAGGGAATAACCAGCTCCTAGTACCGACGCAGTACAGAAGCCAGATCTTGGAAATGGGGCACTCTCTTCTCTTTAGCGGACATATGGGACAAAACGCCACTATTCATCGAATAAAAACCCACTATTGGTGGCCAGGAATGAACTCTGACATTATCAGGTACGTGAAATCCTGCGCCCAGTGCCAACGTTTGGCACCCAAGCACTTGACACCCCCAGTACCTATGGAGCAAATGCCAATAGTAGGGACTCCATTTGAACGGGTTGCTGTCGACATCATTGGACCCCTGGAAAGGACCAAAAGAAGGAACAGGTTCATCCTGACCTTAGTCGACACTTGCACAACGTGGGCCGAAGCTATACTGCTAACATGTACGGATTCCAAGCATGTCGCAGAAGCCCTTGTGCAAATTTTTACACGGTTGGGATTCCCTGACCAAGTTTTGACAGATAATGGATCCCAATTCCGTAGCCTGTTAACGGAGGAGATTGTAAAGATCCTGAGGAACCAGCACATCTACACAAGCCCTTATAATCCGGCCGGAAGTGGGTTAGTAGAACGTGTCAACGGAAGCCTGACCAGGATATTATGTAAGCTGGCCCAAGCGAAACCGGAAGATTGGGACCTATATATATCTGCTGCCTTATTCGCCTACAGAGAGGTTCCCCAAGCATCTACGGGATTTACGCCAGCCACACTTTTATTTGGCAGACCTCTTAAGGGGCCACTGGAAGCCTTACTTCGGTCCCTGATAGACCAAAAGGCTGACGAGACAGTCGTCTCTGCAAGCAAATATGTATCTGAGCTCAAGGAAAGGCTACAGCTAGGATGGGATCTAGCTACTACCAACCTTAAGAAAGCACGCGCAAAACATGCTAAAAGATACAATAAAGCTGCAAAAGAGAGAGAACTCCAACCAGGGGAGAAACTTTTGTTGCTACTTCCAACCGGAAATAACAAACTTCGCATCGGATGGCAAGGGCCTTTTACCGTCCTTAAAAAGATCTCGCGTACCAATTACAAGATATCCATTAAAGGAAAGGAGAAGGTCTTTCACATAAATCTGCTTAAGAAATATTTGGAAAGACCAGTGCCGTCCTTCGAGCATCTCCTGGCGGTCGCCATAGCAACGGAAGACGAGGAAAATGATGATAGTTGCATGGAGTACTCATTGCAACAAACAGAATCCTTTAAAGATGTCAAAAACTAGATATTACTTAAAATAGAACAAATTCAAACAAACGTATTATATTTAAGTACCAAACAAACGTATGATATTTAAGTACCAAACAAACTTGTAATATTTAAGTACCAAACAAACGTATTATATTTAAGTACCAAACAAATGTATTATATTTAAGTACCAAACAAACGTATTCTGATCATATATTCACCCTCAGTAACATTATAGAGCAGTGCTCAGATGGCAGAGACAGCTAAAAATAAACTTTGTTGATTTTGAAAAGGCTTTTGACAGCATACACATGGACAGCCTGTGGAAAATACTGAAGGCTTATGGAATTCCTAGCTGCCTTGTTTCCATTATAAAAAGCCACTGTTCTAACTTTACATGCAGTGTTGGGTTGAGCAACCTAACTTTCGAGGTGAAGAGAGGAGTACACCAGGGATGCCCCTTATCATCAACTTTATTTTTGACAGTCATAGACTGGGTGATGCGCCAGACGACAGAGGGCAGTCCACGAGGAATTAGATGGACAACATTTTCTACACTGAAAGACGTGGAATATTCAGATGATACATAAGGAAGGAAACCACGAGGCCTGTAAACAGTAAATTAATATGAAACAAATATAAAGGTATGTTATAAGGCACTCGTAGGAAATAAAGAAGTAGAACACTAGACAACAGAAAAACAACAGACATGAGTGGCTTACCCAGAATTTGAACCCTGGACCTTCCGTGCGACAACACCGCCTAGCTATGCAAGCGAATCACACTGTCCTCTAGATGCGTACGCATCCCCAGGACAAAAGTGATTTGTTTCAATGCAGGCGGTGTTAGTGCACCTCTATACATTCAACACCGGAAGCCACTCATGGGCAGTTGTTTTTAATGTTGCAATCACTTTGTTGTTCTACCCTATATATCAGTTATTGGTCGTAACAAAGTGCCTTATAACATACCTTTATATTTGTTTCATATTAATTTAATATGCAGATGACATTGCACTACTCGCACATTCACATCAACACATCCAAACAAAAACCGATAAACTTAATAAGTATAGCCAGCAGGTGGGTCTGAACATTAATCTATAGAAGACAGAGGTCATGACACTCAATGTGGGCAATCCTGAGCCTATAACAATAAGGAACCAGAAGCTAGAACAGACAGGCACATTTACATTCTTAGGATGCATAGTAACACCAGACAGCGGAACAAGCAAGGACATTAACAACAGAATGAATAAAGCGAGAACAGCCTTTGCTATGCAAGCGAATCACATCTTGAAATCTTACCCTGCCATCACAAACACCCAAAATACAAGGATGTTTCAATGAAGCTGGTACTTTCTGTGCGAACCTCTATGCATAACACCGGAAGATTAGCATGGGCAGAAGGATTAATGTCGAAACTGTCCTCTTTCCACACCCTATACAATTCACCGAATTTTAGGTCAGTCCATCAAACAAGACACGAGTTTACCTTAATAACTGTATGTCCCATCATAGTGGCAGACGCTGGAATTGGTTGGAACGTTCTCAGAAGGGTAGGTTGCTGCCATTGTATAAAACAGCTTTATGAACCCCCAAAGGAAAGCAAAAGAGAGGCCATGTAAAAAAATTGGCGGATAACTGTGGTGAGACTGAGATGTAACCCATAAAAAGAGTTGGGGCACTATGTAAGAAAGATGGCCATTCAACCAACAAAGAGCACCGTTCAGCAGTCTACTGAGACAGAATAAACGTAATGGCCATCACATGTTCACTGCTTTGAAGATGCGGTTAAGGATTAAAGACTGAATAAAAACGTAGGCTTTTAAGTACCAAACAAAAGTACGAAATTTAAGGAAACACAAACTTATTGCTCCGCCAGGTACCAAACAAAGCGTATTAAGAATTAAATACCAAACAAATCGTGGTATATTTAACTGCTTTAAGCCCCAAGAACCGAGATACGTACGCCCGAGATACCGACCCATTTGACAAATCAAGTATACTGGCTTTCGTACTCTTGATAGATTACCTAGGGCATGTTTTCTGCAGCCTTTCGACTAATCGCGTCAAATTTTCTTAAAGTATAGCCAATCCATTATGGAAATTTGTTATATTATAATATGAACATTTAAAAAATTAGGCTTTCCAAACATAAACAATCTACATACTGTATGGCCATTTTTGTTTGGGCATTTAACCCACCTTCAGGCTTGGGACTGAAAGTAGTCTTGGGTACCAAACAAGTATAATGTACTGTATTTCCTATTAGTGAAACAATAGACGTTTTATATAATTAGTACCATACAAACGTTTTATATTAAGTCTCCTAAACTTCAATCTATTATGTTTCTAACTCCAAACAACCGTGTTATATTTAAGTACCAAAACAGTCCTTGTTAGGACTCAATCTATTGTAGGCCGGTCCCTATAGCAATCTATTGTTTCACAAAGGAGGGCAGTGCTATGGAGGCCAGTAAGACCAACTGCCCCTATAACCAAAACGTCCAACAGGACTCAATCTATTGTTTGCCTAAACTTCAGTCTATTACTAATATAAGAGAGAAAACCGGAACTGCCTAAATAACGAAAACAGTCCTTGTTAGGACTCAACCTATTTATGGAACTCCACAAGAACTTGTCTATTATCTCAGATAAGACCAACTGCCATATAACCAAAACAGTCCTTGTTAGGACTCAATCTATTGTTGCATCTAACTCCAATCTATTGTCTCCTATAACTCCAACCTGATTGTTGCAAGTGATCTGTTGCAAGGCGTGGTTTGGTTAGCTCTGAATAATGTTCCATGTGATATTAATAAAACAGTTATAAATGTCTGGCCATTGTTTTATCTTCTTGATATTCTTGAGTGATCGTGTATCGTGCCTTCTATGTAAGATTACGCGAATGCAGGGGTGGAAGATTCTGAACAATAATTGAATGACTTGGAATACGATTGATGTGACAAGTCGGTTCCATTGAGTCCACCAACATTTAATACAGTTTACACGTCAAAACGATTCATGCATGTTGATCACAAAGGTACATATTATAACTTGAAAATATATGGCATAGATATGCAGATATCCTATCAGTCCTTGTCCAATAATCAAATTACTGTATGCAGATTGTCATAGCTGTATGCACGCGCGGTTGGGGTTTTCCAACGGCCGACAGTGAGTCTATGAGTCTGGCAAAATCAAATACTATGGACTGTAATTCATCCTTCCTTAATTTTCACTTTCGTACTGACCTTTAATCATTTCAAATCTTCGTAATAGCAATGGACTGACCCATGTCCGTACTTGCATAAAATATATCTGTATGGCAATACCATGCCCAACATTGGAAGGAGAGTCAGACGCGTCTTAACAGCTTGACGGTCAATGTGAAAAGGGTATGGTTTTCTTAGTTACCGACTGTGTCCTAAACAACGCTATACACGTCATAATCGATCGTGTATGAAGCGTTCATTAATTGAAACATCTATCGCAATATATTAAATGTCTTAACCTTTATAATTGCACGTCTGGTAACCTTTAGCAGACGGCGTTAATATCATATACCGTAACAATTCCCTGTACACCGGGGAAAAAAAAATCGATAGATTTTTTTTCAATATCTATCCGACTTAACAATTTTTCAAAAAAATTTAACACAATTGTGACATATGGCCGACGATGTTCTGAGTAGAACCGTGTTGCGGTCGTGTCAACTAACTATTTGTCATAGTCATCTAATCATAAATCACATTATATATCAATATTATACATATCATTATATCAACTAAATAAATGTCCAATGTTAATAGTGAATGATAAAATTAAATTAAAGTAAGGTCTGTCGTATTAGTATGTCATATAGGAATTAATTTGACTAATTAAAATTAAATTAATTAATTAAATTAAGAGTTAAATTATTAAGGTTCTAATGTAACGCGATGTTATGAGAGAGAAGAAAAAAAACAAACTAAGTGAGAAGAAATAGAAAGAAATTCGAATATAAGTTTTAACTTAATTGTGTGTGTTAAGTGTTAGTGAATAATAACTATCTAATTTAACTAACTAAATAATGTATAGGTACATTAAAAAAAAATTATTAATCTAATACTTGTGTGAGATTTATTTTCTCTTTTCATAATTTCTTCTTTAGTATTTCGTTCTCTTTTTTTTGTTCTTTCATTTCATTTTTTTTTTTCTCACATTTCATTTTATTGATAATAATTCAATTAAGAAGTTAAGTTAACTAATTAATTAGTATAGGATATGATGATCCATCCGTAGTCTTGATACTGATGAATTCTTTTAGGCAAAAATGTTCAAACGTTTACGTTGGAAAGAAATGTCATTTATCCCAGCATCCAAGAATTAAGTATACACAGGAACATCAGTTCGGTTTGTCGTCAGACATTAGTCCATGATTGTTCAAAGAGTATTCATATCTCGTGTATGGACGTTAGACGAAGTTTGAATGTCTATATATACCTTGATTGTCTTTTAATTCAATTCTGTGATGCATATAGTGTTTATACAGTTTAAATTGAAGGCAAGGTTAGTTCCTTTATAGTTGATACTTCGTTCAATCCAATGTAGTTCTGATTGATGTAGTTTAAGAGTGTCAATGTTGATTATTCGTCGTCAATAGGATTACGTGACAATGCATCTGCCACACAATTTTCAGTGCCAGGTATGTGTTCAATGGAGAACTCGAATGGCTGTAGGATGATTGAATATCTGGCAAGTTTCTGGCTTGTATGATTTGATCGACGCAAGGATGCTACAGCACGTTGGTCCGTCTGTATGGTGAAGGGAGCACCGAGGAGAAACTTTTCAAGCTTCGTTATTGCCCAGATCACCGATAAAAGTTCCTTGTCAACTGTTGAGTATTTTGTTTCAGCCGGCTTCAGCTTTCTTGATATATATAAGGTGGGGTGTAGAATGCCGTCATGGTTCTGGAGCAGGCATGCACCAATGCCGTAGTTACTAGCATCTGTTCGTAAGAAAAATCTTTTGGAAGCATCGGGAAGTCTTAAAATTGGTTCATGTGAGAACAAATTTATAATAATTTTGTTGAAAGTTTCATTGCATGTACCAGTCCATGTCACCTTCACCGGCATATCTTTTTTTAACAATGAAGACAATACAGCCGTGATGGATGACAAGTTTGGTATGAATCTACTGTAATATTGAACAAGTCCTAACAAACTCCTGACCTGTTTCTTCGTCTGAGGAACTGCTATGTTTAGAATTTTGGAGACTGTACTAGGTAACGTTCGGATATATCCCGATCCAATGATATGTCCCAAAAAGGTTATCTCATTACACGCGATTTGCACCTTTGTAGGTTTAGCAGTTAGATGATAATTCCTTAGAGTGTCAAAAACATGTCTAAGTCCCGAAACATGTTCCTCAAACGACGAACTAAACAAGCATATGTCGTCAATATATGTAATAACGTCTGGTCTACCTGATAAAATTTGTCGCATCAGGCGAATGAAGGTAGCTGGCGCATTAACAAGCCCAAAAGGCATCACGTTCCACTGGTATAGACCTTGTGGCGTGGAAAAATGCGGTGTAGTACTTAGCCTTTTCGGTCAGTGGTATCTGCCAATAACCTTTAGTTAAGTCTATCTTACTAAATATAGTTGCGTTAGATAGACGTGGCAGTAAGTCGTCAATGAGTGGATGTGGTTCGCTGTCAACTATAGTCTTAGCATTTAATTTTCTATAATCAACACATAGTCTAATGTTATTGTCCTTCTTCCGGACAATCACTAATGGAGAAGAGAATGGCGAATTACTAGTCTCAATGATTCCGAGAGACAACATCTGTTCAAGTTCCTTAGTAGTTTTAGCAAGGAAATGTAAAGGAACAGAATAGGGATGTACACGAATAGGTGTATCGTCATTGAGAGTAATGTCATGACTGATAGCCGATGTGCGACCCGGAACGTCGGTCAACACATCTGGATAAGATTGTAATAAATTAGCAATCTGTAGACGCTGTTGCGGTGTAACCGTTGAAGAGATGGTTACATCCCGCCAAGATTCAGTAGGTTGAACTACTGGTACAGGTAACGGTAACTGTACCTCAGGAAAAGAAGATTCTTCTTCCTGGATGACAGATAAGTTAGTATAATGACAAGTGGATACTGTGTTGTCATCTAGTTCATGAAAAATTGACTGTAAGTGTTCAGGACGTGTATGAAATTGCTTGAGCATGTTAATATGAAATATCTTTTTGTGTCCCTTGATATCTAAGACGTAATCAACGTCGGAAATTTTATCAATGACTTTGTAAGGACCATTCCAAGATATCAATAATTTATTGTTATTGTGAGGAAGTAACACATAAGCTTCGTCGCCTGGGAATAATTGGCGTAATCGTCGAGACTTATTTTGTAGAGATCGAGCCTTAGCTTTTGCAGCCTCAGAAGAAGCTGTTGCCAACTGGCAAGACTCAATAATGTTCTTCCGAAGATTAATCACATATTCGTAAGATGACTGAGTGTCCTGAGTCATCTCGTCGTCAATTAATAAGTTTTTTATTAGTCCCATAGGACCTCTTGGGGGAGCACCAAAAACTAATTCAAAGGGAGAGAAGCCAGTTTGTTCATGCGGTACCTCCCGATAAGCAAATAGAACAGCTGGGAGTGCTCTGTCCCAGTCATGAGGGTGCTTAGCAGTAACCTTATGTAGTAGTTGTTTAAGTGTACGGTTAAGTCTTTCAACCGCACCATTACTCATCGGATGATAAATACTACTTAAATTTCTATCAATGTCCCAAGTTTTCATGACTTCCTTCATGGTGTCAGATATAAACTGTGACCCATGGTCTGATAAAAGTTTTCTAGGAAACCCTATTCTAGAAAAGATGAGATGTAGTGCATCAGCTACATCTGTGGTAGTGGTGGTCTTTAATGGGATAGCTTCTGGCCATCGTGTGCACAAATCAATGCACGTAAGGACGAATCTATGTCCTCTGGCCGATGGTAGCAATGGACCAATAATGTCTATTGCCATCTTGTCAAAAGGTCTCACTGAGATATCGCAAGCCTGAATAGGCGCCGTGTGAAAAGCTCCACGTGCTTTCACTTCTTGGCATGTAGTACAGGAACGTACATACTGCGAAATATCTCTTGACACCCCTGGCCAAAAGAATGAAGACAGTACTCGAGATCGTGTTCGAGTATATCCCATATGTCCAGCACAATGTGAGTCATGTGCGTGTTGAAGAATGTACCGTCTAAAAGTATATGGGACCATAACTTGTTGTTTCATTTGTGATTTGTCATTAAAACATCTAATCAATATGCCATTTTTAATAACAAAACAATGTTTGTTATTATTACCTGAGGATAGATTGTCAACTTTATCAACCAGCTTAAAAAATTTTTTTAAAGATTTATCCTCTTTTTGTTTGGTTGCAAATGTTTCCCTGTCAATAGGTGAATTGACTACAAATTCCTCTTGGTTGTCTGCATCCATTTTATTATCATCAACGTTCTCCATGAGTTGAGTCTGCGCTCTAGTTGTCACGGCGTTTCCAGTGCATAGGTTATGTTTCTCCCATTCTATAATCTCATCTGGAGTACAATCTTTACTGCCGTGTATACGACCGACCATCAAATCAGCTATAGGCTTTTTTTAGCATACATACTTTTACATTCCCTGTGAAAAAAGGAGTGTTAACATGAATAATAGCTGTGGGGTAAAACTCTATTGTTCCACCAAACGTCATGCAACGGACATATTCCCCCGTTGCACAGCTGGGATGTATCAGCGACTGTCGTACCCCAATCGTTGTGGATCCCGAATCCCTCAACACTGAGACGACGGATCCATTAACTAATCCTCTGTTAAAAATTAATAGGCCTGTTCCATCGTTGACTGCAAGACCTACCTGTGGTATAATATGTCCGCAGTTAAGCACTGTTTCTTTCGCCTTCTGAAAAATAAGATTGCATTGCTGGCAACTATTTGCCACATTATAATTAATAGCAAAACATGCAGCAGAAGACTGTGTTGTATTATTGTCAAGTGGGACCTGAGCTATAGGGGTAGTATTATTTGTAACTGCCGCCCCTGTATTATGGTTGTAATGAGATGATCCCCGAGAATGAGATCGATTCCGAGTATAATTGTTAGAATTATCTCGTCGCCCTCGATAGTAACTATTATCTCGATGTCTCGAGCCATGATTATTACCATTCCAGTTACTATTATTATTGGGAGTATGTGATCGATTATAATGAGTGTTATGTTGACCATTGTGGTAGTTTGTTTGAGGTGAATAATTTCTATCTCGTGATCTACCTCTGTTGAACTCATTTTTATTGTTGAAATCATTATTATGTCCCTTCTGAAAGTTAACATTGTGATTTCTTTGGAACCTACTTCTGTCTACACTGTGATGTCTTTGTTTGTTATTGTGATTGTAGGCCATATTAGACGCCACAGGTAGAGGTTCTCTTAATGAGGAGTTAGAAATGGTTGCATTCGGATGTGCCGAACAGTAGTTTAAAGAAATTTTTTTCTAACTCATCCATAGTACCGGGTTTACGCTCCTGCAAATATGCAAAAAATGGCTGGCTAACTGAAGATAATACCTTATCCCGCAGTAGTAAATCAACTAATTTGTCGTATGATTTGTTGACTTCTGCCAGTTCAACCCATCTATTAAATGTATTGCGTATATTCGCAATGAATCCAGCAAAATCCCTTGGAGATTCAGGTAGAATTCCCTTAAATTTCAACCTACAGTGTTCCTCGTCCAGGTGAAATCTTCGTAAAAGCAAGGACTTAATAGCACCGTAGTTATTTGCTATTGATGGGTCAGCATTTTGAGAAGCTGTCAGTGGTTCTCCAACCAAGAATTCATTTAACTTGAGTACCCATGACTCTTCAGGCAAATGGTTAGATTTGCAAGTCTGTTCAAACCGTGCCAGGAACGATGAAAGGTCGTCGACGTTCAAGTTGAAAATGGGTAATTTAAAGTTATAGAAATGTTTAGGTTGGCTGGATGATGATCCATTTTGTGCGTTATTATTCTGGTTTGCATCAGCACTTTGTGCTTGTAATCTTGCTGTCTCCAATTTAATACGCGCCAATTCCATTTCTTGTTGTAAAATAATTTCCTCTCGTTTCAATTTATTCTCTTCTTCCTGTTTGGCGATTGTTCTTTGCTCTTCTCTTTCACGTTGAGCAATCTCTCTCAATCTATTTTCCTTGGCAATTTGCTTCATCTCAAGTTCTGCTTCCTCTTTCTTTAATGCAGCTTTTTTCTCTTCTTCCTTTCTTTCATATTTTTCCAGTTCTGATTCAGCAAACTGACGAAGTTCTTGAGATTTGTAGCCATAATCACGGCCAATTTTAACGAAATGGTCTATAGTAAGCATTTTGACTTTTATCTGTAGTAATTATTGATAATTACTGATTAAAATAGTCAATAGTAGCTTCAGAGTAATTATTATACTTACTCAACTTAGAAATATTCAATATAAGTAATCACAATAGTATTGAACTTAATGTTTAAGTTCACCTAATAGACAATATTTTGTAACAATATTGTATCTAAATAATACTATATCATAAATAGTTATGATATCTGTTAAATATAATGTAATTATATCACCCAATTAACCTCAATATCCAATAATGTTGGGTATAATTCCTAGTAATTATATTATTCAATGTACTAAGTCACTCTCTTAGTACTAGAAAAGTATATTAAATAATATACAATGGGTCTATTACCTCAAAGGTAGATATAAGATTAGTTTATTTTGTCAATATATATATTATATTATTATGCCCTAGGCATCTATGATAAATTGTAGTGCTACTTTCTTGGACTATCACTGCATAATTATGCAATGTCCCATATTAATCTTAATTATCAAAAAAAATTAATTAAATTAAATTACAAGTGTATTATTGCATATGATAGCATATTATTAACGTAATATTAATATATATCATGAGGACAAACAACACAATGATGCAACTAAAGGGTACAAACAATGTCAAGACGCAAACAAGACATTTTCACAATTAAAAATGAATTTATGAACTAAATAAAATAAGCGGAAATGTCACAGACCAAATGAAGGGCAAGGTCTGACCCGAGGTCAACTTAATATTCAAAGTTCACAAAAAAAAAATGACTGCAGAAAATGATGACGTCACAGGACTCATAACGGACAAAAATTTAACAATCATCAAATAAATGATAGTCAGAGGAGAATGGACGAAATAGTAACGAACATGGTACAGAACTGAATAAAATTATTAACTGAATACGAATAAAATACACCAATTATCTACGGGACAGTACAGCTAACGCAAATTGTCAAACGGTAGCAGATTTGGACAGACTGTCCAATGGCAACCTCAATGGGCTTCCAAAAATGCAATCGTTTAAGTTCCCTAAGAACGACTGAAATCTAGGTGGTCAGCTGTTCGCGACATTCCCAGAGATTTCAGTTCCCTCTCCAACCGGCCCACGAATTAACAACAAATACATACGATGGAAAACAAATTTAACATATATACATGAAAATACATAGACATGCCTAATCAAAGCAAAATGGACTCAGTATTACGGTTTTGCAATGACGACAATTTAAACAGCTAGACTTATCTTTCCCGTTGCTTCGATCAGTGCTAGCGGTCGTCAACAGCTAGGCTAAAGCCCCTGACTGTCTGCTCCTGTAGTCCATTTCTTGTGTCTGCTTCAAATGACTTATTTTTCCCTTGGTTAGGCTTAACAGAACGACTTCAGTTTCTCCGATAGTTTCACCTACACGAACTTCAGTGACGTCGCGTTGTTAGGCATTAGACTGTGTTCCACGTCATCTTCAGCTGGATCATGTGATCGAAAACTGATCGTAAATATTTCCTTCGAAAGTCATTCAAAAAAATTTTTTTGTTTTTGGTTGTTTTCTCGTCCCCATACTGGCCACCACTGTTGCAAGTGGATCTGGTCTGTTGCAAGGCGTGGTTTGGTTAGCTCTGAATAATGTTCCATGTGATATTAATAAAACAGTTATAAATGTCTGGCCATTGTTTTATCTTCTTGATATTCTTGAGTGATCGTGTATCGTGCCTTCTATGTAAGATTACGCGAATGCAGGGGTGGAAGATTCTGAACAATAATTGAATGACTTGGAATACGATTGATGTGACAAGTCGGTTCCATTGAGTCCACCAACATTTAATACAGTTTACACGTCAAAACGATTCATGCATGTTGATCACAAAGGTACATATTATAACTTGAAAATATATGGCATAGATATGCAGATATCCTATCAGTCCTTGTCCAATAATCAAATTACTGTATGCAGATTGTCATAGCTGTATGCACGCGCGGTTGGGGTTTTCCAACGGCCGACAGTGAGTCTATGAGTCTGGCAAAATCAAATACTATGGACTGTAATTCATCCTTCCTTAATTTTTCACTTTCGTACTGACCTTTAATCATTTCAAATCTTCGTAATAGCAATGGACTGACCCATGTCCGTACTTACATAAAATATATCTGTATGGCAATACCATGCCCAACATTGGAAGGAGAGTCAGACGCGTCTTAACAGCTTGACGGTCAATGTGAAAAGGGTATGGTTTCTTAGTTACCGACTGTGTCCTAAACAACGCTATACACGTCATAATCGATCGTGTATGAAGCGTTCATTAATTGAAACATCTATCGCGCCTAGATGAAATTATCATGCTCGGAGATTTCAATGCCAGAGTTGGAAATGACCATGCTAGATGGGGTGGAGTTATCGGAAGATATGGAGAAGATACTCTTAATGACAATGGAAAGCGACTCCTTAGATTCTGCAGTGAGCAGAATCTGATCATTACCAACACAAAGTTCCCCCATAAGCGCATACATGCATACACTAGGTGTGAACCAACAAAGAATGAGAAGTCAGTGATCGAATATGCCATAGTTAGGAGGAGCTCATTCAAATATGTCCGGGATGCTAGAGTCTGGAGGGGGCCAGAGATTGGAAGTGATCACTACCTACTTACAATTAAAAGAACAACTTAAAGAGTTGCTCAACCTAGGAACTGCCCAGCATCATGCAAGTAACCAAGTAAACGAACGGAAGAAATGAACATTAAGACCTACAAGCTGAGAGAGCCAGAAATTAAGACCAGATTTCAGGGGTTTATTGCTACAGCGGTGAGAAACACAGAAGAACAACCTGATGACTTGGAAACCCTGTGGCTTAAATTCAAGGACATCATAAAGACAGCTGCTGCAGAAGCATGTGGTGAAGTCCGACTTGGGAACAAGAGAAAGAGGACACCTTGGTGACAGAGGAAGTCAAAGAGAAAAAAAGAGAGAAGAAAATGGCATGGAAACAATACTTAGGAGCTAAAAACACAGCAGGACAAATAGAGAAATATAGAGAATATGTGATACTTAGAACAGAAGCAAAGAACAAGGTGCTAGCAGCAAAACAGAAGTCCTGGGAAGAATTTGGAGAAAAGCTAGAAAAAGATGCGCAAGAAAACCAGAAATTGTTCTATAAGACCCTAAAGAAAATGAGGAAGGAAAAACAATGCCCTCTCAAATTTATAAAGGACAAGCAAGGCAAATTGCTTACTGCCCCAAAGGAAGTAATGGAAAGATGGACAGAATATTTCTCAGAACTCCTTGATGGTTGATGGTGAGCAAGGTCAAGCATCAGAAATAATAACCACTAGCACAGAAGAGGAAACCAATGGTGATGAAGATGACATAAAGATGGAAGAACTGAAGGCAGCACTGGAGAAAATCAAGATGGGCAAAGCAGCAGGGCATGATGGTATAACACCAGAAATGATTAAGTACATGGGAGCATCAGGCGACCTATTACTCTTAAGGGTCCTACAGGCAGCGTGGTGCAACCAGACTATACCAAAGGACTGGGAGATTGCCATCATAACACCAATTTTCAAAAAGGGTGACAATCTACAATGTGGAAACCATAGAGGCATATCCCTTCTCAGTGTCCCTGGTAAAATCTACTCTAGAATCCTAGAGCAGAGACTCCGACGCCTAGCTGAGCCACAATTGGATTAAGCCCAGTGCGGATTCCGAGCAAACCGAAGTACTCAAGACCTAATCTTCACACTCAGACAGCTGAGTGAAAAGGCCCTTGAGTATAAGAGTGAGATCCATCTTTGTTTCATAGATCTAGAAAAGGCGTTTGACAGAGTCCCCTGGAGAAACTTTCGGACTGTTTGGTAAGGAAGAACATTCCAGCACCTCTGATTCATGCTATACAGAGCTTCTACAAGTCTTACAGGAATTATGTGAGGACAGCAAACCATAAGTCAGAAGAGTTCAGGACCACAACTTGTGTGACACAAGGTGATATCCTGTCACCTTATTTTTTCATACTCCTCATGGACGATGTTATCAAGTCATGTAAGGAGAGAACAAGAAAGTATTCAGTGGGGTACTGGAAGATGAGACAGGTATGTATTTCAGAGCTGGCATTTGCTGATGATGTTGCCCTGATTGCTAAATCAGAGGCACATCTCCAATCCAACCTGCAAATCTGGAAGGAAGAGCTGGAGAAGAGAGGGATGGTCATAAGTAGCTCTAAAACAAAATACTTTTTATATCACGAGAAGAAAGAAGACACCAAATTAAGCTGGGAGAATAGGTCCTGGAGCAGGTCGACCATATTAAATACCACTGAGCTATTATAGACCGAAAGGGAGGCATCAAAGAAGAGTTGGCCACTCGAAAAGCAGCAGCTGGGAGACTTTTTCAGGCCATAAATCGAGGATTCCTCAGCAAGAGAGAGGTTGGTAAGAAAACGAAGATGGCTGTATACTGCTCCACCTATGTCCCAGTCTTGACATATGGATGCGAGTCATGGGCAATGACTTCTTCTTCTTTGATCCTTAGCCGCCGACGATCAAAGCAGTCAGTGGCCATCACGCCTAGTGGCGTCTTGTAGGGCAACAACAAATTGATTCCACTTTGCTCGGTCGGCGGCCATCCTTCATACAGTGCCCCAACTATGGTTCATTCTTTGCATCTCAGCCTCCACAGTCCTCCGCCAGGTTGTTTTTGGTCGGTCTCTCTTTTGTTTTCCTTCAGGGGTCCAAAGCATAGCTGTTCTTGTGATGGCATCGGGGTTTCTTCTGAGGGTATGGCCAACCCAGCTCCAGCGTCTGCCAGCTATGATGGTGTGCATGTCCTCTTGCTTGCTCCGAGTAAGCAGATCTTGGTTGGTGATGGTCTTCGGCCATAAGATTCGGTGAATTTTTCTTAGGCATGTTGTGTGAAAAGAGGACAATTTCGACATTTCCTTCTCTGTAACTCTCCAGCATTCTATGGGCAATGTCTACAACCCATAAAAGCCAGATCCAAACCTCAGAAATGAGGTATCTGGGGAAGGTGGTTGAAGTAACAAGAAGAGACATGGTCCGCAACCAGACGATACGTCAAGGCCTAAAATGCCACTGCTGCAGACCCAAGTAGAACAGTCCCAACTAAGATGGTTTGGCCATGTCTGCAGAATGGGAGAAGATCGGCTACCACGACAAGCATGGGAAACAAAGAGCCAGGGATCCAGACCCCCAGGACGACCCAGAGTCCGCTGCGAGGACAACATTAGACAATCTTTGAAGGACCGAGGACTAGAATGGAACCAGGCCAGGAGGAAGTCAGCCGATAGGATAGTCTGGCGCTCTCTCTTCCAAACCTCTACACCTCACGGTAGAAGGGGAACGACTAAGTAAGTAAGTACAAACGTGGTATATTTAAGTACCAAACAAACGTATTATACAAGGTATTTAAGTGCCAAACAAACGTGTTATATTTCAGAACCAAAATAATGTGTTATATTGAAGTACCAAACAAACGTATTATATTCAAGTACTAACATTAAATAAAAAATATTTTAAATACAGGCTTTTAATGCACTGAAAAGCCACTAATAATTTTTCAAGGAGTTTATAGCTTGCAGTCAAAAAATATAACACCAAATTGACAAAAAGCCTGGGGCGCTGATTCTACATGAAATTAACTTCTGCTTTATACTTCATTACACACTTATGGCTAAAATATATGATAAGCACTTAAGCGCCCCAGGCTTTTTGTCAATGTGATGTTACATTTTTTGACTGCAAGCTATAAACTCATTGACAAATTATTTGTGACTTTTTAGTGCATTAAAAGCCTGGGTTTAAAATATTTTTGGTATCTTTTATTTTCTTCTTTTTATTGTTATTTTTTGTTGTTGTTTTTAAATTTAAGTCAAATGTAATCGATCCGCTAATGACATTATCAGTTTGCGATAAACCAGTCCAGAGCACATGAGGCGGATTTCATTATACAGTATATTCCACGGAAAGTTAATATTTTTTGTTTAAATTTTAATAAGAGTTGTAAATTACATGTTTTTTTTAAATGTGGATGTCAGTTGTGTGTATGTCTGTGCACGCGCGTGCGATAGTGTGTGTGTGAAAAAAGGGGGGAGGGGGGGGGGGAGGGGGGAAGAAGTTTCAATATTTCTCTCAAGAGAGACAATCTTGTTGGAAAGAATACACCTAGATTATTATTTGCAGTTATCGCTCATTTCAGTGATGATTCAATACCAAAATAAAAATTAATATTAATTTTAATTTTATTCATTTGATTATTTTTACGACTTATTATTGTATTGTCATGGGGAATACACAACTATGCCAAGTTTAAGAGCTAATGCTCATCTGGAATTGATTGAAAAATCGAATGCAAGATTTGAAAGTGACAAGAGAGGGACAAGAGAGTGACATACGTTAGTAGTATACAATGTACCAAACGAGGCGGTTTATGGAGGCGCCATGGAGGCGCGCATGGAGGCGCGTGACTTTTATATAGCAAAAACGCCTGGAGGCGCGTGACTTTTATATAGCAAAAAATGGCGGCGCGCTGGAGGCGCAAGATGGCGGACTTGAGATAACAAGAAGAGGATATATGGGACAAGATGGCGGACTTGAGATAACAAGAAGAGGATATATTTAGAGGTATTTTTAGATAACAAGAAGACTTTTATATATAGTAATATGTTTTAGATAACAAGACGAGGACAATAGTTAGAGATATATTTAGACAATAGGAAGACGGTAGTTAGACGATATATTTAGATAACAAGAAGAGGTATTTTTAGACTTTTAGACAATAGGAAGACGATAGTTAGACGATATATACATATAATAGGGAGTTATATTTAGACATATATTTACATAACAAGAAGCCGATATTTATACGAACAGTTAGACATATATTTAGACATATATATATATTTTACAACAGTTAGACGAACAGTTAGACATACAACAGACGATATAGGTAACAAAAAGACGTTTTAGTTAATATAGTTTTTATTTTATATTCAATAGTGTTTTGTAGTATCAAAACATATATGATAATACATAGTATTTTTTAACATAATACATTGTACAGTAATTTTTTATCAAATGAATATATAATTAAAAAATAATTATATATGAAAGACAGTTTGTATATGATAACATTATCAAACATTGATATTATCAGATCACATATGAATGTACTGTTATATACATATATTAGTGGTGTTTTGTTACAAAATATACATTTTCACAGATTTATTTACAATAAAAATATCATCGGGGTACAGGCCAGACCTTGAGGGGAGTCGTCTTATTGTCGTCACGTCGTAAGAAATAGAGGTGTTGTGTATTGTGTGTACATAGTGTAAGACAGTTTAGATGTTGAGGGGTGATGTGGTGACGTTGTCGGGATGTACCTGTCGTTTTATGTAAATGTAAGAAAGGGCGTTGCTGTGTTGTTCATATGTGTAGATGGAGGATTTGTGTGCTCTGAATCCGATATTTTTCCCACCCTGTGCTTGTTGTGTGTTGAAGACGTCTAAGAAAGTGTGTTTGTCTACTTTGTTGTGGTGTTTGTTCAAGCCTTTGGTGGTTGTTTTGTCGTAGTCACCAAAACAGTGATATGTCTTGCTACAGAGGGAAACCATCCCTCTGCCTTCGTACTCTAATTTAAAAAGGCCCGGTGTCCGTTTGTCGAATAATATTTGTTCGCGGCATTTTTGACAAAGGGCGCGCGTTTTACCCTCGCTAGCTACAAAGTCGGGTCTATGGTCGGGACATACCTCGGCGGGGAACCACTATGGTAGGAGCTATAAAATTCCTGTCGCATAGCGGGCTTAACAACGTCCGCTAAGTTATTCGCGCTAAGGGCCAAGTAAAGGCTGTCTGTGTCCGTCTCGCACAACTGAAAATCTGACCTGTCTACAAATTTATCTAGACAGTCGTTGTAAAATTCTAACATGCGTAATTTTGCGTATTGGTAGACGAAAAATCCTATCTGAACGGGGAGGTCCCAACTAATTGTCTGTTTAAGTTTTTCTACTTCGAATATGTCGTCCGTCACTAACGTCATTTTCCTAAAGCGGGGTGAGTTTATTTGGTCAGAGGTACCCTCTCCCGTCGTGTACGAGACATCCACGTGCTTCGCCTTATTGGTTAATGTCTTGCCATAAGCCGCGTTACCTAGCAGTTTCATGGTCTCGCTGGTAATGGCGTAGGCAGGATCAGTATCACCCTGTCGACGCGCGTTCGAAACAGTGTCCCCAAACTGCTTGAAACACGTCACGGGTGTATACTCAAGCACCTGGTAGATACAGGTGACTTCTAAGCCTTTGATTAAGTACCAGCGAAGCAGAGGTGTCGTCAGGAGAATTTTCTTGCCCACATAACTACCGATCAATGTCCGCCTGGGAGTGGTCAGGAGTTTATGTTTTTCGGCGTATTCCCGCATGAAAGGTCCAATATCTTCCCTCGTGACGTCAACATTCTTAAAAATTGGCGTCATCTCAGAGAACTGTTCTTTTAAAGAGTCGGGGACATGGATGTCACACTCGACTAGGCCAAACAAGGTCTCGTCTAACACCGAGGCGAGAATATTTTCTTTTGTCAGGGGGTACCGACATTTGGTGTAAGACGGTTTCTGGGTAGGGAAGGTGGCGTTCAGAAAACGACGGATTGATGGGTCGGTTTTCTTCAATGCCTGCCACTCGCATTCCCACATTTTGACAACGGTAACGTTGCATTCCTTCTTCAAATAAGAACTTATTGTCAGTGTCGCTCTGTACAACTCAGCCAATGGTGTGTTGTTGACTGGGTTAACGTCACGACCGGCGGTTAGTGGGCAGTTAGGGTGGCCGTGGAATAGGCAACCTTGGAACTGGTAGACGGTACGAGAGTCTTTATCCCAACCATCTACCCTAATGTGCCTATCACCCAACGACATCTCACGGCCGTTAAACTGGGTTTTTAAGGTCACTTTATTTTGGTGGGAGACCCAAGCCAAATAATCGCGGCACTGCACGGTATATTTGTGGAGTTTGTGGTGCTTGAAACCGTCATCACTGTACCGTCTAACGGGAAAGTCAGTGGGCATTTTCTGCATTATCGCCCACAAATAAAGGGCGTTGGCATCAAAACCTTTAATGGCTTGAACCGGTTTGCCACCTCTAATGCGGGTTTTGCCTTGTTCGTGGAACCTGTGAAAAATAATTGACGGTCCCCCGACGATGTTTTGGCGCAAGGTGTTATGCAAATCTGCCTCCCACTTCGAACATAAAGAAAACATGACGTTGGGCGGGAGAGTTTTGAAAAGGTACTTTAACGTGAGACCGGGCACGGAGATCGCATCTTTAAACATATCTACACCTAGGTCCGCGTAAAAACTAACTTGTCGGTCTAACGCCGCCAGGAAGGGGACCACGTCTTTATTATTGTACCACGTCAGAAAGTCGCGCAACGTGGTCATGTGGTTCTCGGCCCACACCTTCTGGCACTCGGCGTACTCCTCGATGGAAATATTAGTGTTTTTAAGTTTGGAAAAAAATGCCGAGTTGGGTGGTAACGCCGTCTCATCTAACTTTGCTAAATCTGTTATGTACTCATAACAGAAATACCCTTTGGTTTCTTTAACGTTGTACGCGGCCAGATATTTACTATAACTAAAACCGGGGGCTAAGTAGTTTACTATATCTAAAAACTTTAAGTCGCTAGTGGCAATACACATAAAATTATTGTTTCGCTTGACTAAAAATTTGAAGTCTTCCCCCATGAAATATTTGATGAGGTACGGTTTGATTACGTTCACGTCGTACTTGCCCGAATTGAAACCTAATACGGGTAGCTGCCTCAAATAACCCTCTAATCTACCAAAGAGCTCCTCAGACCCGAGTTGGGTGAAAACACCATCAAAATCCGCTCGCAGAATCTCATAAGAGGCCGCGGCAATTTTGATCAGATAACGAGCCATCCTATTGACCAATTTTTGTGGATCACCCTTTGTGATAAAACACACGGGAGCTTCAAAACTGGGGACGTTAGAAGCTACCGAACACGACAGGGGCACGTGTTTGGCCGTGTAGGTAGTGGCATTTCCGCTTGACTCTAGACTGTTCTAAAAAAACACTCATAGTAAAACGTGGCTCTATAAGGGAAGACGAATGTTGTGTCTACATCTATACCCTGCTCCTTGATTAATTCCCAAACGGTCTCTGGGGGATTATACACACCACCTTTAAATGTTTCTCTTCTCATAGAACCGGTACAGGTCTTTTCATGGCGCACCATAAACTTATAAATCTTCCACAACTTACCGCAATCGGGACCCGAAAAAGAGTTACTGGCCCTATCGATATTTGCAATGTACATAAAATGGTTCTTAAACATTAACAGACGCAACGTATCTGGAAAACTATCACTACCTCTAAGTGTGGGGGTCAGGGTCTGCGCGTCGTCAAACTCGAAAACGTCAATATTTACGTTGAAACATTTTTCTAATTGGGGCATATCGATTAAACTAACCCCGGGGAAATCGATGAGGGACTTAAGTCGCGGCTGTGTTTGCCACTGTTCGACTAGCCGGCGCGTCGGTTTTCTAACGTCTTTAACGGCACCACCCCTAAAAACGGCTAGACATCTAAAAAAGCAAAAGTTATCACTGTAGGGCTGTAAGCTTGAGTCCTGTTGTAGTGTATAGATGTGGTGATTGTCCGTGATGAAAGAGGGAATGTCTTGTAAGCAGCAGCCAATAGGAAAGTCTTAAATATGATATAGATAGAAAGAAGTCGCTGGAATGGCTTCAACAAAATATTTTGTGTTTGGTCTGTTTAACTGTGCTTGTGTGACAATATCGCTGTCGTGTAACTGTGAGAGAAAAGCTTTGAAATCTGTAATGTTGTTGACTAGGTGGGGTTGATCTAAGACGATCGCGTTGTTATGGGAAGAGTGAAAAAATCTTAATTCGTTTGTTTCTCTATCCTCAAAACGATGTGGAAACTGTAGTTTATTTTGAATCTTTTTGTTTGTTGTTTGAAGATTGGTGTCAGGAGACGGTCCCAGTCCATATTTTGTGTTGGTCTGTGGAAAAAAGTGAATGTTGATAAATATTTATGTTTATTGGAGTGTGTTTTTATTGCAATCCAGTTGTCGATGTAGATTTGTCTTATGTCAGCCTGTAAGTCTTGTAAACTGTCTTCTTCAGTGGGCAGACGTGGTTTTTTTATATGGGACTGGTGGGTACTGTTCATGGGACGTTTTTTGGTCTGGCCTGTTTTTGGTGGGTGAGATGGGATGGGTGTTGAAGTGGGTCCTGTATGTGGGGTGGAAGTTGTTGCTGTTCTCATCGAGTCTGTGGTCCCTGCTGCAGCAGATGATGATGCTGTCTCTTGGTGCGCCGATCTCGAGGTTGATGATGAGTCTGTTGTGGCACCTGATGTTAGTGTCTGTTGGTGCGCCGATGATGATGCTTGGTGTGGTGTCTGCTGGTGAGTCTGTTGTGGCACCTGATGTTGGTGTGGAGCATGATGCTGTGGTGCCTGGTGTGGCACCTGATGTTGGTGTGGGGCATGATGCTGTGGTGCCTGGTGTGGCACCTGATGTTGGTGGGTTGATGTTTCGGCGCCTGGTGTGGCACCTGATGTTAGTGTGGGGACAGTCTGATGTTGTTGGATTCTGTGGGTCTGTAAACTATCAGTACGTGTAAAGGTTTTTCCACAAATGTTACAAGAAAACAGAGGTGTTGAGTGCACTGTCTTGCTGTGACGTGCTAAATTGTCAAGGCGGGTAAATGTTTTACCACAGCGGGCACACGTGAGACTGTGCCCCACTGATGTGTTTGTAGCGCCCGCCGGTGCAGTGGTGGTCCCCACTGAGGGGTTTTTAACAATAGAGGCCCCCGGTGCAGTGGTTTGTGTAACTGTCTCTGGTCGTTGTGCACCGGGTCCATGGCTCAATTCAATGTGTTGTTGGAGTGCCTCAGGACTGGTAAATATTTGAGGACAGACACGACAGGGATGTGTCGGTTCAGCGTGGACTGTCCGCATATGTCTCGTTAGATCACGATTCCTCGTAAAAGATTTATTGCATTGTCCAAAAACGTACCCTTGAATTGAAGACATCTGTTGATTAGAAACAAGAAAACGTTACTCACACATAAAATTAAATACAACAACATACATGTAACGAGAGAGAGAGAAAGAGAGAGAGAGAGAGAGAGAGAGAGAGAGAGAGAGAGAGAGAGAAAGAGAGAAAGAAAGAAAGAAAGAAAGAAAGAAAAAGAAAGAAAGAAAAAAAGAGAGAGAGAGAGAGAGAGAGAGAGAGAGAGAAAGAGAGAGAAAGAAAGAAAGAAAGAAAGAGAAAGAGAGAGAGAGTGATAGAAAGAAAGAAAAAGAAAGAGAGAGAGAGAGAGAGAATAAACACAGTGTTATTTCTTATTCTATGTGAAAAAAATGCCCCGCGCGCGCTGTCAGAAAGATATCGATTAAAAAACCCAGTCTGTGCGTGACCCAACGAATTGATCTGTCGTTTAAAATAATGGAGATATAAATATGAACTTGTTTCAATCAGGGTGACTTAATCTAATATGTTGATTGTATTATCTCTATATTTTTTTACATGTATAGTACTGTTAAAAAATATACTATGTTCTAAATATTCTCTTTAATTTTCTTTATTTCTTTATCATGTTAACACACAAAAATATTCCTCACGCTCGAGTTTAGTTTGTAGAAAGTATTGCACCATCAGTTGAAATCCAGGCTGAGTAATCTCACATAAATGACCAACAGGGGGAGAAACACGGATAAGTGTTAGTCTTTTTTCCTAGTACATAATCGGTTAAGTCTTAGCTAAACCATACACACATGTCCGGATTTAACATAAAACAGATAAAAATAACAATTTAGTATCTGAGTTAACATCTTAACAGATAATAATAACAAGTGACGATCTCCGTTAACAAACAAATATTAACAGTTAGACTAATCTGAAACAGCCTTTAGCAACACTGCCTAGTGCACAGACATATCTTTTAAATAGAAAACAGATATTTTTAAAGTTATTTATGGTATCCTAACGAAAACACTTATATTTTGAAACAGATTTTTAGCAACACCGACTAGTGCACAGACATATCTTTTTGTTTAAATATTTAATACAACACACGAATACACAATCAACTAAAACCTTTTTTATAATTTTATTAAATAGAGATATTTTTAACAGCCTAACACGGAGTACCGAATACACAAACAACTAAAACCTTTTTATAATGTTATTAAATAGAGATATTTTTAAAGATATTTATTGTATCCTAACGAAAACACTTATATTTTTAAAGATATACATCCTAACACAGAGTACCGAATACACAAACAACTAAAACTTTTTATAATGTTATTAAACAGAGACATTTTAACATCCTAACACAAAATACGAATTCACAGACATATGTCTTTTAAATACAGAAAACGATAGAAATATATTTAACAAACGAATACATACTATCAGGTATTGATATGAGAAGGGTGATTTCTTTCAGAAGGCTTGATCTTTCAGAGATGTGTCCACTTCAGGTTCTGATAAATTAATGAGATGTCTAGAGACAATACGTCCCATTATATTACCAAAAAAAAGTGAGCGCGCGTAACAGGGTTCAACGACCCTAGTGTTTACACACCTGTTTACGCTCGCAAACAGTTGTAAATTATCACGTACAGATAACGGGACATGGTTAAGAAATAACTCAACAATGTTTACTCAGTACAGGTGTTCTGAAACAGCTTGTTTCACATTGTAATTAAATACTTAGACAAATAAGGCTGTTGGTCTAAATGTCGTGTTTGGGCACGTACGAGTATTGATCCACAGCGAAAACCGCTAGTAATTGTTTACCCAGGGACAGCTGTACAATGTTCCACCATAAAATTAGCGAACTGTATTTGTTTAGCGCCCAGGTGTCTTGTTGACGGAAGGAGAAGACTGTTACGAGTGTTTACAAAAAATATCTAAGTATTTTGAAATAAAGTGGGAAACATATTTTTCTTATCTAAAACATATATATTAAAAGAGAAAGAAAGAAAGGCATTAGACACATTTTAAAACGGTTTACAAAACATAAATAGAGTATCTAACAAGTATTTTGAAATAAACAAGATAAAGTGAGAAACACAGACAAGTTGAGAAAGAGAGACAGAGAGAGACAGAGAGAGACAGAGAGAGAGACAGAGAGAGAAAGAGAGACAGACAGAGAGAGAGAGAGAAAGAGAGAGAAAGAGAGAGAAAGGTATATGATTTTTCTTTCCGAGTACGTTTAAACAAATGTTTTACAAAAATAATATATTCTTTAGAGTTTTTCGTAGCGAAAGACACACATGAGAAACACGGATAAGTGTTAGTCTTTTTTCCTAGTACATAATCGGTTAAGTCTTATCAAAAAATATACACGTTAAAATGTTATGTCCGGATTTAACATAAAACAGATAAAAATAACAATTTAGTATCTGAGTTAGCATCTTAACAGATAAAAATAACAATTTAGTATCTGAGTTAACATCTTAACAGATACGGAAAACATACACTTTTAAACATATTTCAGTGATTGTCATGTTCTTGACCACACAGTGATTCTCAAATTCTTAAACAGTGATTCTCAATACATGTTGGTATCAGGGATTCTCGTATTGGTTGGTTGAGTTCTTACATTTTTCGATTCTTACAATGTTTTACACAGTGATTCTCAATACATGGTGGTATCAGTGATTCTCACATTTTTTAGTATGATTCACACATTGTAGAACAGTGATTCTCAATACATGCTGGAAACAGGGATTCTCACATTTTGTTACACCAAAGGTTCTCACGTTTTTTTGATTCTCAATACATGGTGGAAACAGGGATTCTCACATTTTGTTACACCAAAGGTTCTCACGTTTTTTTTTACTCCAAAGGTTCTCACAATGTTTGCACGTTGTGTCTTTGATATATAAAATAACTGGTTGTAAGTGAAAGTTATCATTATTAAATATGGACCCGAGATTTGCACATCCCTTTACCTGTTTAATTTCAGGCCCAACTGGCTCTGGAAAGACTATTTTTGTCCAGCGTTTCCTAACACATATCAAGGATATGGTAACAGTCGTACCAGATGAGATTATATATTGTTACAGCGAGTGGCAACCTCTATACAATTCAATGACTGGAGTTCAGTTTATTGAAGGACTGCCCGATATTGAGCAGTGGACAGGTGATAAGAGACGGTTGGTAATTATCGATGACCTCATGAACGAAACAGATGAACGTGTAACTAAATTATTCACAAAAAAGTCATCATAAAAATGTAAGCGTATTTTATCTCGTGCAAAATTTATTTGGCAAGAACAAAGAACACAGAACCATTAGTTTGAATTCTCATTACATAGTACTTTTCAAAAATCCACGCGATGGATCGCAGATTGTTAATCTAGCCAAACAGATGTACCCAGGTCAAAATACGTATGTCCAGGAGAGTTTTAAGGACGCAACATCGGTTCCACATGGGTATTTGCTAATCGATCTTCGTCAAGACACACCAGACAATTTAAGGCTTCGGTCGCGCATATTCCCAGACGAGCAACAAATTGTTTACTTACCCAAGTAACGAGATGGGAGAAAAAGTAAAAAGACATGCTGAGATGTTAAAATGTCTACGTACAGCCAAACCACCAGTCATCAAGGCTGTTATGAAAACAGCATCACCCGAGCTGGTAGGAACACTCTGTGAAAGTTGTCACAACGTATTAAAAGGTAACGTTACACTGACACCTCCTCAGAAGAGACGTATGCGTCGTTACAAAAACATCCTGCGAGCGCTTACCAAGAAGAAATTATCGCTCAAAAGACGAAAACAATTTTTACAATCTGGAGGATTCTTGGGTGCGTTGTTAACCCCAATACTAACTGTACTAAATGGGCTCTTTTAGATGGCTAAAAAAATGATTTTGATGGATCCTCGTTTGTTAGAAAAACCTTATAGACCACCCGACGCTCTAAGAGATAACTTGGGAGAATTGGATACTCAAATGCAACTAGTCTTAGATCGACAAGATTTACCACTCGGTGACAAGGCTAGACTTTATCAACAAATATTACAGCGTTATTTGACTCGACTAGAACAGTACAGACACGTACCTCTAGGCCTCGTGGATATTAAACAACCACCACCATTACAAACCAACGAACAACCCACTGTACTTAAAGATAAAGGTCGTGGACAAAACTCCTCAGTCCCCACCCGTCACACCCACTAGTCGAAAAAAGGTTGTGGCCAGTAAATTGCGAGAATCATCGTCGTATTCACTCAGAAGAAGGAAAAAGACGCCAAAGTGTGAACCATGGCCAAAGAAGTGAATAAGCTTTTAAAACAACATTACTACGACCCAAAACGCCCCGGATCTTATGGCGGAATCGCCCCCTTACAACGTAGCACCAAACTTACTCGTAAAAAATTTGAAGAGTGGTTAGGCCATCAGGACACCTACACCCTACACAAAACGGTGCGCAGAAAATTGAAACGACGTACGACCATTGCGGGTGGTATCGATCAACAGCTCCAGGCTGATTTAATTGACTTGCGTGGTTTAAAGAAATTCAACGATGGGTATTCCTATCTAGTAACGTGTATTGACGTGTTTAGTAAATTCGCTTGGGCTGTTCCTCTGAAAAACAAGACTGGGACAGCGTTAGTAGCAGCGGTAAAAACAATTTTTAACAGTCGCAAACCGATAAATTTTCAAACAGACAAAGGCAGTGAGTTTGTCAACAAAACATTCTTAAAGTTTCTTAAAAACGAAGGGGTCCATTTCTTCACTACGGAGAATGAGGATACCAAAGCAGCTATTGTCGAACGGTTTAATCAAACCCTCAAAGAAAAAAGGTGGCGTTACTTTACCAAAACCAACAGTCTTCGCTACGTCGACGTGATACAACAACTGGTCCACAACTACAATTATTCGTATCATCGGAGTATTAAGATGGCACCGGTGGAAGTTACCCCGAGCAATCAAGAAGAAGTGTGGCATACTTTGTATTCGACCCCTGACGTCATCGGTAGAAAAGTCTATTTTAAAGCTGGTGATCGCGTGCGGATAGCCCAAGCCAGACAAACTTTTAAAAAGGGTTATACGCTGGCGTGGACAGAAGAGTTGTTTACGATCAGTCGACTAAACCAAACAAGACCGGTTACATACGTCCTTAAAGAAGATTCGGGTGAGGAACTGCAAGGTTCTTTTTACCAAGAAGAGCTGCAACGAGTCGGCGACAAGATGGTTTATCGAATCGAGTCCATTTTACAAGAACGCCTAGGTGTCAGGGGTGTAAAAGAATATTTAGTCAAATGGTTCGGATATAACTCGTCATTCAACAGCTGGATTTCCGCCAAACAACTAGCGAGATATCGAGACTGATGGATATAGAAGAAGACGTGAGCACCCCAGTTTTACGGCCACCCCCTCCCAAGACCGCGAGAACGTCGTTCTGGCCTTTTTTGGGGAAACTAGTCCCGCGACTAGAGATCGTTTTCATCTGTCAGATGATCGTTATATATGTCTTCATCGGTGTCTCGTTATTCAATTTGTGTCGGAGCAACGCAGAGGGACCAGACGGCAAGTTTTGGATCGCCTTAATGAGCAGTTGTCTGGGTTACATGTTACCTAACCCTAAGATAGGATGAGTTTTTACGTGACTTTACCCAGCAATGCCTCGATGAAAATATACCCAAACAATAACGCCGGTCACTTTTTCGTCAAATTGCCACAGACTATAGACTTGACTTCACGCTACGAGGTTGGTTTGGTTGAGATTCAATTTCCCAAAAGTTATTTTAACGTGCTAGAGGATGATGTATGGATACATTACTTTCCCAACAAAGAAGATGATTCTATGGTACTCACGTTACCCGCTGGTCTATACACGTCACCCGACACGCTGATCGACGAGTTGAATCGTTTGTTTTTAGCCACGGATGTGGATGAAAAAGCCCGAGTTAGATTCCATTTTAACAATAATAAGGCCACCTTGAATCTGTATGATCCGGAGGTTGAAGTTAGAATTAGCGAGACGTTGAAACACATGTTAGATTTTCCTGCCTCGCTCGCCACAGACATCGACCCAATACTACGAGGTGAGACTGAAGTACAAATGGATAGCGACATGAAAATAGTATACGTGTACTGCGATCTCGTAGCGGCGAGACCGGTTGGAGATGCCTCTGTCACTTTGTTACGGATTGTTCCTATTTTGGATAGGACTACCGCTTCGATATAATTATCTCTCTAAATGCCTCTAAAACTAAAGCTATGAACTTTTCTAACGAGACCTTTGATATCATCTTGAACGGGGAAAAACTACAGAAAGTTGAAAGTTTCAATTATTTAGGCAGTAAAATGACTCAGGATGGTGACACAACAAGAGNAATCCATACTAGAATTGCTTTGGCAGCTAGCGCCTTCAATTTGATTATCTAACCCCAAATTTTATCATTGAATATACATTCCAAGCTTCGTCCCTGTTTAATTCAAATGTTATCTCAGTGTTTAACATACGGCTGTGAGAGTTGGAAAAATTTCAAAATCATTGGAGAACTCAAAGCTGAATACATTCGAGATTGAAATTGTTCGCTTAGAAAAACTCATGAAACATCAGTTGGAAAGAATTCAAACTAATCGGACGAAATAAGAGAAGACTCTAGGCAGAAATTATGTTGTTCGACTATATAAGGAAAAGCCGATGGTTTGTCATATATCGGTCTTTTTCGCGCGAATGCGTTAGATTCACTTGTTCAACAATAGAATTCCACCACTACAGGCGCTCACTTGGGTTCCTGAGGGTAAGCGGAAAAAAGGAAAGACCGGTAGAAACACTCAGAAGATCAATAATAAGAGAAGGAAGAACGTTGGGCCCCCTAAATAATGTTAGCAAGAGCTAAGAGGAGTGGCCGCCTCAAAAAAATGTAACCTGGAGAGCACTGGTTTCTGCCTTATGCGCCGTGTTTGGCGCTTAAAGAATTTATTATTATTATTATTATTACCGCTTCGGTTTTCAGGATTTACGACAAACCACACTACGTACCCCTGAGCCGTTTTTTCTTTGACGCGGTGGAAATCCTTTTAACTAACGACCAGGGTAAGACTATCCCATTCACTAGCGGAGCTTCGGTGTTGACACTACACTTCCGAACTCACAGACGGTTTGATTTTGACTAGAAAAATGGTGAGACACGTACCCATCCGACGAAACCCCAAGATGTATGAGGAGTTTTACTGCAACCAAGCTGGCCATGGGATGCCAGTGTTTATCGGAGGCAGAAGTCAAAGAGGCCATGGTTTGGGTAGTTTTTTCGGCGGGCTCGGTCGTATGGTTCTCCCGTGGTTAAAAACTGGAGGCAAAGCTTTACTCAGAGAAGGGCTTGGGACCGGTCTACAGGTCGCGAGCGATGCGTTAGCCGGCAGAAATGTTGGCGAGGCATTTCGCGAACGAGCCAAGGAGTCGGGTCAACGTTTATTACAGGGAGCGGTTGAACACCTCACCACTAACCAATCGGGTAGCGGGGTTAGAAGAAAAAGAAAAACGAGAGCTGCCCCACCTGGCGAGCCGAAACGAATAAAACGCAGTAACCGAGCTCGGCCTTCTCATTCTCACCAGAAGAAGCGAAGGTACTCTGATATATTTGAATGATGGCGCTTATTCACCCCAGCTCGTGCGAGTGTCTTCACAGTGGTCTAGATTTGTTTAGCGTACCACCAACGCAGACAGCCGTAGAAGAGGGACAATTTGTGGAGATACATCCGTTGGCCGCCTTAGCCCCCGGAGCCCCGGTGGAATTTGTAATTTCGGGAAACGGTGAGGAATATCTAGATTTGTTCAATACTTTTCTACACGTGCGCGCCAAAGTTACGTTAGCTAATGGCGGCGCATTACGCGCTGACGCAGAGGTGGCCCCGATCAACTATTACCTGCACAGTTTATTCTCCCAAGTCGACGTTTCACTGAACGATACGCTGATTACACCCAGCGAGAACACCTACCCTTATAGAGCTTACATCGAAGCCACGTTGAATTACGGGGAGGAACCCAAACGAGGCCATCTGACAACGGCTCTGTTTTACAAAGACACGCCAAATTTTATTACGGATACAATTGGTGATAATAACAACGGGTTAAGACTGCGTCGACATATAGCGGCTGGTTCTCAGGAGATTGATATGATGGGTCGTTTACATTCAGATATCTTTGCTCAAGATCGTTACCTGTTAAATGGTGTGACAGTTAAAGTAAAACTCACCCCGTCTAAAGATGCCTTCAACGTGCTGGGACACGACCCCACCGCTGGATTTAAATCTATTATAACTTATGCGGCCTTGGTTGTCCGGAAAGCTAAATTAAATCCCGCCGTCTCTCTAGCCCACGAGAAAGCCTTGGTGCGAGGTAATGCCAAGTACCCCTTGAAACGAGTTGTGCTAAAAACTTTCTCTATCCCTAGAGGTATGCTATCGCACATGCAGGATAATCTATTTCTCAGTCAAACACCCACACGGATCGTGATTGGACTAGTCACTTCGTCTGCTTTTAACGGGTCGTACACGTCTAACCCGTTCAATTTCGCTACCTTTGGTCTGATATATTTGAATGTCACCGCGGACGGCAGAACAGTCAGCGGCAAGCCTTTGTCCATGGATTATGAACACAACCAGTACGTGAGAGCCTTCTTCGCGACGAATCTAGCTATGGGACTGGTTGGTAAAGACGCCGGCAACGACCTAGAGTATAGACATTTTAAGCACGGTTACGCCTTATACGCCTTTGACCTCACCCCCAGTCTACTAGACGGTGACCAGTTTGAGATGGCCAAGTCGGGCCCAGTCTCAGTAGAACTTAAATTCGCCGAGGTCACACCCGAACCATTACAGGTTCTCGTCTACGCCGAGCAAGACTCGATCTTGGAGATCTCAAAATCACGCCAAGTTTTGACATACTACACCACTTAGACGATGAATACAGACGAGATACGCACCATCCTCCTGTCAGACATATTTGTTAAACGAACTGGGCTCGTTAAAGTGTTAGCTCGTGACCAATTACCTCTACGCATCGATCCGACCAAGACGGCTGCTTTCGTCATCAACACTGATCCTAGCTATCGCCCCGGTGACCACTGGGTCGCTCTATATTATAACGGACTTGGTACTTTTGAATATTTTGATTCTTTTGGCCTAAAACCTTGTAGTGGATTGATGGTATTGTATGATGGTGATATTACTAAGTGTGATGTATGAGGTCAGCTGTGAAGGCTCCTGAGATAAATGTAGCTGTGAATTGTCAGAAGGCCCTTCTTGCTACCACTACGACCTCACACCTATCTTTTTTTACTAATGAATGTGGCTACGTTAAAGTTCTAGTGTAATGATATGTAATGTGTTGTGGTAGTTTGCATACACACACACACACAGATATTTAATAAGTCTAATAATATTAATAAAGGAATATGCCTTCACACTGGGTCAGATGGCCGTCTGTTTAATCTTTCAAGGCTGAAGGCAAAAACAAAAATCAGAGGGGTCACTATGGGAGACTTGTTGTTCGCTGGTGATGCTGCAGTCGTCACTCGGGGCCAACGGGGGCTTCGGGGCTTGATGAATCGCTTCACTGGGGCATGCAGGGACTTTGGCCTCACGATAAGTCTAAGGAAAACGAATGTGCTGAGTCAGGATGTGGGTGCTGCACCAGTTGTCACTATCGATAACTATGAATTGGCAGTGGTGCACCACTTCACATACCTAGGGTCTGCCGTCGGTGACAAACTCTCACTGGATACGGAAATCGACGGCCGCATTGGCAAAGCTGCAGCTACCTTTGCCCGCCTCACATCGCGTATTTGGGGAAACTCTAAACTCACAATGAAGACCAAAGCTGCGGTATATAATGCCTGCGTCACCAGCGCACTCCTATATGGCAGCGAGACCTGGACGACCTATGCTGAGCAAGAAAGAGGGCTCAGTGCCTTCCATTTGCGGTGTCTGCGCTGCATCCTCGGCATCTCGTGGAAAGATAAAGTGACAAATGTCGAGGTGTTGTCACGTGCTGGCCTTCAAAGTATGTATACGCTGCTTAGACAGCGCAGACTTCGCTGGCTTGGCCATGTTCGCCGCATGGAAGATGGTCGCATCCCAAAAGATATCTTCTACGGACAATTAGCAGATGGCAAGAGAACAGTTGGGCGACCACAGCTGAGGTTCAAAGATGTGTGCAAGAGAGATGTGAGGGCACTGGACATGGATCCAGCAACATGGGAGGATGAAGCTGCTGATCGCACTAAGTGGCGATGCTATTTACGGCACCACCTCAGATTGGGCGAAGAGAGGCTCACACAAGAAGCAGAGGTGAGGAGAAGGCGTCGAAAGGAGCACCGGGAGAATAAGCAGCTGAGGGCTGCCACCTCAGGGGCGCATTCCCATAGTCAGTTATGACTGAAGGGGCTATTATTACTATTATTATATTATTATTAATAAAATGTTATAACACACTGAACTAACTCAAGTTGTGTAAAATTTTTGATAACAATTTTCTTTAGGTTTATTTGTTCTGAACCAAGGTTTTTATTTTGGTCAGAACATATGAAAGGTTTTGCAATTATTAATGAAATGCATGAATCTATGGCATAATAAATGAAAGGAGTGTACATATGTATGTTACAATACTAGTTAAGATTACTACTGTTTATGGTTGTAATTTTCCTGGGAGAATGTTTAATGGATGTGCTGTTGGGGTGACCTCATCATTCCCTGTCTATGGCGACTACACATTGTCCATTTATTGATGATATTAAAATGGGTGTTAGAATTTAAGTTTGTGAATCTCCAGCAGGCCAGACGCTCACGTATCTGGAATGAGTAGTTCTGGTGCTGGAATATGGTGGCCCCACCTCTCCGTGCTTGGGGGCAATATCAGGCTGCTCTGTGATAAGTGCAGATGTGATGAAAGGGAAATGATCTTGGGAAATACGTGTTGAGTAGAGTTAATTTTGGGTTAGAGTACTTGCTTACAGATTGGTATGGATTTGTTTAAAGATATCTCCTCTTAGTTTCGTGGAAGACAGTATGTCAGATAGCAGGTGAACTCTGGTCATAATGTACTGTTTCTGAACTGTTTTTGAGTAATGTGTGAATAGCTCTCGCGGCTAGTGTCCGCAGGGATTTTTGAGAAGCAGGTGTTAAGAGAACAGTAGATTCTCATCGTGACTGTGTAGTGAACGGGGTGTGTTTCCCGTGGGTTCAGTCTCTACTGCAGGGTTTTGGACTGAGGTGGGTCAGCCTAAGGTGGTTTTTGGATAATGTATGCCTGCGCGGGGTATAGATATTTTGTAGGCCATGATTATTTATATAACTGCGTGATGCAGTATTTGTGCACTGATGTGAAGTATAGAGATTTGTAGGCCTTGATTATTATATATCTGCCGTAGATGCAGTATTTGTGCACTGATGTGAAGTATAGAGATTTTGTAGGCCTTGATTATTATATATCTGCGTAGATGCAGTATTTGTGCACTGATGTGAAGTATAGAGATTTTGTAGGGCCTTATGATTATTA